>JANVCL010000008.1:14088470-14111356 GCA_026546855.1 Erythroxylum incrassatum | reverse complement strand
TAGACCACTTACTCCAATTCAGACTAAATTCGTACGACGAGTGGCCTCAAAGCCGAGTACACGCAAATGTACACTTATGGTTATTTTTACAAAACAAACTTTAACTGATCATAATTTTCACTCCCGATATCGAAAAATATCAAACTTTATGACGACGGAAAGCTCTTAACATAAGCTACAAGTTTCATGAAGACCATTTTCTCAAATTCTGCTTAAAGCAAAAAGTTAACTTTCTCCCCAAAAAGTGAAATTTTCCTTAATTCTACAAATTCTCACACTTTTCCCTTTATTTCTTATATTTTTAACTCCATTAAAGCAATTTATTCACTAACAATTTCATTTAAACTTCAAACGCCATTTTTGGCCATACCTTAATATAAACCTCAATAACAAAAGCATTTTTCGCCTATCTTAATCTCATCTAACTATTCACATTCAAAAATTTTCTTTTTATTTATTCATTCTAATTTCCTCATTTTCATATCACTTGACACTTCAAAATTTCAAGGAAAGTTCGGGGTCCAACAAATAATACCTTTTTGTGTTAATATAACTTTGAATCTTAACTTGTCATAAAGCAAAATTGATTGTAGGGTCAAACTTGAACTTTATTGCCAATATAATTTCCTTGATCAATATGAAGCTTATAACTATTTTGTTAGGAATAAATAAAGTTTGATACAGAATACTATAAAAACAATAAATTTTTTTAGGAATTTAAATAAATTGGACAAGACAATAAGTTTAAAGTAAAGAAAGTAAGACATAACTTTTAGGTTATTGGTCTCTACCTATGTCTTTAGGGAACAGAAGTGAAAACTTTTACTATGACAATTTATATTGTATATAAATTATGTTTTAACTCTCTAATCAACTAAATAACACATAATGTTAGATCCTGTTTCCCGAACCTAACTCTTGCTTTGATTCCAAATTGTTGGACCCAGTTTCTAGAGCCTAAACATTCAGAGAGAAAAAGGAAACCGTCATCCCATAATGGTGGCGTGCCCACAATAGAAGAACATCGAACAATTAAAAATTTAGAGAGTCACAAGCCAAAAACCAAACATTTATCATAAATGAATTTTAAAAGAGTTTATACAAGCTCATTTCAAAATACCAAAAATACAAAAATATGAAATATGAAATACACACAATACAATTTGAATGCTTATGCTTACAATGATTCTAAATTACAAAATTTTCCTGAACTAACTTCATTACAAAAGTCTCTATTCTCACTATTTGCCAAGCTTTGCAAGGATCAATGCTTATCTGTCTTTTTCTGCACCTGCGGAGTGGAAGGGAAAGGGGGTGAGCTGTGAAGCTCAGTGGCTTATATGTTTTTAGCCATTGACGATGAGCCATACAACGAACATAAATACACATGTATCAAGAAATTCAATTCATTCGCAAATTCATCACACAATTCATAATTAACCAAAAGTTAGCACATAAAGCATATCATGAAATCTTCTATCAAGCATAACACTTTATTATGCATCATACTCAACAAAGTCATAATGAAATGCACAACAAATGGTTCGAGAGTTCTGTGAAACAAAACGGTTTACACTGTGAACAAAACGATTCCGATTTCTCATGATCTCGTGACCTCAAGCGGGTAGCCGAGAAAAGGCTATAGGTCAACGTGCACGTGACTAATGAAACGGGTTTCTCTCTTGCCTAATCACAAACAAATCTATGCTCAAATTAGTCAATCGCAAATTTGCATTCTCATGCTTCTTTCATTTAATCAAATTCTCATATCTTCATACTTTTCATTCATTTCAAAGAAAACATATCATATTTCATCATGCATTTTCAAATATTCACCACAATTCAACATTTACGAAATTAAAGCAATCACACACACAAATAGGGCATTTGCCCATCACATAATAACCATAAACATATTACCCACCTAATTTGTTGAAAATCTAAGCTTAAGATTGCCCTTCCTCTCTCTTTTGAGTAAGGTTTTCTTGATTTCCTTCAATTAAATCAATTTCTATTTAATCCATACATTCAAAAGAAAGTTCATAAAATTTAAGAATAAAAGAAATGCTAAAATTGAATTTAAACCTAACCTACTCATAGCCCATCTAAGCTAGAAAAACGAAAACCCTAACTTAGAAATCCCAAAATCAATTTGGTTTTATCTTTCTCTTCTTTCTTCCTTCATTCCCAACACAAACCCTATCCTCTATTAATCCCCTTTTTGAACCTAGCATAAGAAAGATGAAAACTTACCTCCAAAAAGTTGATTTCCTCTTTTTTTTCTTCTTCCTTTCAAGTTCCTACGATCTTGTTCTTTTCTCTTCCCCTTTTTCACGTTTTTTCTTTTTTCCTTTTAGTCTACGACACCTCTCCTTCTTTATCTAATTCAAACAAAATTTTAACACCTTTTCTTCCAATTATGCCCCTCCTTAGTCTTGTTCTCCCAATTTTGCCCTTCTTTTGTCTTTTGTGGCTCTACTCCTTTAAACCACTTAACTCCTTAAGCTAATTCAATTCTAACACTTCATTCTAACCTTTAATTTCAACTTTCAATACCCCATTCATACATGCAAATTTAATGACTCAACCCTAGAAATAATAAAACAATTAAATTAAAATAAAGAATAAATAAATAAATAAAAAATTCAGGGCCCAACATTTAGTCTTAAAAACCCATTTTCACCCAACAGTTTTACAGCCATTGTGTAATTCTACCAAATCCCAAACGCCATTCATATTCATAGAAGCCAACTCATCTTTCATGGCTGCCAACCATTGTGAACTATAAGGACCAGAAATGGCATCCTAAAAAGAAATTAGATCTGAGTCTTCAACTAGATTGAATTCACGCTCCTCTAAGTAAATGTAATAGTCTCAGAATTTAGAAGACTTAGTGGATTTAGGAATCCTTTCGGATCTCCTAGGTGGAACTACAACCACATCTGAGACTTGAGTATCAATGTCAACCTATTGAGAAATATCAACATCATTTCTTGGATCAACCACATCATCATGAATCAAAGGAGACTGAATTGCCTCAGGATGAAAACAACAGATGTAGGAACAACAACATGGTCCTCTCTGAAATCAACAACATGAGACTCATGTCCTTCATTATATTCCATGTCCCCTTCAAAATATAGAGCTTGATCTGATTCAATGACTCTAGTAGTGTGATTGGGACAATAGAATCTTTACCCTCTTGAGCTAGTAAAATAACCAATAAAGTAACCTGAAATAGTTCTAGGATCAAGCTTCTTCAGCTGAGGATTGTAAGTCCTTACCTCCGCCTTACAACCCCAAACATGGAAATGCTTCAAACTGGGCTTCTTTCCTGATCTAAGCTCAAATGGAGTCTTTGGTACAGATTTACTAGGCACATGATTGAGAACATAAACAGCAGTCCTCAAAGCATCTCCCCACAAGAACTCTAGTAAGGTGGAGTGACTAAGCATGCACCTAACCATCTCCATAAGAGTACGATTTCATCTCTCTACAATCCCATTTTGTTGAGGAGTGCTAGGCATGGTATATTGTGCTTCATTCCACAATCCTGCAAGTATCTAGCAAAAGGGTCAGGGTTTCTACCAGTTTCATCATACCGATCATAATACTCACCACCTCTATCAGATCTTACACATTTAATTTGCTTTCTAAGTTGCAATTCAATAACATTTTTCAGTGACTTAAAAGGATCAAAGGATTCAGATTTCTCACGCAACAATTCAATCCAACCATGTCGAGAAAAATCATCAATAAAGGTGATGAAGTACCTGTAGCCTCCCATGGCAATAGGAGTAACGGGTCCACAAATGTTTGTGTGAATATCTGTAATGGTTCCTCCATCCTAGTCATTTTCACCTTTCTTACTTTAGTTGTAAACTTTCCTTTTATGCAATCAACACAAGTGTCAAAATAAGAATAGTCCAGATCATGTAAAATATTTTCCTTAATCAACCTCTCCAATTTCTCCTTAGAGATATGTCCTAATCGTTTATGCCACAACATAGAAGATTTTTCAATAACTCTCCCATGTTTCTTTCCAACAACATCATTAACATCATCATATGGTGGATCAAAACGAGAAGAATTAGCAATTAGCATAAATAATTCATCACACATAGTTGCAAAACCAATAATAGTAGAATCATAGTACAAAACAACACCATTATTGATTATATGGAAAATATATCCACAACTATGTAAAACAAAAATAGAAATTAAATTCCTTCTCATAGAAGGCACATAAACAGTGTCTTTCAAAAGAAAATCATGTCCGCTACTCAACTTCAAGGAAACTACTCCTATGTGCTCAACATTAACATTAAATCCTTTTCCTAGTTGCACCATCAACTCCCCTTTATTTGGCCTCCTCCTGCTTTTGAACTCCTTTCTTCTTTGCCAACCAATTTTTAAACTTCACATAGTCACGCTGTCTATGCCCATGTTCTTGACAAAAGTTGTAGTTTCCATTAAAAACATGCTTAGGCTTAGCACCAGAACTCTCACCAGGCCCAAAAGGTAATGTAAGTTTATCATTCCCCTTCTTCTTAAATTGAGGCTTACCTTATTTGTTTCAAGAAAATTTCTTCTTATCACCACTCTTGTGAGAAATGTGATGAATACTGTGGGACTTTCCCTTCTTCATAGTATGCTCCTCTTGAATAAGAATGTAAATCAATTCATCAATGCCCCATTCATCTTTTTGAGCATGATAAGTAGTCCTGAGAACATCAAACTTAAATGGAAAAGATTTAAACACCTGTCAAATCAGATAATCCTCTCCCAGCACAACTTTCATGGCCTTCAACTTGTTATCCCAATTAACAAGCTTCATGAAATACTCACGAACACCACCTACACCATCATACTTGGTCTTAGGCAGTAAAGACAAGTGAATAGACCTTTCAGTCTTGTCAAACTTCTGGAATTCTTCACTAACAACTTTGAGATAATTTTTGGCATTATCAATTTTTGTGATGCTCTCTTTAATAGTCTTCTCCATTGTGTACTTGATGGTTATCAAACAAGCCTTGTTAGAACTAACCCGCTTATCATATTTAGCTTTATTTGCGGCAGAAGTCTCAATAGTAGGTTGTGCAGGTTCATCCTCAAGGAGAGCAACATCAACATTAGAAATCGCCAAAAAAGATTCAAGGATTCAAGTCAATCCTCATAATTGGTCCCATTCAGCTTAATCAAAGAATTCAAAATTGGAAATTGATACAATGCAGGGAGATTTAACAAATGTATCAATAATTAGCAAAATTGGACAAACAGCACAGCTCGGTTCTCATGCAATTGCAATCTTGCCTAAGGGTCCCAAATTACATCACAGATCACCCAGAACATTAAATTATGCCCTAAAGCTAATATCGATAGGATACTGAAAACTTAAAGACATAATTTACTGAATTAAACAAAGCTTTTTTAATACAAATGAAACTATCACACAATTAAACTAAATCGCGTAAAACACGACGGTACTTGATACCCTACCTATCCTTTTGGATGAGATCCAGGACAACTATAGGTGGTTCTATAAGACTATGGATGACTAGACTAGTCCTGACTGCAGCTGCTGCCAGTTGATCCGCACACTTGTTATCCTCTCGATGAATGTGATGAATGCGCACCTCCCAATCATGTTGGAGTAAACCTTGTAAACCTGCCAAAAGAAAATAATTAATATCAGTCTCTGAAATGGGGGTAGAAAGCAAGTTGATGACTTCCAGGGCATTTGATTCCAAGATGGCCCGTCGGTACCCAGAGGTCCAGGCTAAATTAAGGCCCGAAAGAACGCCCCAAAGTTCTGCCAAAATGGATGAGCCTCTTCCAATGTGTTGAAGGAAAGCGCCACACCACTGGTCCCTACTATCGCGAATGAGACCCCAACGGTGGCTATATCCGAGCGCGGATTAAAGGAGCCATCCGTATTGAGTTTGACCCAGTTCTCAGGGGGAACAGTCCAGCCAACTAGGTGACCTAATGGGAGGCCCAAGCTTGGAGTAACACATCGTTCTATAGCTTAGGCTCTTTCAATCCACTCAACGTACACTGTAACTGCTTTCGTGCCGTCTACTGACCAGACAAACTCCTCATCAAAAATACTTTTGTTTTGCCACGTCCAAAGCATCCAGCGGGCTACCCCAAAAAGTAGTACCCAATCTTTGGACAGATCAAGGGAATGTTTGAAAAGATTGGATCGCACCCAAATATCCACTGGTTGCTGGAGAAACTCAACATCAATCGCCTAAGGGGAAATCGGCTCCAAAAAACCTTCACACGCAGACAATCCTAAAAGACATGTAAGATGGACTCTTCCTGACTGTACGTAGGGCAGCTGCTATCAGACGCTATGTGTTGCGTTACCCGTTGGTGGTTCGTAAGGAGTTTGTTTCGTGCCAAGAGTCAAAGAAACGCACGGATCTGTTGAGGTTTCGGCCATTTCCAAATTAATTTCTAGGGACCGGTAGTGTTAGTCGAGGTGCTCTCGTCAATAGTCTCGTAGGCAGATGCGACTGTAAACCGTCCAATGCCAGTGTAACGCCAGCAAACGGAATCTTCGGCCAGAAGAGTAGGGATGGGGTTTATCGCTGTGATATCTATGTAAACAGTGGCTGGAAAGTACTGTTGAAAGGAATCCCACTTCCAGTTATCGTCCTTGTTTCACATATCCGCTACTTTAGCGTATAGGGTGCCCTTCGGATGGGAGCAGTTGCCACCAACCGTAACGGCCCTCGATTGTTCACCCAATTATCTAACCAAAAGCAGAGGCGACGTCTATTCCCCAGAGTCCAGGTTGTTCCTTGATGCACATAGGGCCAAACGGCTGCCAAACCATTCCAGAAGACTGAAGCTCCTTTTTGAGAAATCGTGGGTGGGAGATGGTTAGGTTCCAGCCGGTACTTACTCTGGAGGACTCGGGCCCATAAGGTTATGTGATGTTTGAGCTGCGATCAACCCATTTTGGTTAAAAGGGCATCATTGAGTGTCTGAATGCGCTTAAGGACGAGACCCCCAGAAGCTTTCGGTTGGCAAACCGTCTCCCACTTGACAAGGGGTAGTTTCCTTTGTTCTCCCGTTGAACCCCAAATAACACACCTAATTTTTTCCAGTTCGTCACAAATATGACGTGGGATGCGCATAATTTGCATAGTGAAGATTGGGATGGCTGAGATCACCGATTGGGTGAGAGTGACTCGGTCGGCAAGCGATAGCTGCCGAGTGTGTCACCTGTTAAGCTTCTTCTGAGCGTGATCTAAAAGGTGCTGATAGGTATTGCGACGGGTCCGCTCATGCAGTAAGGGAACGCCTAGGTACTTGCCGAGGTTATTGGTGGCTTGGACCTGGAGAGCTTGACTTATCCGGTAGACAGTGCCTGTCGTGACGTTCTTGGAGAAGAAAATCTCAGTTTTTTGCGAGTTTACTTTTTGTCCTGACGCCGTGCAGAATTCCTCCAAAGTCTGGGCGATCACTTAGGCCTGGGAATCCGAAGCTTCGGTAAAAAGGAGGAGGTTATCCGCAAAAAATATGTGAGATAGCGAGGGCCCGATAGGACACAACTGTATCGGTTTCCAACGGCCATTGCCCACTTCTCTTATGATAAGATGTCCTAGATGTTCCATGTAAAAGACAAAGAGATATGGTGAGATAAGGTCACCTTGACGAATTCCTCGGGATGGGATAATGGTATCCGAGAGTGCACCCTGCCAAACCACCTGCGTGGTCACGGTCGAAACACACTTCATGATGACCCTGAGGAGGGGACCCGGTAGACCAATAACCTCTAGAGTGTTGTGGATAAAATCCCAACGAAGGCGGTCGTAAGCTTTTTCCAAATCTACTTTGATCGCCAAAAAGCCCTTCTGCCCTGTCTTCCGTCTCATCGAATGGATAACTTCTTGGGCAATAATGATGTTGCTCGTGATGTGCCGGCTCGGAATAAAACTACATTACACAAAGTGAATGACAATAGTCTAATAACATATCCCAAGATTTCCCCATAGGTGTCAGTTAGCACCACAATTACAAAATTAACTATAGTAATCATATAATATAACATTATATGCATAAATGACATCCAAAATTAATTTTGGTGCATAACTATGCTACCACTAAGAGTACACAAGACCCCACAAGCCCAAAAAATACCAGAAACAATTACAAAAATTTTCAAGATAAAATTCAAAGAATAAAATATCTTTTTATTAATTTCAAAATTTGAAAAAAAATAAAATAACTATTATTCAAAAATTTCAGAAAAATACCATAAATTAGAATTGGGAAAATGGAGCAAATAGGAAAAATTTGGGACAAAAAAGCCAAGGGAGCAAGCTGCACGTGCCTCCACCCCCATCGTAGTGTGTGGGGAAGGCCAGACGGGTCGGTGTTGTCTTCCTCACCCGAAACCTTGAAATTAGGGTGGTTCAACCTGGTTCGCGACCCGGTTTCAAAAATAACCATATCTTGCTCGATTTTGATCCGTTTTCAATGAAATTGGTGTCATTAGATTTATAATTTAACGATCTATCAAAGTCCTCAATCAATTTCATGAAAAAAAGCTACAGAAAAGGTTAAAAAAACTAAAAGATAAAACAGTTTTTGAAAAAGGGACGGCTCGGTTTGGTTCAAGTTTTGGGTTTTTTAAAGAACAAACAGAAAATTCAACATACTTAATTACCACATGATCTAACACCAAAGCGAAACAAATCAACAACAACAAAATAGATTCCAAAGAAAATAATTAACAAAACCGAAAACTCCAAATTCCATGAAAAGAAACATCTCGAAAATTACCCAAAATTAGCAGTCACAATTAGGGTTAAATTGACTCTGATACCAATTGAAGAAAAACCAACACATAATTACAGATTAATTTCGTAATTAATCAATACAATTACATTAACCTTATAAGTGCAACATGTTAGATTTAAGAATTGGACGTATAAATACCTGAAAATTGAGGAACAATTGAGTCCATCGTTGTTTTTTAATGAAGTGAAGTGATAGAAACGCAGATGATTGACTACTATTATTTCAAACCCTGATTAGAAAGCCTATACAGTTCTCCATGGGGTGACTGTATTTAAGGTTAGCTAACAATAGGGCCTCCTGTGCACCGCAAACATGAGCCAAACTTACTCATCATAGCAAGCCCATGAATACAGTTCCAATGACACGTATGAGATAAATACCATTGACATCTAATTAATCGGGATTTGCACAAAGTTATGTTTATTGTTTATTATGCTAGTTCACAAAATTAATGATAAAATTCTATTAGAGAAGTCAGGTTTGAGGGGGAATGTTAGAAATTACAAACCCTCATTCATTATGGATAATTATGTAATTACGACAAAAGATAAGGTTTAAGTTGGAGAAAATATCCAGTGATGATGTGAAAATTTATGGATGAATTTAGAAGCTTGTGGAAGAAACTTCTAGATAAGGATGAGTTAATTGATGTGTCAAAGAAGTGGTCAAATTGTATTTGAAGTCGTTTAGCATGTCTATATATATGTGTTTTTGTAATCATTTATTTGTATGAGAAGAAATAGAGAATATTTAAAAAAGAAATGGTTTTGAGAGCCTCTCTTTGTGAGAAAGAAATATTAAGAGAAAAAGTTTAGTAGCACTTACATAGAAATATTTGCATCTTGTGTGTGTCTTTTGTACCCATAAACTTTGTTATCAATATAAATACATATTTTGTGAAAGTTTTTTTATTTGAAGAAGCTTCCAACACTGTTGTCTTGTCCATTTTTGGCAGGGGAATCTCATAACCATCGAAGGTTCCAGGGAGGATCCTTTCACGGATCTCGGTGGTAGTGAAGGGTACCTAAACAATTTGGTTATCAAAAAGGCAGAAATTTTTGCACTCAGTTCTGGATGGATCAAATAATGATCCTTTGAAGTAGAGTGCATTTGCAAGGATAAGGGTCGTATCCTTTGAGAGGAGGTGTTTGCTGATTCCTTTGATTGCCCTCTCTGCCCAAGAGTTAACTTCATCTGTACCTGACCAGCCTTCAAGGAGAAACGTTAGCATAAATTCTCCTTATAAACTCAAATTGAAAGGATTAGAAAATAGAGAATCTAAATTTTGCCGCAGATAGATGCCTAGCAATGACACTGTCATGCCTAAATCTAGCCCCAGTTGAACTTTTGTACAAGTTAAGACCTTCAAATCTTGAGAGTAGTTTTGGATTATTGGTAGTTAAAAACTCACGATTCTTCCCAAACCAATGTAGCAGGACTGCTAGGTCTTGAAAGTCCTCAAATTTGATTGCACGCTGTATGCTTTTTAGGTAAAATAATCCTAAAAGTTCCATCCCTAATTCTTCTGATTATGTAAGGATCCTTAATAAGAAATTCAACCTCTATGGCTGTGGCAACATGAACACTTTTTGCTACCTCCTCAAAAGAAGGTTGCAAAAGAGTTCACCCCTTTCCAAACACCATTGAAGAATGATATAAGAGGACATATCCCTGCAGCAACATGGAATTGACAATCTGCAAAGCCAAATAGTCAAGTTCATTGACACTTTCCTGTCCAAGAAAGAAAGCCGCGGATGTTTGGATCCCACTGCAATAAGGCTCAACCATTTACATCGAATGAAACATTCTAAATCTAATCTTTTCTCAATTTCCATATGCAAGACAAGATGGCGTCCACACTTTCCTTCACTGTTGATCTTGGATGCTCCTTAGTTGCACTACACCTTCCAAACTGAGGTTACGAGTTGTGAGATATCATGATTTGTTTTGATTGTAATAATGCATGATTTTATGCTTCTCACCAAGAAATATTAATCGTGCATTTACCCTAAAGTAGATCTTCTGCAGTCCAGTGCATCTCTACATAAATTTAACTAGTCAAAAAAGGAGACATGCCGACTTCTTCTGAATGAGCATATCTCTAAGCTGAAGTTCTAATTGAAGATAATATTACCAGAAAAGACAAAAATAAATTAGTAAATGAACCAATATGATTAGAACGTACTTGTCAGCTTATAAATAACTGTTTCTAAAACTTTGGGGTATAAGTTCTATATCAATAAAAAATTTTCCTTATAGAAACTTTAGATGTCTTCTTCAGAAATCCATTGAAATATCTCTACTATTTCTTGGAAAGAACTATGCAAGTTCAATCAACAATAATAGTAATAGAAAAAAGTCGTCACACTGAAATTCAAGAAACCAAGTGGGGACTGAGCACAGCTCCAATGAACAACAGTAGACCAGAATTCTCTTCCTTGATTGTGAAAATGAATGGATGGTCAGCCACAAATGTTGGAGCGCTCAGCCTTCCACATCGAAGCCTGTACTGAGAACAAGTACTAGCTGCAGCTTCGGTTCCTTCCTCATTAACTTCAATATAAGCCTTGTGGAAAAGCTTTGAGAGGACAGGAGGCCTGGCACTATCTACCATCTCTGAGAGCTCACCTGTGTCTTTGAAAGGCAGTTCCAATCCCAGTTCCTGCATAGTTTCTGATGCTTCAAAGTCGAAAGCAAACTTGAACCTCGGAACCCAAAACAATCTAAGATTCTCTTCCCTTAAACTCAAAGGACCATCAAATGCCATGGGATTGCTCCTCAATTTTTCCACCAGAGCTGCCAAGCCATCTCTTGCTTCAGGAAGAAAGAAGTACATGGAAAATCGCATGTTGTCTAGTCCACTTTGGTATGGCAGTTGAAGAACTTTGTAACCATCATAGCTTCCATACAGGTTTTTATGATCACTCCTAGTAGTCATGAAAGGAACTTGAACAATCTGCCCATCGAGAAGGTAAAACTCCTTGTGCTGTGTCTTGGATTCATCAAACCTTCGGTCCCATGCTCCTTTAAAATATAGTGCATTGGCAAGGACAAGGGCTGTATCACTTTCTAGACTACCCTGTGGGAGTAGGTCTTTGATGAGTCCATTACTCGCAGACTCTGCCCAAGAATTAATTTCATTCACCACGTCATTACCCTACAAGGACAATGATCAAACTATTTATTAGCTCCTCTTGTCCAGTAATAGAAACGAAACGAATTTTCAGATAAGAGAACAAGTGTGGGCATTTAAGCATCACCTTATTAACAAAGTCAACTTCTTGGACTGTTGCGTGGTAAATACCACTGACCACCTCCTTAAAAGAAGGCTTGAAGTGCAATCCATGGCGAATCCAAGCACCGTTGACAAATGATACAACCGGCCCTCCATTGCTACCAGTTGACGGCGACAATACTGAAGACACAGTCTCTGAAGCCAGAGAGATGAGCTCGTTGACACTTTGTGATCCAAGAAAGGAAAGCAACTGCTCCAGGGTAGACCCCTTTGAGCCCAGAGCAATCAGGCTCAACATGGAGTGGAACGACAAAGGAGAAAACAAAAAGTTCGATCCTTTCTCAGCTTCTTTTAATAGAATATGGGCTGCCATATCCAAAGAGAACTTGGTGTCTGGTTTGTTGGTCATGATCGTGTTTCCTGGGAATCCGTCAATAGAATGCTGTAATTAGTTGTTTGATTTGGTCGATCCTTCGGCATTCTACATTTATAGACTACGACGAGAGTTGCTATGTCCTATCCTGTGTATCCGTCGCCAATCCACAGCTTATTTAATTACCGAAAGGCGGCTACATTTAGGATACCTTAAGGGGGAAGTTTCAAACTATGGTCTAGCATTCCATAGATGATTACCACATCAGACAAACAGTCACTTTCACCATCTCTTAATTCCGTATGTATAACGTTATTAACAGAACAAAATTTTTCTTGTCATATGCAAGCTGATTTATGAGACAAAACAAAGGTCGTTACTTTGGATTTACAGACATCTTTGACATGACCGGATATATTTTTATTCTTATACGTCTGTTATTATTTTTTGTGGACAATTACGATAGATTTTTACAATTTTTATAAATTATACCCCCAAATTCAATTTGATATTAATATGAAAAACTGGGTCTTTGACTTTCATAAAAAGGAAATTGAATTATTTAATAATAGTTTAAGTCTCTTTTTTATAATATTTGAATGAATATAAAAAAGACTATTTTGTATTTTTCTTTTACTCTCTCTCTTTCCGAACACCTAACCAAAATAATCATTCTATTTTTCTTCTTCTTTCCTACCTTTTAGTGTAAAAAAAAAGAAATGATTTTTAGTTATTCAATAAAAAATTAAAAATAGTAATTTTGAAGTTGATGATATATTTAACTCCTTTTCTTAATGTGTTTATGAGAGAAAAAAAGCGTACAATTGTCTTAATTTTCTTTTCTTGAATAATATGAATATATTAAGCCATAAAAGACAACAAAAGGTACAAAAATAGCAAGCCAAAGTATACAAGCTCAATTTACTGCTTAAGGTAAACTAATTAAGAAATATATAAAAAGTTTTGTTTCAATCCCCCAATAGAAAGATCAATCGAGGTTAAGAAATTCACCAATTTGCAAGAAGAAATTTATGCACGTGTGCTTATCTTCGAACATGTATATATGACATCTTACTTCATCATTATCAATTAGGTTACCTCCTCTCAACTTAGACATTGATTGGAGAATATCCTTGTGTTTATTTCATTCCATACATAAATGATCAGATAGGATAGAGCCTCATGGTAAATCCATGTATAACCTTTGTAGTTATGTTCTGTTTTAATACTCTAGTCCACTATGTCAAACCATGTTCCAAATGAATTGTCCAGCCTACATCGATTAAGAACTTTAGTTCAAGCTATGTTGGAGTAGCTACATTGGAACAATAAATGATCTAGTGTTTCTTGCAAGATCTACGTAAGGTACACCAGTTAAGGATCCTCATGAAACTTGCTATCCAATTCATTGTAGGAAGTCTACCTCTAATTGCCACCCATAAGGTGAGAGCAGCTCGGGATAGTGGATTTTTTATCCAAGCTAGTCTATACCAAGATACATTTGATGTAGATATACAAAATAGTTTCCTATATGAGTTATTAGTAAAATTAGATGAATTTGTGCCTTTCCATATAAGTTTGGCTTTGGTGTCAAATCTAAGTGCAAAGTTGGTAAGGAATAATGTAATGTTTGAAACTGAGAGAATGTTGATTATGAAATTCTTATTAACAAGAGCCTGTGAGACTGTCGCATTTAGCTGATAGGAAGACTTAAGAGGGGATATAAAGTTTATATTCTCTAGAGGTCCAAATGGTGTCCATTTATCAGACCATTAGAAGGAATTATCTTCATTGCCAATCTCCTTGAAGCATTGCATCCTTATTTTATCTTTTAACCAGGTCAGGAACCTCATTATAGAAGATGTATTCATAGGTGGTTTGAATTTCCGGAAGTTCTGTTTGTTGATGTAATATGCACGCACCTATTTAACTAATATTGCATATTTGTCTTTGCATAATCTTCAAAGTCTCTTAGATAACATCACCATATTAGTAACCTTGAGTGGAGTAATTCCTAAATCACCTTGTGCTTTAGGTGGACAAATATCTGACCATTTAATCTTTGATTTTATTTCTTTCTCTTTGCATCCAAACTACATAAATCTTTTGAGTATCTTTTCTATATCTTTGATTATGGCTTTAGGAAAAACCAAATGTCATGTCTAGTATATACTGATAGAGTTGAGCACTGAATTGATCAATTGAGCTCTTCTAGCTAGAGATAAAGCCTTAAAGTTCCAACTATTTAATATATTATGTATTTTCCCAATTAAAGGTTAAAATAAGCATATGTAGATTTAGTAGATGATATTGTATGCCAAGATATATAACAGGAATCTGAACATGCTTAAACCCAATGAGGGAGGACAACCATAAAGCTTGGTCAGTAACTCTTGCAGATAGATATATTCCACTCCTTGAATTGTTATATTTAAACCCCGATAGCCTACTGAATATATTTAGGGTAGTTATAATTGAAGAGATGGACATGTCATCAACTTCGGGGAAGACAAATAAATTATTAACAAAGTTTAAGCTACTCATAAATTTAACTTTCTTGCACCTTGATGGTAGAAGAAATTACTATTTCATTCCACAACTCTTCTTAAGAATTTGATAAAGACATCCATCACCATTGAGAAAAGATAGGGAAAGATGTGATCCCTTTGTCTAAGGCCTTTAACACCTTTACTTGTACTTGTAAGTTCATCATTAACCAAAACGTAGGAGATTGTTGTAAGGCATTGCCTTATCCACTCAATGTAGATACTAAGAAAACCATATGCTTCAAGTGTGATAAGTATGAAACTCCAATCAACTGGATCATATACTTTTTGGAAATCAACTTTAAAGGCATAATTCCTTCTGCTTCTTCTCCTAGTATAATGTTTGAAGATTTTACAGACTGAGAGGATGTAATCCCTAATGTGTCTATGGGTATGTATGCACCTTGTGAATGATCAATGTGAGCTTATAATAGCACCTTTAGTTTATCTACAAGTAGTTTTGATATTACATTATATGTTGAGTTGCAACAAGAAATAAAGTGGAAGTCTCTCCTTGATTTTTTCTCTTATCCTTTAGAGATGAGACTAATGGTAGTTATATTGATCTCCTTCAATCATTTACTTTCCTAGAAAAATTCAATAACAGCATCCACAACTTTTTTTTGCAAGAAACCAGAAATAAAGAAAAAATTAACTTTAAAACCATCTGATCTAGTAGCTTTAAAAGGGCTTAGAGATTTCAAATTATTCTCAACATCTTGTGTAGTAAAAGGTCTAGATAAATTTTCAACTTCCTGATAAATTAGATGATATTGAATGATTTCTTTGATTAGTAATACAAAAGATTGAGCAAGAGAATGGGCACTAAGGGGGTTGACGAAATAGTCTTCGACTTCTATAAGGAATTGGATTTGTTTGGTCAAGATGATATTATCTTTGGATAGACTAACAATTTGATTGACAATTTTCCTTAACAAGACAATTATATGGAAGAAAGATGAGTTTTTATCCCCATCCTTCAACCACATGATCTTTGAACTTTGTTTCATTAAGGAGTGATCAAAGTTTAAAGCTTGAGTGAAGTTGTGGAGCTTATTTCTTAAGGTTTTGTAAAATAGAGCAACATAGGTTGTTGTATAGATTAGTTTGAGCTTTGTTCAGGGCACAATATTAAGTAGATGATGGGTGTTTCCTACATTTCGTCTATACAATGTTTTGAATTCTTCCTTTACGCTTCAAAGTTTTTTTTGTTAAGGTAAATTGCTTAGGAATATAAACATGTAAGTTTAATCCTTTAAAGACAACAGAGAAACTAGGGAGATCAACCAAAAAATTATTAAATCTTAAAAGTCTTTTGGTTGAGGGACTTACAGGTGATGGATGGATGGTAGGAGAATGATATGAAAAACCTAAATTAGGGAAGAGAACTTTATAGTGGGAAAGTTTGGAACCGTTTAGATTAGCCAAACCATGATCTAATTTCTTCCTCAAGAACAAACTATACTTCTACTTATTGCTCCATATATAGAAGTTTCCTCCAAAAGACAAATCAATCACTTGGATATCATACAGGCAGTTCCTCATATCATCACAAAAGGATCTGGAACGGTTATTTCCTTCAGCTTCATTTAGATGAATGGTTGAGTTGAAATCCCAAGTAATGCCCATGGTGCTTTGATTTTAGTTGTTACTACTTTGATCTTGTACTAAAGAGAAGTCCTTTGAAAAGCATAAATGATAGATGTAGCTACTATGAGGTTTTCATCTTTCAGCTTTGCTTTCAAATGTACCATCTGATCACTAATCAAATTGCTAAGAACTTCTATTTTTCCTCATTTAATAGTACTAGTATCCTTCTATTGGGGTGGCGTGAGTAGTTTGTAATCATTCTCCGTTGGTTTGACAAGAGGCTTAATAAGTTAATTACAAGATATCTTTTTTTATCCTAGATTCTAAATGCTTATAATGTAAGGCTTATTTTCTAAAATAAAGTCACCAAGATCCAGTTAATTAGAAGGGGAGTCCATTCCCCTTATAGTCCATGCAAGTTCATATATTAGTAAGTTTTTAAAAAGAATTGCTTTATTACATGTTATAAGTGATTCAATAGATCAATGTTTTAACAGTTAAATATAAAAAATTTCAGAAAATATATAATTTTTTAAAAAGTTCAGTGTTAAGTATTCAATAATAATAATTATAAATAATATTAAATATTTTTAATAAAAGAAAATTTTTAAATTAATAATAATGATCATTAATAAATATTAAATAATAATATAGAAGCAGATCCATAATTTGTATGATCGTAAAAACATTAAACATCTTCTTGCACATTCAGAAAACAAAAAATTTCAATTATAATATCAATTAAGAGTTCTTGTACACAAATTGGATAAGGTTAAAACTTCCATCGAAATGGCATATTTTAGGTTTCTACCAGAAACACTGGACATACTAAAAAATGACTACCTAATCTACATATTTCTTAGGACCATGCGGGTTGCTCTTTGTTGCAAAGCCCATACGAATCGCATCAAGTTCTCTTAACTTACACCATGAAAAAACTATTACCATGAAAGAACACTGATAATAGTTTCCTTCACGAATACATTTCAAACTGATAATCTTTTCAACAAAGACTGGGTTGTTCTTTATTGAAAGTTAAAACGTTGTTTCTCAACTGAGTTGCTCTTTGTTGAAAGTTGAAACGTTGTTTTCCAGTTGAGAGAGTACCTAAAAAATCATCTCAATCTTCTTCTTTTATTATTGTGTTTGGACTAAGATCAGAATGACGAGGAACTTCATTAAGATCAAACAATCGTCTTTTTCTCACACCTTCACCTTCATCTCGACCTGGGTTATTGCACTTTTCAAGTGGTTGATTTTTCTCTTTCTCTATTACTTCTTTAGTCAGCCATATTAAAACTATAACCGAAAACTTGAAATAAGATGAGATCAACACAAAATTGGCATGAAAAGAGAGAAAAAAAATAAAAAGAAAGAGAGAAAGCAAGAAAATGAGTACATGGCATTATTACCTTTTCAATAAATGTATTTTTATTAAAAAGAGAAAGCTGTAAAACATATGAAAGTTAGAGACTCTTATTTCTAATTGCTACACCAACTTAAGGCATTTTCAATTGGTACAATTTTTTTATATTTACAATTACGTGGTTTTTATAAATACACATCAACAATTCTATATCAATATTTACTTTTTATTATCATGTACGTAATTGAGTTTTGGAGTAATCGATAAAGTTACACATTTGAAGCAGCCTTTTCATAAAAATATAAAGAAAAATTTGTGTACATTATGACTATCTCCAGGCTCCCGCAAAGCGGGAAGCTTGTGTATTGGGTATGTTGACTTTGACTTTTTATCATGTACATAGTTTGTGGTTGTAAATTTGTTTATTTTGCTCTTTTTTACGAGTGATTAGTTGATTATAGATAGTTTTTTTAAAATAATCTCCAAGTAGGATGATTTTTTAAAAAAAATTCCAAGAATTAAAACTTTTTTTAATCTTTCAACGGGACTCATGAATTATTATTTGGATTTAACTTAGTTTTAATTTTGATTTATTAAGTGAATTACAAAACAAATCATTTATGATTATTGTATGAGTTTAAAATTTATTTTGAAAGTTAATTAGTATGCATTTAAAGAATAAAAACTATATTAACAATAAAAAATATTTTTTATCCATACACGAAGCATTTAAAATATATGATTTCTTATTCCAAGCACATTGACTATGTGCTAACACACCATATAAACATGTAACTCCATGCTAACAACAATATACAATGATTATTAGATAATAGAAATTATTGAACAGGAAAAAAAATAAAGAGAGAAGAAAATTTTTGCCTAGTTATCATGCATATCATTATTGAAGAGTTGTGCATTAACGAAAGATAGCTAATTAAAGTCTAAGGAGAACTTTTCTGAGGAGTTGAAGAAGCTGGAGGTATCCCAGGTGATGGAGGAAATTTTGGTAACGGAGGGAAAGGTAAAAACGGCAAGGAAGGTGGCGGTGGTGAAGGTGTCAGGCCGGGAATTGGCAGAAAAGGAATCAACGGCGACGGCGGAGGCTGAAGAGGGTTCGGGGGAAGTAATGGAGGAAACAACGGTGGTGGCTGAAATGGATTTGGAATTAGTGGAGGTGGCTGAAAAGGGTTTGGCGGAAATAATGGTGGTGTTGGAAAAAAGGCCCGAGGTTTCACTACTTTGTCATCATTATTTGATAATTTCTTAGTCCTTGGTGGCTCACCATTAGTAGGTTTTGTCTGCAATGGTGTGCCTGGAAATGATGGCATGTTGGGTAGTCCTGGAAGAGGTGGTAAAGGGGGGAGTTGCGGCAATGGTGGTAATCGCGGAAGTGGAATTAGAGGAAGATCAGGAAGAGTAGGGAATTCAGGTGTTGTTGGGTCTTTAAGTGGAGGTGGGAAGCTAGGATTTTCTGGCAATTTGGGTAGTGATGTTTTCTTGGCATGAAACGGCACGGAGTTTTGGATGCTTGGTTTCTGGTTGCATAAGATTGGTTGTTTTTGGGGCTTGAAAGAAAAGAAACCAGCTGAGAAGATGTGCGTTCCTTCCTTTCTTGACTTTAGATGGAGTGATGATGATATTGCTTTTGATGCCACGGAGCAATATGGCTCACTGCTTCTTAGCAACTTCACCGAGCATGTCTTGATTTTGCTTACATGTTTGCCAATTGAGTAAGGCAAATGAACTCTGAACTCTCCATGTTCATTTGTTTTAACTTCTTGTTGAAAATTTGGTCCCAAACTACCATCATTGCACTCAACTGCCACAGAAGCACCTATATAGAAAAAAAAACCTACAAAAGTTATTAATCACAGATATTAAACAAGCAGAGAATCGAGGAAGCTCTTCAGGAACCTGAAATGAAGTGACTGCTTTTCGAGAAATCCTGCTGGAAGCAAGTGTCGCAGTAGACAGTGCCAACAACAACGGAAGATGGAAGTTCTTTTACATGTCTGGCCTCTGATTCATTATAAAATCTGGAACTGAGAAGGAATAGTATGAAAAACCAAGGCATCTTGATTCTTGCTCTCTCTCTCTCTCTCTCTCACACACACACACACACACACCTGCTACTGTAAATCTGTATCTTACTCTGTAGGATGCCCTTTTAAGCTTTCTAAAGCTTAAAACTCTTATGCCCCACCAGACGTCTTTTATGAGATTCATGCAAAAGCCTGTCAACTGAAAGTAGATGGTAGCACTGATTGTGGGGCTATTGCCTACCACCAATGACCAAACGGCACAAGAGGAAGGTGATTTGAAGATAGAGGGTAGATAAGCAAAGGCTCCAAAGCATACCCTTTGGCTGCCTTTTCGTTCATTTCCATTTATTAGGTTTGTTCTTTAGTTCGCCAAATAGGGATAGTTGTTCCCCTGTTGGTTCACGAGACATGCAGAGTGGCCATAAAATATTCCATGTACGTACTACATCTTTTTTTTTTTCGTAAGTACACATCTGTTAGGCAGTAGCAACCAATTCTATAAGAATGTTGTTTAATTGCTTGGTTTGCTTATTGCTGTCATACTCACTCCTTAATTATCAACTTTAGTCACGTGAGAATATCGGCTCAGGATCTCAGTTTGACGATGAAGAAGCCACCAAAAGTCACATCACGGACGAATGCTGCCATCAGAGGCAGAGCTGCATGTGAACTACTGGATAGACATTAACCTTTCAATTCTTCTTTGGCTAAAAAGAAATGTATGTTGAAGCAGTAGCTGGTGACAAGCTTGACATAACTAAGATGTGAAAAGGAGACATTCGTCATGGACACGAAATACAGTTGTATGGGGCCATTTAGATGCTCACGGGCATAATAGAAGCTTGTCTGCTCTCCGCGAATCTAAGATTGAAGATCTTTTTCCTTGAGAATCCGTGTTGCCAAGCAAGAGTGGAATCATGATAGACTTCGAACTACTATTTAAATAGTTTACCAAAAAATCAGTAAAATTATCAAGACTAGTAACTGAAAATATATACATACATATTTACATAAAAGTTACATATTATTTAGATCACATTATACGGAAATATATATAATCAACTCCGAAAAATGACATAAGTTTGTCAGAATTTATAATTTATATATAATATGTTCATTTTAATTAAAAAAATTTAAGGCTTGCATGTTGTTCTTCAATGGTATACAGAAACCAAAAATCTCTAGCTTTCTGCATTAACATGTAAGAATTCTGAAAAGAATAAGGAAATTATAGGAAGCGAAAATCTTAAAGATCAAATGCAATATTTTGAATTCTTTCTGGACTCTGAAAAAAAAAGAAACTAAAAAGATGAAAATCTTAAGCAATTTTCAGTATTTTGAAACAGGACACTTATGTGTCTAAATAACATTTTGATGTCTACTACAAAACCCTTACTAAACACATTAGACTAATCAAATCACATAATTATACAAGTTTTAAATATTTGCAATTTATTAAATAATAAAATTCATATGTGACGCAAATATAATATATAACAGTTACATGAAAAAAAAAGTACTAATATGATTTGGTCATATTAACAAAAAACTTAACATCATACTAGTTTTGCTAAAAATTAAAAGTTAAGAGTATCTTTCTAAAATATGAGTTACTATTGTAAAGCTGAGTAAAGTTTGAATTTTTTGATAATTAATAATTTAATGTTTATTCCTAACCTTCATTAACCGTTCGAGTATGATTAAAACCATATCATTCATTTCTTACATTGTTATTTTCCTATTTATGTTGATAAAATCATAATTAATGCACTACTTATGTTTAATAATAATAATAATAATTCGATGGTAACATATGGGATTATTTTTATTAACATTTATGTTATATATTAATTATAAAATTAAAAATTGATGTTTTATAATAATGGAGGAATCCACAACTTCAATCTTTTAGATATGCATTGGATTAACTTTTAATTACACATAATAGTCATCAAACTATTTATTTTAGGTAAATTATTTCGAGAGTTGGAGATTAAAACTAGTTACTCAATTTAATTTATATACTAAAGTTCTTTATTGGTCTACAAATGACACACGAGAGAAGTAAATTATGTATATTCACTTTTTGACATATTTGAAAATTGAACGAATTCTCTACTCTAAATTAATTATTATATTAAATTCATATAAAATAATCATAAAACAAACACAACAATAATAAAAGAGAGTAATGGCAAAAGGACAAAACCAATTTATAATGATTTAGCCAACCCATGGCTCAAGTCTACTTAGAAATTAACTATCTTCTTCTTCTTCTTCTTCTGATAAGTAAGTAAGAACTCTCAGTGTATCATCTTCTTTGCCATAAGCCAAGAAAAAACTCTTGTAAACATCTTGCTTTATCACAGGTGTTGAGAAATCTTTTACAAATATTGTCTAAGATCAAGAGTAGCTCTCACAAAGTGTATCTCAAGAAAATTTTCTAGTTGTAACAATTGTACAACCATACAACTCCAAACTTTGTTCTCTTGCTCACACCAATGAAATTAAATTCAACGTTGTTATGTACGTAATGTACAAATATATTATCTAACTTTCTAAGACCCTTAGCAACTCTCTAATATATTAAAAGTTCTTTCTAAACTTCATCTCTAGTCCATTTATATCCATAACTAACTTAAATAATCATTACATACACGAACTAGTCTTTACAACTATCAATTTTTTAATATATTAGGCTAGCCGGACAATCACTGATTGTGGTATCAGCTAAATGGATCCCCATCTGGATAGAACCCAACCGTTATGTAATTGTCAAACCCTGCCATTGGCTATTCAATGAATATTGTTTTGGTTTATAAACAATACAACCGATGTATAGAGTACAAACATTGAAAAGTCCAAAACAATACAACCGATGTATAAAGTCCAAACATTGAAAAGTCTAAACTTT
>JANVCL010000008.1:14042585-14053290 GCA_026546855.1 Erythroxylum incrassatum | reverse complement strand
ACAAGTCAAAGAAGGCCAACTAGATCTGAGTAGCATGTATACATAGGAGACGTTACAAAAGTCAAAGTTGAATTTTTTGGGACATTTGAACTACAGTTAAATACATGGCATCTTTTGGTGTTACATGATGTCGCTTATTTACCCTTTATTAGGAGGAATTTGATTTCTATATCTATTTTGGATAAACTAGGATATAGTCTTCTTTTCGGAGCTGAAAAATTGGCTTTGTATTGTGACTCTTTTTTGTGAGAAATGAAATTTTATGTGAAAGTTTATACAAACTTAAATTGAATGATTGTGTTACTGTTGCTTCTTCCTCTTCTCTTAATACTGTTGTTGGTTCCAAACGTATGAGGTTGGATTTGAGATCTTCTATGTTATGGCACAAATATTTAGGCCATATTTCCAGAGACAAAATGGAGAGGTTAGTAAAGGATGGTGTACTACGGGATCTTAATTTTTCATATTTCACTGCCTATGTTGACTATATTAAGGGGAAGTTGACTGCCAAGGTTAGAAAAAGCAAAATAGACAGGAGTTCAGAATTGTTAGAGTTGATTCATACTGATATATGTGGGCCATTTATTCTAACTGCTATGGGTGGTTATAAATACTTCATCACTTTTATTGATGATTTTTCTAGGTATGGTCATGTGGAGCTCATTCGTGAAAAATCTGAATCGTTGAAAACATTTAAGATTTTCAAGAAAAATGTTGAGCTTCAAAAGGGGAAGAAAATTAAGGTAGTTAATTCTGATAGGGGTGGAGAGTATTATGGGCGTTATGATGAGAGTGGAAGGAATCCGGGGCCTTTTGCTATATACTTGCAAGAATATGGTATTGAAGCAAGGTATATAATACCAGGGACACCTCAGCAGAATGGAATCGCTGAAAGAAGAAATCACACACTTCTTGATATGTTGCGGTGTATGTTGATTCATTCTAGTTTGTTTGAATTTTTGTAGGTTGAGGCATTGAAGACAACAACTTATATCTTGAATCAAGTACCTAGCAAATCAGTTCCAAAGACTCTATATGAGTTATTGTCAGGCAAGAAATCAAGCTTGTGCCATTTTCAAGTTTGGGGATGTAAAGTAGAAGTGAGGCCTTATAATTCGCAATCTAAGAAGCTTGATCCAAAAACTATTAGTGGCTAATTTGTAGGCTACACCATCGGATCAAAAGGTTCTAGATTTTATTGCCCAACTCACACAACCAAAATTATAGAATTAGATAGAGCTGTCTATTTTGAAGATGAATTTGATTCAAGTCAAGGGTTAAGAGAAATTTTATTGAGGGAAGAACGCGTTATAGTCCCTATACTTGTTACTTCAATTCCTATTAATGACCCTGTGATTGAACAGATTCCAATAGAATCTCATGATAAATCTCAAAAACAAACACAGGATAAAGTCATTGATATTGAGGATGATGAAGTTGTTGTCAGGAGATCACAAAGAACACGTAGACCTGTCATTCCTTATGACTATATTATCTATTTGCAAGAACATGAGTTTGATGTGGGAGATAATACTGAACTAGTAAGTTTTCAAGAAGTTATGAACAGTCCTCAATCTGCGTTATTGTAAACCTATTGGGTGCAAATGGGTTTACAAAATCAAGCATGACTTAAGTAGGCAAGTAGAAAGGTATAAAGCTAGGCTTGTAGCTAAAGGCTATAGCCAGAGAGAAGGGATTGATTTTAAAGAAACTTTCTCACCAGTTTCTACAAAAGATTCATTACGAATCATTATGGCTATAATTGCTCATTTTGACTTGGAAGTCAATCAAATGGATGAGAGGACCGCCTTCTTGAATGGAGATCTATATGAAGATGTCTATATGACCCAACCAGTTGGTTTCGAGATAACTAGTAAAGAGCACAAGGTTTGCAAGCGTAAAAAGTCTATTTATGGGTTAAAACAAGCATTAAAGCAGTGGTATCTCAAGTTTGATATGATTGTCACTGCAAATGCTTTAAGGAAAATGTAGTTGATCAATTTATATGTATGAAGTTCAGTGGGAGCAGTTTCATTTTTTGTGGTACTGTATGTTGATGACATCTTACTTGCTTCTGATGACATTGATCTATTATTTGAGATAAAAACAACTGTTGTTTAGTCATTTTGATATAAAGGATCTTAGTGAGGCCTTTTATGTACTTGAAATTCAGATTTTTCGAGATAGAGCTAATGGGATTCTTCGATTGTCTCAAAAGACTTACAATGATCAGATCTTGAAAAGATTCAACATGTATTCTTGTTCTCCTGGAAAGGCACCAATAGTGAAAGGTGATAAATTCTCAAAGGCCCAATGTTCACAAAATGATAAAGAGAGAAATAAAATGAAGGTCGTTCTTTATGCGTCACTTGTAGGCAGTCTGATGTATGCTCAAGTATGCACACGCCCTGATATTGCTTTTGTTGTAGGCGTGTTGGGAAGATATTTAAGTGACCCTGGTCTTAGCCATTGGAAGGCGGCTAAAAAAGTTGTGCGGTATCTTTAGGGTACCAAAGATTATATGTTGACTTATCGGCGGACTGACACTCTTGATATAGTTGGGTTCAGTGATGCTGATTATGCAAGGTGTGTGGATGATCAGAAGTCCACTTCAAGCTACATTTTTATGATGGCTGGAGGAGTTGTATCGTGAAAAAGTGTCAAACAGACATTCATAGCATCCTCTACCATGGAGGCAGAGTATATGACGTGCTATGAGGCAACTTGTTAATCAATATGGTTGCGAAATTTTATTTCAGCATTGGATATTGTAGATTCTATTTCAAGTCCGTTGAAATTATATTGTGATAATTTCATAGTTGTAGCTTTCTCTAAAAACACTAGGAGTACTTCTCGCTTAAATCATATTGATATAAAGTACTATTTTGTTAAAGATAAAGTCGTTGAATCTCTCGTTACTGTTGAGTATACGCCTACAGCTAGCATGTTAGTAGATCCACTCACAAAGGCTTACCTATAAGTGTGTTTACAGAACAGGTCTCCTGCGTAAGATTGTTAGGAGCCTAGCTGGATAAGATTAGTGGGACATTGCTATTTTGTATTGAACATGTTGGCACTTTGTACGGATTGCTTATGACTTTTATATATGAGACATGCATAATGATATTTGCAGTCATTTTTTGTTAATGTTGACACATATATGTGTTGATATTGTACTGCATGCATGTTGTTTTAATAGTTATTGTGGTATTTGAACATCTCCAGGGGTAAATCATGTGTAGTATATATATCCTATCGATATGATATTGCATATGATATATTTGATTACTTTTGGATGATGAAGATTATTATGGTGGTTTGATTATATTGTCCAAGTGGGAGAATGTTAGAAATATAAATGTGGACTAATATAATCACAACATTAATTCTATATGCCTAACCACAATCAAATTGCCTAATGTATATTTGATAACCATAATGAGATGGTTAATTTACTAATTGCATTTGAGGCACATAGTAGTATCCTAATAACTATATGTTGTCCCATTAAACTATAGTTTAAATCATCAATTAACAATGAGACAATTAGCCTATTCTACCTCTTAGGGTAGAACATGTCATAATATATAACATAAGGTGAGATTGTTGAGTGTGATACATACATAGTGTGTGGGGGTGAGAAAAGAACAAGGGTCTTCTATCATTATTCTTTCTTGCACAAAGTTTGTATTTTCTCTTTGATAGTTATTAGTGAAGCATGGAAAGGACGCAAGATCAAATGCTATTGTGTTGGAGGTATGATTATATTATCTTATTATGCTCTAAGTAAAATATGATTTTGGTCGTTGAACGTGGTAAATTACGGCATTTAATATAGCAGTTATTGCAAACCAGAGAAAAAACAGCATTAAAACAGGCGCCAAGGCTCATTGCATTGGAGAGGCAGAAGTACAAAAGAAGACAAAGGACAAACAGATCTTACTGATTTGAGTAGCCGGCAAGAAGAAGATGAAACGGATAGAGCGAGAGCGAGAAATTCAAAAACTGCAGGTCCCGCTTCCTTTTACTGGTCTGTTTCGTGCTCGTTCGGCTTTTCATTTAACTGTTACAAGATGGCAATCACATTTGCAATGTAATTATTATTATAATTATAAAAGCATCCTCAAGGTTGGAATCGATGGACCATTCAACCAAACTTGTTTTAACTAATTGCACACCCAAGGAAAGAATTGACACCTTTCACTTTACTGCAATATATTACCGTTTACCATTTAACTCTTCGTAGAATAGAACGGTCAAGATAAGGTCGATCATGGTGTATGTATTACGAAAGAAAAGAGTATTTTAATTCTTCAATTAAATACGAGAAAATCTAGAACCTTGCTATGGTTAAGATGGGACTTGACGGTGAATATGGACAATGGAGATTATCATTGAACAAATCTTAAAGCTTTTTTTGACAAAGAAGAATATAAGTAGACAGATGAAGAAATAATAAAAGAAATGAAAAGGAGTGGATTGATTGGATCCTCTCTCACCCTCACCCCAACCCCCAAAACGGGCACAGCAGACCAGAGAGAGAGAGACGGCAGCTTTTATTCCGCGCATTCATATTTCAGAGCCTTTGTCGCCCATACATACTAATTTGAAGTCCCATTTTCAAACTCGACTTCTCTCTCTCTCTCTCCCCTAAACACCGAACCGGATTTGTTGGGTTGGACTCTATCCCTGTCTCTTTCTCATCTCTCCTCTTCGGGTGCTTTCTTTTTTTTTCCTTTCCTTTGTCCTTAATTTTGTTTGCCTTCTAAACGTCTCTGGCAAGCTATATTCATACTTTTGAAATGGGTCTCTTTTGTTTTGATGAGCGGTGGATTTTTCCCGGTCGATCTTCTTTTTTGCTGCTGACTTCGATCTTCTTCTCTTCAGAAGAGATCATTTCTGGGTTTTGGAGTTTATTTTGCCTGATGGAGTTCTTAGAATTGAATTGTTTGCATGAGTTTCATTGGTGGGATCATAATCGTAGTTTTTTGGCTTTTCCCTTTTTTTCCCCAGAAGATCAAAATTTGATTGCCAGATAATAAGTGCTGCCCTTTCACTGAAGAAAAGAACCCTTTTTTTCCCCTAATTTCTGTGGAAAGATTAAATCCTGTCGTTTCTATGCAAAAGGGGGCTGATTTTTGGACATAGAATCGTCAACTTCGTTGACGAGTTGCTTGATTGTTGCAAATGTGTTCTGATATTACTCAGTTTGTCGGTCAATGAGGAAATCGTAGACTAATCCTGCAATTACAACTTGAATTGGTTTGGTAAAGGAAACTGTTTTGCTGTCTGTGCTGTTTGTCTTAATGGCTGATAGGAACTTTGATCACACTATTTTTACTTTTGTGAGATGGATGGTTTATTGTTTCTTATCTTAGCTGTAGATATCCTTCGGTCATATTGTTATTTTCATCAGAGGGTCGCTGCATGTTTCTTAGCTCACGAGTTTGATTTGGTCAAGTTTTTCTTTACGGATCTCTGAAATTATACTTTGGACTAACGTTTCGTATATTATTCTCTTCTAATTTATAGGTGAAAGTGTGTCGATCAACGCCTGCAAACCGCCAAACCAGATAAAGAGGCATTGGCATTTTTAAACTAGAGAGGGAGGGTACTGGTTCGCGGGCCCTTCTGCGAGCTTAGAGTCCTCTCTCATTCTCTTTGTGTTGTTGTATTCGACAGTTTTGATGTATTTGCTCGCTGAAGTTTAGCTTGTGGGCGAGAGTGGAGAGAACTCTTGTGGAAGGCATTGATTGGAAAGAAGGGGCTCTTCAGCTGATAAAATGGGTGCTGTTTGTTGCTGTTTGCATTCAGATGATTTTGAAGATTATATAAATCCGAACAGTTCTATATATAGAAACTGCATGTGTGTTAGTTGCTTCGTCCAAAATTTCCTACAAGTGGTATGTATATTGATCTTATTAATATTTCCCTTAACCCTACAAAACCTACTCTGTTCGCACTTGTTCTTCCACTTATTCTTCCGTCTTATTTACAAATGAGGTCTGCATTTTGTACCAGTCGAATAGCAAATACAAGTTATGTAGCTTCCTGTTGTAGAGGCTTTTGTCATTAACCAAGTCTACAGAATGTCTGTACGTGTGATACTAAACATTCATCGTGTTTGTCTCAGACTTCTTAGCCAATAGTTAATCGCTTGTATGGATGAAGCAATATTATAGGTAATAAAACATTTTGATTTGGCATCCATGAACTTCTTGGTCATTAGTGTCAAAGTCAAAATGGCTGAGGGACTAAAGTTTGGAGGTAATGGTACCTAAAGAAGGGAGGAGAATTGTGTTATTAGGCTTGATCTTACCTTTTCAACTTGAGATGCCAAACAAATTAGATGCAGTAAGTAAAGAGTTTGCCACAAGTTGAAGGCTAATTTTGGGGTCATATATGTGCTACCGAGTTAATTGACCCATTAAACTGGGAGAGAATTATTTATGGTCTAGGCTTGAGCCCTGGGCACCTTTCTATGTGATTGGTATCTGGACCATAGCAAAATGGGTAGTAGATGTTTTCAGAATAGTGATAACTACCTTATTCTCTGGAACCAAAAATAATCCAAGCCCTTGAGGTGCATACAGGAGAAATATCATTTTGTTGTTTTGTTCTTTGCATGACATGTAGATTTAAATGCAAAATTTTGCCCAGGAACATTGTCGATGAAAGTCTTCGTTTAGAATTTCAGGTGACGACTCCAACTATATTTCTACCTTCATTATCTTCTTCTGCATGCAGTATTCTTCGCTTTTTCGGAGAGGGGAAATGCATGCTGTCCCTTCATCCATTCAGGGGGCAGCATCTATAACTTCATCTGCATCTCTTGACAATTCTCTATCTGACATGTATCGTTCACCTCCAAGGCCCCTGCCTTATGATGCAGACCCCAGATATTTCCGCTTGCAGCGGGATGGTCTGGTTTCCAGGCGTGAAAAGGGATCAAGTCATTCACATGAAGAAACAGAACCATTAAGAAGTGATAATGATGCTGATTCGGAGTCCCTGAGCACAGGAGACAAATGGAATGCATCTTGTGAAGAAGGGTCCAAAGAACAGCGCACCAAATCTTCTCTGAAACTCTCCTCTGCCAAATCAATAGTTGGGATGGAATACATATATTCATCACCAGAAGATGATGATGTTTGTCCAACATGTCTTGAAGGTAATATATTATACTGCACTTTGACTGATTTCTACCTTCAAAGTGTTTGTATCATAACAATTTTTGTTGTCAAGGCTGCCTGTCTACATGTTCTGGAGGCAATCAATTTATCTTTACTTGATGTTTTTCTTATTAAACTATTTTATGGTAACTACAATGTTTAGTTCTGTATTAGCTTATTTTAAAATATTTACACACTTATCTTGAAATTTGCCAACAATGAATAATCTTCATTTGTTTTACTGGAGGTTAAATGATATTGTTTATATCATTGGTTTGGTGCTTTGATTGATCATATATAGAAAATTTGCACATTTTAAAATCACCAACTTTGTGATGTTTTGATTGTTCCCATACACTCTACCCAAACATAGTAAAAGTAGCTGAAAAGCAAAAGGACTGAGTATACTGTTTTAGCTGTGAAAGGACTGAGTATACTGTTTTAGCTGTGAAAGGACTGAAGATCAATGGGGTAGTCTTAGATACTAAGCTAGCCATAAACAGCATCTGCCAATTTCACATAAGTGAGAGCAGAGTAAAATGATTGAATGTCCTAAAAAGTACCTTCTAAAACCTCCTATCTCAGTAAACTGTGGTCCAAAATGCTGTACCCACTACTTTCCGAGAACGCAATTAGATGCAAAGCTTCATCAACAACCTTTTAAAATGAAGGGACAAATCCCTTGAATGCACTCCACTAATCTATTGTTACTGTCACAACTGTCCAAGATTTTGACCAGGTCTGCCTGGCAGGTATTTAAAATCTGTACTTGAATTCTAAATGTATATTTGACAGCAGTATAATTTTTTCTCATAAATTTTTGGAGTGATTTGCAAAATTTTCTCACAATGGTTTTTCTAAACTCTATGATTTATCATTTCAAATCTACTTTCATGTGCAGAATATACTCCTGAGAACCCCAGGATAATGACAAAATGCTCTCACCACTTCCATCTTGGTTGCATTTATGAGTGGATGGAGAGAAGTGACAGCTGCCCAGTTTGTGGCAAGGTAACTCCTTTTAGCTTTCTGAGAGCTTACTTGTTTAAATATTAATAGATTAACTATTAGTGTTACTTTTTTAATAGACTAACTAGTAGCTTCCCCTTCACTAAAATGCTCGAGGCCTTGCAGTTTTTTCTTTTCAATGACTTATTCCAAGTTTTGATGCCTTTGTTGTTCCGTTATGTATTTTTGGGAAGTCATTTTGTCACTTCTCTTCCAAACCTATAGTAAATTCCTGAAAGATTGAATTTGATAAACATTTATTATTGATTTGTTAGGTAGGTCAATCTTTTATCATTTGTGGTAAACGAAACCAGAGGAAAATGAGTTTTGAAATTGTGGTAAACCTTACTTTATTATCATTACTCGATAAATAGCTCCTTTATTTTGTGGGAGTTGGAAAGACTATCTTAACTATGTTTTCTCGGTTTGGTTTCTTGGGACCCAAGATGATATCATTTTCTTCTTTCTTTTTTTTCTGGATTGGTTATGTTGAGTAATTACTGGGACTACAATATCCCTTAATTCTCTGCACACTCAATATATATTTGTCCTAATTATTCAACTAAACTGCAAGGCTCCTAGAAGAAAGCATACTCTGCCTTTAGATGATACCAAAAGGTTCTAATTTCTATGCTACTTCCACATTTTGGTGGGCTAATTTAGTAGTAAGAAGTTGCATGAGCTTAGATAAAGCGTTCAAGACTAAATCTGTGATTAGATGCCTTTGACAGTTCACACGTAAAGCAACTTTCAGATTATATCATCGAAAGTCCTACTTTGGCTTGTTTATGATATCTTGACACCATGCATATCTCCTCTAGTTGAATGCATAACTCAGGAAACCCTTTTATTCTCAATCTTGGATCGTGAATTTTGGTAAAACTCTTATTTGGCAAGCCTAAGGAGAGTCCCTTTTTGTGGAACTCTTCTATAGTTAGCCTACTGATATGTTTGCCATAAGTTCTTATAATTGAACATTTAACTTTTAAAGCTGTTTTTTATGCTGTTTAAAACATAAACATAAAAAAGAATCCACTTTATTTCTAGTCTGAATAATAAAGTGAGCATTTTCTGGTTTTTCCGCTTCAGGCAATGGTGTTCGATGAAACGACTTGATCTTTCTCTTGAAATGATCGTGTTGTGGATGTAACCAGTAGCAACAGGAGAGCCAAAGAAATCCCAAGGGATTCGAGCATGATTCTTTGTGAATATTGCAGATCAAAGTGTCTTGTTATCTATGGTAAATATTGAAAACTTGTGCAGCATACATATATGTAAAGCACATTCTCTCCAACGCGATCCTACCCAATGTTTTCATTGCACGAGAGTGAAAATCTGCTATAGTTTTGATTAATATGTAAATAGAGCTTTCCTTGCATTTCGTGTTTGCTTCCTGTGCTTTGACTGTTAGATGTCGTTTATTGTTTTGGAATGCATGGAATGGAATTGGGTGAGAATGGTATTCCAATAATGGTCTCGTTAACAAGTTTCTTGACTGCAATTCCTGTCAAGTACATTAAAATCTAAGAACTTGGAACTATGTATCTTCATCTGTTTAAGAACAATGACTACAGTATCATGGAACTATGTTCTGCTGGTGATTTGGTCTCCAGTAAATTCTAAGTAGCATTAGTGTGATTCATGCAATAACCAGATCGTTTATTCTCCAAAAGTAATGCTTTGCTTACACGGCACAGTAAATACGATTAATCAGCCATATCTGCAAGTATCAGATGCCTTGACGTGAAACAACTAGAAATCCTGTCCATCCCGAAAAATGAAATTAAAATACGTTCAATGGAATGGAATCTATCAAAACTTTTTTGTCATTTATTAATGATGGAGGAGGCCTCTACTACGCCGGCAGTCGAAAGAGACATCATCAAATGCATTTTAATTGATTCGGACCGCTATGTCACTTTAGTACCAACTTTTATGTTAATTTTACATATTTTAATGTTTCTCACAGGAGATATCTTCCTTAAAAGGAGGCCATTTAAATATTTAGTAACATAATTAATATGTCGATTCTTCTTAGAAGTCTTATCTTAAATAAACTACTTGTCTATTCTTGTTAAAAGTCATCATCTTAAATAAACTGATATAACCACCCTCTATATAAAACTACGGTATTTATGAATAAAGCATCAGACAAATTATTAGAGTAATATTGTTTGGAGGACGAGACCTTGTCACGGACAAGCCTCTCTCTTGCGTAGAAATATAGGGTGTTTTGAAAAAAAAAAGAACTCCAACGTGAGAAGAGAAATTGAGAGGATTCCTTGAAGGATAGATCCTACCATACCCGTTTCTTACTGGGATGGTTTGTGATATAAGAAACCGCTGGTATTGCGTCAACTTCATGTTGATGCGAAATTAAACTGATTGGTGCGAAATTAAACTGATTGGAAACTGGATTAACATGACGCAAGGAATGAGGGAGCCTAGTGTTACAAAGGTCACGTTGGAGACTCGAACTTTCACCCAAAGTTTCTCGCTCACACCCTTTGCACGGCAATCTCACT
>JANVCL010000008.1:13982990-13996777 GCA_026546855.1 Erythroxylum incrassatum | reverse complement strand
TAGCAGTATCTTGTAGATATGTAGGATCCTAGGATTATATTTCCATATCTGTAGGATTATATTTCCATATCTGTACAGATTTCTATCCTATACTGTAACCCTATGCATGTATATATATACTGCAGTCTATAATGAAAGAAATATAGAGCAAATAAGCTTTGATTCACAAATTCTGATACTGGTGAGTTTTGCTTTGGAACAAATATATATTATGTTCTACTATGTTATATTCTGTTCAGTGATTTATGGTATTTGGATTGTTTTTGAATATGTGAACGTCTTGGTGATTGTTAAAGATAGTTGTCAATATGTATCTTATTTAATTATTTCCCACTAAGCTATATGCTTAGCACGGTGGATTTGCTTCATAGAGGTTCAGATAGAAGAGTATAAAGACTGGAACAAAGATAACCGCAGTAGCTAACGAAGAGTGTGTTTTGTTTTGGAAATGTATGTTTGCATTGTATTTAATAATAGGAGACATGATGTACCTTATTTATCAGTTTGTAAATATTGTAATACGAGTGTATTTGAACTTAAGATTTGTATTTTGTTAAAAACCATCTGTATGATATGTTCTGTTTTGTTTAATGTTTTGTAATGTCACGACCTTAATTCAGGATGGTTTTAGATTCGAAGCATGTATTTGGATAAACTTAGTGTGCTGGTTAAGGTTTGTAAAATCCTATAAGAAATTTGTAATAACCTTTATATCGGTTGGCTTTTGAAATTATAACATGTATTTGGATAAATACAATATCTTTGATGTGTTCTGTTTAAAAACAACTTTTAATGAAAGGTAATATATGTTTGCTTAAGTTTTTGGGAGTGCTTGTAATTAATGTTTAGTATGTTTTGAAAGGTTTCCATACTGTTTTGTGTGACACTTGCATATCCTCCCAGGGGATATGTGGGTGTTACATAATCATTACTGCTAATGAGCTTGGTGGTGTTACAAAATTAAAACAATACCTCAACCAAAACTTTAAGATGAAAGATCTAAGGCATCTAGCCTATTTTCTTAGATTAAAAGTCCTTATGATGATTTAGGCTATTATCTTTCTCAAACAAAGTATACTATTGATCTCTTGTCTCATGCAAATATAAGTAACAATAAAATTGTTTTTATCTCTCCTAAGGGTGATGTTCATCTCACACTAATAGATGGAAAACCTCTGGAAGACCCTATCTTGTATCGATAACTAATGGGAAGCTTAGTATACCTTACAATTACTCATCTTGAAATAGCTCAACAATTTACATTTTGAGTCAGTTTATGATAACTTTCCAAACCATCCATTATACTATAGTGCTTTGTGTTTTATGATATATTAGAAGTACCCTACTTCGTATATTTAACTCTCATCCTCCTCCTCTTTGGAGCTTCGTACTTACTCTGATGTTGATTAGACTAGAGATCATACTGATAAGTGCTTTACAACTACATGTTGTTTCTTTCTTGGTGATTCTCTTATTTCCTACAAAAGTAAGAAATAAACAATTGTAATTCGTTGTAGCACTACAATTGAATACCATGCTTTTGTTGACACTACTTCTAAACTCTTGTAGCTACGTTGACTATTACAAGATATGAGAGTTGAATATTCATCAACTATTACGATTTATTAAAATAATTGTAACACTATTCAAATTACTCATAATGAAGTATTTTATGAATATCAAGAATGGTTGTTTCTTATTTGTCATTATCTTTAGTAAGGAACTATCTCTTTTATCTTTGTATCAACTCATGATCAAAAGATTGACATATTCACCAAAGTTTAGTTGCCAGCTCGATTCAATGAACTAGTTAACAACTTCAAGTTGGTTTCATTATCACTATTTGGACTTTGAAGGGGTGTTAGGCAACTAAAATATAGAGTAATAATTTCACAATAACAAAAAATATTATGTAAAATATTTAGAAAATTAATTGTAATTAATTCCTTAATTATTTTTTAATTCATGTACTTATAGCTCTAAAAATAAAGTCTTCTTATACATATTCAACACATAACAATAATATATTTTTCTCACGTGCTCAACTATAATAAAAGGAGCCACTTTTTATCCAATCATGAAGTTAAGATTTGAAAAAGAAATGCCACGATAGTCAAAACATGCAAAAAAAAGTTTCATGGAAGAGTGGCTTCAAGCCATCCTCTCCATCATTTGATGGAGGCAAATACGAAAAAAGGGATGGAACATAGCTCAAATGGCCATTAAATGAAGAAAAATCACTTGCAACCATACAATTGGTAATTATACATTAAAAAACTTAAAGATATGAAACTCCTCTATAGTTTAAGAAATATTAGAAAAAAAAGCTTAATCTTTAAAATTCTCTAATAAACTCTTTGCGGTTTTTTATTTTCAATAAAAAACACTTCTCTTAGATTCTGGCCAAAATTAATGACAAAATATATGCAACATAAATATTACACATGAACGAATCGAATATTGCTTACATGACAGTCTATCTCATCTCTTAAACTCAAATCAAGCTAATTAAACTTGACCTAAAATAATAATTTATTATAATTATTTTAAATTAATAATTTAAATCGACTTTAATTACTTCAATTTGAGCTTAAAAGTTAAATTGAGTTATTATATTAGTAATATTTGATTAGTTTATATATGATGTTCATATTGCATATGTTGTATATTATTTTTTAACCAAAGTCTAACAGAAGGAATTGTTCTAAAAAGTTAAAAACCAAGAATTTTTTAAAGAACTTTAAAGGTTAAGGAGTTTTTCTAAAATTTCTTAAACTATAGAGAAAGTTACGTCTTTTACCCTATATAAAAAAATCTAAAATTTGAAGCGCATTCCTATAGATCTTAGTATTTAGTATGTATAGCCCATCAAATTATATGAAATTAGGCCAAATTTGATTGTATCCTATAATTTCTCATTCCATTTTACCTAATCTATTCAATTTTCATCATACACATATCTTGAATTTCTCATTCTTTTTTATTCTATTTCGAGTTCACAATTTTAGTAATACTTGAGAAATGTGTGTTTTAGTAGCAATAGCTTATGAAGGAAGCACTAGACTAAGCCCTAGTTTGGTGGAACCTCATTTTTTACGGGCCTAGTTTAATGGAACCTCATTTTTACAAGAATCCGTACGTTGATAGAACTCTAAGGTGAAGCATTTCACTATTTTTGGCATCTTATATAAAGTGGGTGTCAAATCTTATATTAAAAAAAAGAAGAGTCTGTAAAAATAATATTAATCAATTTTTAAATAACTATTTTTGGATTGGATCAAACAAACAATATCAAAATAGACCTTCATTAGTATAGTATCGAGTAGGGAAAAATCAATTAAAAATTAGTTGGCCTACAAAGCTCGAAGATGATAAGGACAAGAAATGATATCAGCACATAAAATCCTAAGTAATGAGTGGCTCTTAAAAGGCTTCTAAAAAATAGAGTGAAAAACAAAAAAGATTTAATACTTTATCGAAAAATTCTTTTTTTTTGAAAAGTTATCGAAAAATTCTTAGTTAACTATTTTTGAACTATAGTTCTCTTATACTCAAAATAGAATTATTATATTATAGATTTATATGCTTTGAATTTATTATACAATAAAAGAGTAAAATTATTTACCAAAAAACTTGCACTTTGAAGATATCATAAATATAATAAAAATTATACTTTAAATAGAACAACAATTTTCTTATATAAAAGGCACAGTAAAAAGTTATATTATTAAATGAACATATTTTCACTAAATTAAGCAGAAATTTTCACTAATTTTAATGAGGATATATTATTTAATTAAAGAGAACAACGAAGGGAATCAGTGTACGGTATCATTAAAACTAGCTGAAATTAAATCATCGATGTGATATCAAGTGCCTTGGGAAAGTTTGAAGGACTAAAGTAGTGTCATGAGATGATTTTGATTGGTTTAGTGAAGTCCTGTCAGTTTTGAGATCTATCTTGTTTATGGATGATCACTAATTAGAACTCAACCTTGTTTGTAATTTTGCTTAATGCATCCATTCTCTTCAAATATTTTACTTTTAATCAATATTAAGGCCCTAATTTGGTGAATTTCTAAACTAAACTAGGCAGCTTAAGGTCCCTTCATCCTCAAGACATGCTATAAATTACAGCTTTTCTATGATAAGCAAATTGTAGCATCATGTGCTTTATAAAATAAATACTACTGTGTCTGTGTGGCCATTTTGAAAAAGAATGTCATTTGAAGCCTTTAAGTACAGGCTCAAGCAGTAACATGAAATCCTGTTCCAGAGCTTCAAATTCTAATGTGTAAACTCGTGCTATTATGATGGACTAAAAAGACTATAAAAGGAAGGAACAGTGAGAACATTGTTTATTGACAACTTAACATACAATACTACCAGATGCAATGATGAAAACTGAAACAAAGTTATTGGTACCACATCAGTATAGAAAAAACAAAGTTATTTGGCACTCTTCTATAATGTTATTTAGTCAAGACTATGAACTTTACGGATTCTAACTGAACTGAAACAAGCTACGCTTCAATGGAAATCAAAATTCTAGCTGGAGAGATCTTGCTGATAAAAACAAGCTATGCCATTTCAGTTTATTTGTTTGTAGGAAAAGCAAATATAGTCTAGAGGTACTTCTGCATGTTCGTCTCTTTTAATCAACCAGGAATCTAGGACAACATTGCATAATATAAGCTGTAAGTGGTTAACTATAAACAGATTTGCTTGTCATGGTCTCAACTCTCAATTCCCTTCCTTTTTCTATTCTTTTATTATATTTTTATACATCATGCATCTTTGCATAACAATCTCTCTTGACATAAATGAATTTAACTTTCAGGCATTCAGAGCCACAACTACAAACGGATATAAACTGAAATGTTTCCTAAAACAAAATTTATATGTTCGATTAAATCAGCTATGTAATTAGCGCTTATCACAGGTTATTTATCATTTTTTCAACTTAATTTATCTAATATTTTCTGAATAAGAACTGTAATAAAATTAAGCACCAAACAGAATCATCAAATCAGACAAAATGCAGATAATTGGCACGCCATATACATCATAGCATACTCGTAAGCACGGCCATTTTTTTCTTCCGAAGTAAAGCATAAATTCTGAAAAGGCATGGACTACGAATTATTAAGGGAAATTTATTCACACTGTACACCGAAAACCTACATATGGAGAAAGTCCTTATTGGACGATCTTTGTAGAAATCTTAAATAACAACCTGAGATTGCTTTTTAACATTGAAGATCCATAAGAACCTAGGTACACCAACAACAATAGATTTCCAAATCCTAGGCTACAAGCACCATGGCACAAAGCACTAAGATCCTTTGGCTAGGCCTTGAACACTAAGTTTTTTTCTAGGTTTCGATTTATCAATCAATTAAGAGGATCACCGGACCAAAAAAAAAGGGGACAATAAGCTACTCTTAAAGCACCGTTATATTTAAGTAACGGGAAACATTACTTCCGGAGCTTGTACAGAAGCTCAATACTTGCAAATCCCAAGTAGTTGAAACTTCCACTTGTTTAAGATATGCGGTGATATGAATAAAAGACTAACATGAATAAAAGGAATTGCGTTAAAACGAAATAAAAAGAAGAGAACACTCCTGTGATTATATGTTAATGATGGTTATCTACAAAAACAAGCATCGTTGACTGTAATAGAAGAATTCTACTAATCAAAAGGAGGCACGTTTGCTTATGAATGCAACTGTGTACGGAAAAAAGTTGGAACAATCTAATTGGATATCCTCGTACAAGTGAAGTTATGAGAAGGCGATACTGGAAAGAGACATCAATGCTTGCAGGAAATTGCAGGCAATGGGTGAGGTATTGATGATGGTTTGCAGGATATTGAAAGTCTTTGAAAGAAGAAAAACAAGAGCACGTAAATTCAAAGCAGTCAATAACCCGCGTGAGAAATAAATTAGTTTATAGATACCTATTAACTCTTCAAGAAAGCAGAAAACGTACAAGAAAAATGAAGGTAGAAGAAGGTCAGTAATAGTAATACAGGTGAAGTTGCAAAACCTTGAATCACTGGAGTACTCAAAGAGCTTTCCTTTGCTAGAGAATACAATCAAGCCAACTTCAGCATCACAAAGAATTGAGATCTCATTGGCTTTCTTTAGCAGACCTGCCCTCCTCTTAGAGAATGTCACTTGCCTGGAAATTTTGTTCTCGATCCGCTTCAACTGAACCCTACCTCTCCCCATTTCCAACACTTCTGTTCTTGTTTTCAGTTAAAGTTATCTTGTCTTTCTATATATATGTAGTTGTACATCCAATAGAGAAATTTTAGATCTGATTGAAGAAATCCTGAAGCAAAGTTTGCTGGCTCATTTAGAGAAAAGCCCGCAAGAGGAAAGAAACCACGATGGGAAATATAGGGTTCATAGTTTAGGCATGGTAAGGTGTTATGACGGTCAACTTATCAATTTTTGGGTTTTTCCTAGCAAAGGGATCAGTGTGTATATATGGGAAAAAGGGCAAGAAAGAGAGGAATAGAAAACAGTTTATATGTTAATGGGGGATTGTTTTTCTTTCTTTTGTTTGCGAATAGGCTATTCGACTTGCTACTGGTCATTGGTGTTGAGGGGACAAGAGCACTTTTGGAGTTTTGTCTTGTCGAGTTTTGATTGGAGCTCCGGCCGAGAAGTCGTTTACTGTCTCATCGAGAGCCACATGTTTGGGAGAAGAAACATTTTCGTACATAGTTCTGTCAGTATAAGGTGGGACCCAAGATTTTTGGAGATGTCATTCTCCTCACTTTCTTTCAATTCACTGTTTGAGTTGTGACGGCGCCATTTACAGTTTGTATATTTTTCAGTTGGTATCATTAGATGGATTTCAATAGTTATTATTTTTAAATAATAATATATTATTTATAATATTAATAATAACTTAAATTACTAAATTCAACTCGACATGAACAAAGCCTAGTGAAGGCATAAAATACCATACGAGAATATATTCATTTGGTGATGAAGTCGTTGAAAGTTCTAATCTTACGAGATGTAGTGATCTGTCGGTGTCTCTAGTGCTTTTTCCGAATACCAAAACTTTTTATTTCAGATCATCAAAATTACGATCTTGTAACATTTCAATGTCATCGAAATTATAGCATGAGCAGTGCTTATCTGAGCTTTCTGAATTGTGATGATCTTAGAGCTGTTGCCAATTTACGCTGGCCTATCCTTGGCTAATATCTAATCTATATCCCACCTCCAATAATGTAAATGTGAGATTAATTAAGGAAAAACCAATACAAAAAGAAACGGAACAATTTTAGCTTGTTTAAAAAATCAAACTGGATAAAAGGTTAAACTAATATTAAACTGTAGTAAAATTTAAATTAAATCAACTTAAAGAACTTCAAATATGATTGAAAAAAGTTTTTCTTATCTATCAAAGAATTTGAAATTTAATTGTAACAAAAGTCAACGTATACAATACACAAGGCTCTCTGCTTTGTAGGAGCCTAAGGAGGAACATAATATAAGCAGCCTTCCTTTTGTATTCTTACAAAGAAACTGTTTTTATGACTTGAACTTGTGACCTTGTGATGACAAAAGAGCAACTTTACCGATTGCTTCAAGGTTAATTAAAAAATATTATTAATTAAAAATTAATTAATTAATTATAATATATAAGAACTTATTAATTTACAAAATTTGACCGATTAATTAATAAATTGATCAATTGTTAATAACAAAAATTATTAAAATAAATCAAATCGAATGGTTAGATGGTTCAAGGTTTTTATAATTAAATAGAACAAATCGATTAAATTTTTTAGTTAGTGGTAAATAACAAAAAATAAATTAAACTAAATTTGACTACTTTTTTATTTCTAACATTATTTTATAATTAATTACTAAATTAATTATTTAACAAATATAATACTTTTTACTGATAACTTATTAATAAATGATTTACAAAATATTAAAATAAATAATTATTTATTTATTTATAAAAATTAATTTATCTTTAAGTTTTATTTAATATATAATTATTACCAGTAATAATAATATAATTATACTGACATTAAAAATTAAAATTTTTTATTTTTGTTAAAAAAACTAAACACTACATCAAAAATACTGATACACAAAGTTAGCTGTAACTTTTAACACATGGGCAAACTCAAAAAATGCACATATTCATATTGTTATGCGTCGAAGGCTGAAAGTAAATCCGCACCAAACTTAAAGTAGCCAGTTCAATGGAATGTGAAGCGCAGGTAGAGTAGTCCCCTCCATGTTTAGGTAAATGGGATTACTACTACATGGTGGAGATCTAGACAGCCAGATTTCTAAGTTGTGGTCCTCCAAAGTAGTAAGTGGAATATTATTTATATTTTATGGTGTAGACTCAGTACCTCTCTATTCTCTCAATAATCAAAAAACACAACCCGGGGACCATAATGCATAGCCAGGTCCTTAGGATTGTGACGTTGTTATCGAATTACACCGTACAAATCTTTTCCCACGCGGACCATTTGGACAAATACGAAGTTCAAGAGTACAAAGAATAAAACAAGGGATTCATGATTGGCTTGTATAAAGGATTAATAAACTTTTTATGTAACGAAGTATTTTTTAACAACACATTGAACATTCAGATCTCTTATATAATCTTTTTTTTTAATTTTACCTTTTCAACATCTTGAAAGGATTTTAGATTACGTAGGATAGAAGTGAGAAGGATTCAATAGTGTAGCACATAAGTAAATAAAGGAGCACAAACTCGTAACTTTCATTATATTTATACATGGAGAAAAACAATTCATGCTTTTGAAGGAAATCTAGATTAAAAATCCCAGAAACATTAATGCTCACCTTTGTTTAGGAATGTGTAATAGATATTCAAAACAAAAGTTTTCGATTGGGAAATGCAAAACATGTCTTCGTTGACAAAACAAAGGACATACCTTAATTAGTATAATTAACCTTTTTGTGGACTAAATATGCATTCAATCAAACAAAAATTAATATCACAAAAATTATCTTAATCCATTATCAATCTTAACCTTAACCGAAAAGAAAACTTACTCGCACATATTTATTAATGTAACATAAATTATGGTCATAATATATGTTTGCATTAATTAAATCTACACAATTAAAATAAATAAGGAATAATAAAAAAGAAAACAAATTAAAAACACCTCTTTTCCCGCAGTTGTATTTTCTCGCACCACTAGCTTCAATGTTTTGCTTCAACGTAGCTGCTTCCACCAGGTGTCTCGTCCACTAGCTGTTGCTTGTTTCGTTGCCACCTGTTGCTTCCTCTAGCACCAACGTTCCTTTTGGTCTCCACCAGCTCACGTGTTTTCATATGCCACACCAGCTCTAACATTCTCTTTTTATACAACCAGTTGTAACATTTTTTTTCCTCTACAGCTCCACATGTTTTTGAACTCCACAGCTGCAACGTATTTTAACTCCTAAGCGACCATGTTCAACGTCTCCTTTAGTCTTCACCAGCTTGCTTTAACATGTGTTTTCCACCTGTTTCATTGTTTGGTTTCCACGTAGCTGCTTCAACTTGTTAACGCCACTAGCTCTTTCATTGTGTGTGGAGTGGAGAGTGTATAGTGATGGTGCAACGTGAGTGGAGAGGAAGTTGAGTTCTCCTCTTGTCTCTCACAACTGCTTCGTTGTAAGTGTAGAGTATATGTGTGTGATGGAGTAGCGTGAGTTATGGAGCCAATCCCTATTCCATGTCCACGCCACCAACTTTTTCAATCCTCACATGCTGTCTTTTTTTTCCTATTCAGTGTTCTTTTCCCAGCTATTGACGTGTGGATGGTGAATGTATGCTGATTGGTCAGTCCTCTCTTTCATCCCAGCCAGCACCTATGTAGCGTTAGTCTTCTCTCACCAAAAAAACACACCTAGTTGACCTATGCTAAAAACAACACAACCCCCAGAAGCTACCAATCGACTATTTTCAAACCACGCTAAACCCACTGTAGCTGAAGCGACCAATTAATATTGCTTGGTTTCTCCACCATTCATGCACCTCACTTCTTCTTTTTTTCTCTATGTTGCCGCCAATTCCTTTCTCTTTTTGTCTCACCGTATTGAATAAATTCTAGTCCTCATTCACGCCTAACTCTCTTATTTTTCAACTCTCTTGCCGCAACCATCTTTTTGTCTCTTATGTATTGAAAGTCCATGATCTCATGTTCTCTTTTATCTGCTGCCACTCTTTTTTAACTTATCATGCATGCAAAAACCTTCATTCTTTGTCTTCCAAAACATTAACATTTCAGGTGGTTAAAACATTAACGTTTTTTTACCCAAGCTCCTTTGAAAGTTTTTTCTTAATTTATGGTATTAGATGTTCCAAATCAATTGTGCCTAAAATTAAAACAAATAAATTTTAATTAATGCAATTTAAACATTACATGGACAAGAGTTTAGCAAATTATGTATCAAAAATTAATACAAAATGCTCATTAACAACAAACCTTGCGATAAACTTATTGTATGCTAACACTGAAATATGCTTCTGTAAGTTTTCTATTGAATTAAAAGAATTGATCAATCAATCATTACTTAAATATACAATTAGCCTACTTATTTACACTTAAATTCAATTAGAAAACTTTAGTTTCGAAGTATACATAAACCCACTTTCGAGAGGATGTCATTTTGCCGTATATTTTACCCATAGACAGACCTCGTATCTTAAAAAGATGAATAGATTCCTAAATTGTAAAGCCAAAAAAGAAGGGAGTGTTGAAAATAATTATGTGGTGTTAATAAACAAAGAAAAGCTCCCAAGAAAAAAATATTCTTGAACTCATTATTTGAAACTTTATTATCTATTTTAGAGGGACATGTTCCCAGTAATTGCAATAATGTGGCTATTGTGTGCCCATAATTGTTATAAACTATACATGTTGCTACTATATCCATCCATTCAGATGAAAGTTGGAAAATTTCTCGTCAGCTACTTATAAAGTTTTCTTTTATTTGTTAATCCATGCTAGTGAAATATGTGATATGTCCTTTGGCAATGTGGACAAAAATTGACCCTCATTTATTTTTACCAGATTTCCTATTTACAATTTTCTTTCATATTTTTATTTTATTTATTAGTAATGATAGATTAAGTATAAATTTCTCTCATAAATAACCAATGAGTACTTAATGTTATATCATTTTTTGAAACATTCACAAAAATACTAATAAGTGTAAATTGCATCGTGTTTTTGGACTTAGTTTGATATGTATTTAAACTATTAATTCAATCATTTAGTATATGTTTTTTTCCAATGGTAAAAAATGTATTCAACAGGAAAAAATGTACAACGTCAAAGGGGCATACCCTAGTCATCATACAGAAATCAAAGCCAAAAGCAGGTACCAAAACAACCCCTAGACCCAGTACAACCAAACCAGATCAGACAAGGCCCAGTCGAAGCAAAAGAAAGTCAAAATATACTAGCCAACAGAATGCCCAGGGCAACAGGCCAAAAAAGTCTCTCCGAGGCAAGAAGTAGCAGCCTACGATGAAGGCAAAGGGGGGCTAGCCGTGGGTTCAGCAGCCTGGCCCAGCAAACCCCTGCATCTAGCAGCCACCTCCATATCAGCAAATAACACCACAATACCACCATAGTGCCAATGGGGATTCTAGATGCATTCGAGAAAAGAGACTCGCATGTAGGGGGAATCCGATGGTTTAGAAATCTATAAGTTCCACAGGGTATAGGCGGTACAAAATTTTGTAAACATGGGTTTTTATCTTAGCAACCACATCAGCTCGAGAGATGGTCGCCTCATCTAGTGCAATAGCATTTCTAACCTTCCAAAGCAAATAAAGAGAACTAAGGAACGCAACTTTTGCTGCCTTACAATGAAGGAGAGAACTGCGGTGATTAATACGTAACCATCTCATGGATCTTCTTAAGGTCGTCATCGCCCTCAGCATGCGTAACCAACCGCGGATTAAGTTCCAAACATCCTTCGTGAACGAGCATAAAAAGAAGAGGTGCTCCACTATTTCTTCAGCCACATTGCATAGGGGGCACTGTCGATTTATATCCAGGAAGAGCAGATTATCCTTTGTGGGGAGTTGATTAAGCAAACATAGCCACGCAATGTACGAGAACTTTGTCAGAATATAAGTCTGCCAAATAAAAGACATCCAAGGCCGAGAAGGACGTTTAGCACGAAGGAGCTTATAGACTTTGGTTGACGTTAAAATACCATCCACGCAAAGGTTGTGCATGCCCTGGACCACATTCATCCTACCCCCTAGTGATGCCACCAAAGAATCCCGAATTATAGCAAGCCATTTGAGGAGTGGGGAGTCTCTTGAATGTGGTTTCCAAACCCAGATAGACGTGTCCTGCAAGTGATAGGCATGATGCCATCGGGTGCACATTGAATTGGCTTCCACAGAATCGTTGAAAAAAGAGCGTTGTTCCACACTTTGCAATTACGCAACCCCAACCCGCCTTCATTTTTTTGGTGCATAGATTGTATCCCAAGCAATGTAGAAGTGTTTTTTCCCCACAGATATAGCCTACAAAGGGACGTTATACGATCAAGAAAAGTAGCTGGAATAGGGAGGGCTTGCACCCAGAAAGACAAAACGCCCTGAATAACTGAATGAATTAGAGTCAATCGCCTCGCATATGACAAGTTTTTTCCCTTCCAGGCTGTGAGGTAATCTTCAACCGTTTCTACCAGGGTTAAGTATTATGCCACAGTGATCTTCAACAGGGCCAAAGGTACTCCTAGGTAGCGCACCAGGAATTGCCCTTCCGTGAAATCAACAAGTTGCAATATTGCATCTTTTTCACCACCAAATACTCCCCCAAGGAAAATATTAGATTTGAATGGGTTGACATGCAATCCAGCCACATTGCTAAGGGTATGCAAGCCATCCACTAAAACTTTGATGGAAGGAATGTTGTCCCTACAGAAAAGCATCAAATCATCCGTGAACGCTAGATGGGAGATTCCAAGGAGTGGACATTTCGGGTGAAAGTTGAATGGCCCAGTAGCAGTCCTCTGCTTCAAATAACGGGACAAATATTCCAAACAAAGAAGGAACAGGGAGGGAGATATAGGGTCTCCTTCGCGGAGGCCTCGTTGACCCCAAAACATGCCATGAAGTGAACCGTTGATAGACATCGAGTAGGAAGTCGTGGACACACATTCTATAACCCACGAAGTAAACTGAGAGGGGAAGCCAAGGCCAAGCAACATCTCCTGTAAGAACTCCTTAGAAACAGTATCGTAGGCCTTCGTGATGTCTATTTTAAGGAGACACCGAGGAGAAATGCGTTTCCGACTGTATCCGCAGACTAATTCTTGAGTAAGGAAAATATTATCACGCAGTTGCCATCCACAAATGAAGGTCGATTGAGCAGGGTCAATAATTTTGATCCAGCTCTGAGGACAACTGAGCATATAGAAGCTTGGTGATAGTTTTGTAAACCACATTAAGACATGAAATAGGCCGAAAGTCTGCCCCGCGGTGTTGGACCCTGAACTTTTTCTTGGAAATTTGATTTATTAAATGAAATTAAATGAGGAATTAGTGGTATTTAATGTTGTATTTGGGTAATGTTAATTGGAGCAATTGCAAAGATATTTTGAGGTTAATACATGAAATGGGTGTTTTGTGTATGTGTATGACTTTTGTGAAAGAGAAATGTGTATGCGTATATTCTTTATTGTTGAGTTTGATGTTGGGAAATGGCTTTGGAATAGCTTATTGGAGCTTTGAATTGTGTTTGAGAT
>JANVCL010000008.1:13939624-13961756 GCA_026546855.1 Erythroxylum incrassatum | reverse complement strand
AGTTATTGGATATAGTATGAATTATATGGTGATATTTGAGTAAATCAATAAAGAATTACTTGTCCTAAAGCAATTAGGGAGAATGTTTTACTGCTCTTGATTAGTAATGATTTTGGACATCTCTGGCCAGAGTAAATTGAAATTTGGAAAAATTGTTTTCAAATATCAATTATAAATCATTTACTAATTAACAAGAACGAACATGATTGGGTTATTTAGAGTTGACGTGAATTCTATACTCTAATTCCAATTGGAACATTAGATAATGAAATGATTAATTTACACATTATAGCCATGCATAGACAGTTTAAGTCAAACCACTTTGACATTCCTAATATTTGGGTGGTTATGACATATTGCTAGACGTCAATTATGATCTATAATTATAAATTTTTTAATTAAAGAATTAAACATAAATTAAAAGGAGTTTTAATTTATCTTATTCTAATTATAAATTAAAAATAGAATTTATAATCATGGCCAACACATTAGGAACCTAATGAGTCACACATAAAAAGTCTATAAAGGAGAAAGTGAAATTTGAATTAAGTTGGACTTAATTGAGAAGTTTTAAAAACTTTAAGGATCAATATGTAATATTTGATCTTATAAGAACTAATTCGAAATTATGACTAAAGTTTGACTTTAGTTGTAATTTTTGATAAAATCCAAGGATATGAAAAATATGATTTTTTTCATATAAAAGGGAAAATTAGAAAATTTGGAACTAACACTTCTTACATTTTTTCTCTCAAATTAGATTTGAGTTTTCTCTAAATAGATCTGTGGATACCATTAAAGGCCGGACAATTAAACGGCTCATAGATTGACGAATTTAAGGCTAAAGTAAAATTACAACAGGAAATAAAAATAGGTTAGTATAACGTTGTTAATTTCTTATTTTATGTTTGAAATTAAAATTTGTTATTAAAGTTGATTTTATGAAAATTTAAATTTAAATTTATTTTGTTGCGCTTAAATAGGATCTTGTGTTCATTTTCCAACAAGCATAGGAAGACCTTTCCTTGTCAAAGTTTTCATCTTACTAAAATTTTTTGGGTGAAGTACGACCATGTGATTATAAAACAAAAGACGGATGATACGTTATTCCAAGATCATGGTAGATGAAGATTGCCTTTATTCTATCGAACTTGGAGAGTCACGTTTTCATATTGGGTCTAACCTTAGGTTTCGCAAATGATTTTAACCTAAACCACTTTAATTTTTAAAATGATTTGTCTTGTAAATAATTTTTATTCCTATTTTTTTAAATCTCCCAATCGCATATATATCATCTTTACCTATTTTTATATATTATTTTGTGATTATTTTCTACCATATTTATTGTGCTTCCATTTTGACATAATACATGAGAAAAAGATCACTGAATATCAAAAATAAAAATTAAAAAATTAACATTATTGAAAATTTAATCTCATAAAGTAGATATTCTGAGTACACACATCATTAGATTTTCCTAAGCTCGATGAGAGAGCAACTAGACGAGTTTACTTTATATGTATTTCATCAAACAATGTTCCCTAGATTCACCTTCTCTTGGCTGAGAGTTTGAACTTTGAAGGCCAATAGGAATGTAGAATGCGGAAAAATCTGGAGCTATGAAGTCAAACAACATTAAATCTTCACCACCCTTCTTAATTAAGTTGGGTTTCCTTTTCGAAGTGTGTGCTTAGCTGGAGAGAGATGCTTTTCACTAACAATTCCATCTATCATTGGTACTGCATGGACCCTACATTACAAAATCAGAAAAGTGACAATTAAAGCATTCTTCCGAGTTTAAATCTTTTGTCTAATTTTATAGTATTTTATTTTGCTCCATAAATCTCATCCATTTATTTATGTAAATCCCACATTTATTTATACGAAATTCACGTGAGACCTGCATAAATAAATGACTGAGATTCATGACCCGCATAAATAAATGACTGAGATTCATGGGACAGAATAAGATACCATAAAATTGGACAGAAGATTTTGTCTCATTCCTCCCCCATACGTTAATATAAATAACAATAATCAATATATGTAGTATTCATATATCAGAGTTGGTCATTATTTTTCTCTTTCTTTGTTTCATTTTACATTCATGATTATCAGATTGTTCCTGAGCAACTCCTACGCACCATTATGTTGAATCTTACTTATTTAGTGTAGCATAATTGCAATTTGTCCAAAATGATTGACCAATTTGAGTTTGACAATTATATTTTAGGCTATACATGACTAGATTGTATTCAATCCACCAAGAAACTGCTAAACGTTTACCTATGGGTTTGGGACTCTAGATGGCACTAGGCTTAGATAGTTTGGGAAAAGTGAAGTTAAATGAATTTTGCTTGAATTGTTAGGTAAAGAATATATATAGTTATATTTGCATGTGCACTTGTGGTCCACTAGAGCTGTCCTTCCAAAGTCACGTAATTAACAAACATCGATATCAAACACATACTACGGTTAACTCAAACGTGTACTTGGAGAAGAAGTTCTTTTTGTTAAGCTACCTTTAGATTCATGTATATCTAAAAGAACGGACCATGAAGGCCTGTAAGTTCTTTTAAAGTAAATATCGCACATAATTATACTTCTGGTAAAATTGTTAGATACAATAAGTTTAGAAGTTTCTTTCCCTTGTCTGTCGTAAAAGCAGTGTTTTAGCTTTCCAAAGACCGTCTTTCTATTAGCTTCAATTTCCAAACACTGTGTCATCTGCCAATGTGAGACAAGAACGGCATAACATGGCGTGTCTGCTTGTTATTGGCTGTCACGAACAAGGTTCCCCAGGTGACGCAGACAATTTTTGCAGCAACCGTACACTCGCTTCCGGCGGAGTATCTGAACAGTGAACCGCCCTTTACTGGACACGTGGAGAGATTGGACAGCTGTAGCACGAAAACTGAGCTGATATGGATGGCTGCGTTGATCTCTGTCGTAGTCGGACGCGTGCTCAGCTTAAAGATACCGTATAATAATTGGATGCCTCCTTTATCTCCTCTTTACTTGTTTGCCCTTGGATTATGCTTTTTCGTTCTTCTGCTTTTCTTTTCCAATATGAACTTTGTTGATGAACAAAGGAGGTGCTGCTGCATGTAGTAATTTATTTATTAAAGAAAGAAATATGAAACGCCAAGGGATTACAATGACAACTCAGCATGACTTTTTCATATTCCCTTAAGAAGCCACAGTTCGCTGATAATCTTGAGATCATTAATTCTATACCCTGCAGTAAAGTTTGCCTATATATAAAACTTTGGTAACGCCTTAAATTGTAGCAATATGAGGATAATCCACGAGTGAATGAGGCACGTTAAGGTGTTGGTGGTTCAGGCACCCACCAACACCTTAAATTGTAGCAATATGTCGTAGCAATTAGTGATCTTAGTCAAAAATGGAGATTGATTTATATAAAATATATGTCGGCTTGTCACTTTTGTTCCCACTAGACATTTAGTCCGAATAATGTCACTTCCAGCCAAAGGCTGCTAACCACAACAAGTGAGGAGGAATTTTCCATCACGAGCTAAACACAAGTAGTAGACCACTCCCATCCCACCTGAGAAAAAGCTTTTAACAAATTTATCAGTTGATTTATGCTTTTAATCATTATCCATAACTTTTATGGACACTAAAGAAAAGGGGCAATGTGAGACTTAAAAGATGAGACTAATACTGGGATTATCCAAACACAAACGGTTTGGATTGAACTTCACTCTCAAACTCTGCTTCAAACTTGACCAAATTATTAGAATTACACTCCATGTTTTGTAGTACATCTTAAATTTTAATTTTATATGTATATATTTAATATACATATAAAATTAAACCCGACGAAACAATGAGTGAGTGCAGTATGCCCTTTTCTATCATACAGACTTTAGCTATGCGGGCTTGGCAGACTCTCGGCCTAGGGCTCTTGAGTCCCCAAAAGTCTCCGCGGCTGGCACGACAAAACTGCCGGTGAAGTCATCAGGGCGAAGCTCAGTGCTTCTCAAATGGGCAATCAGAGAAATGGTCCTTGATAAGCACATTGAAGAGGAAAAAATCAGGTCTTGGAATGCAATAGGAGAGCTTTAAAGCTTGGGTCGTGGACCCAAAGTCGAAGAGCTTCTGAGTGAGTTTTGTGACAATGGGGAAGTCGGTTTGGAGGTGGTGGTGAAGGATTTGTGGGTGCAGTTTGGCACTGGGAGAGTGGTAATTCTGTGGAGGAGTCCGATAGAGAAGGGGCTTCCACTCGTCTTTGTCGGTTATCACGATTAATTTTCTCTATTACAATTTACTTTTTTTAGTATGAGAGGAATAACTACATTTTTACTGAGTGACATCGATCACCTTAGGATATTATTGAGGACATCATCGAACTCATCCGTTCTCGACCTTAAATCTTATTTTCAGATATCCGATCTTCAAGGGCATATCTACAAACTTTCCGCTTAGTTTTGTTTTTTTATTTGAGAGCCGCCTATAACTTATTTGTTGTTTTTTGTATATAGTTTTTTGAGTGCCTTCTTTGGCTTTTTTTATTTATTAAACCTTCCCTTTTATTAATCTATTTGTTATTTTCTTAAAAAAATACTCGATAAGTTGCAATTATATTATTTTAAATTTTTATCAATTTTTCTCGTAACACCCCTTCTACAAAATCATAATAAATTTAATTAATATTAACCATTTTTTAACAATATATAATTAATTAAAATATAAAATTACTAACAATCATCTAACAATAGATATGATATAAAGAAGAATCCTAACGTTAATTAAATTTTCTTACTCTTATATATGAAAGCATAAAAAGATTTTTATACTCTTTTTTTTCAGATATGGGTATGCAAATAATATTTCTAGAGCTAAAAATATTTGCTTACAAAACTAACAACAACAAGAACGAACAAATTAAGAAAAGGAACATGCGTGCTCATTTAACCAAATGTGAGGCCTTTTAAGAATATTAATTAAACTATAAGCAATTTTTTAAAGAATGATTTAAAATGATAAGGTAATTGTTTGTGTTTTACCCCTCAATCTATACGAGTAGATGCCCTCAGAGGCTGATCATCTAATGCCAACGACTTCAAAAGTAGCACCTTTACAACTTAGCTCTTTGATTCCTGTACAAGACATGCTTGGTTGCAGATTCAGTTGAACGTCTTCTATGCAGAAAGAAGGGACCCAAGTTTCTTTCAAGAACTCACTTTGAAGAGTCAAGGAAGCAATATGTTGAATAGGCACTGGTATAGCTGCTACTGGCCGAACATGGTCAACTTTACACACACACACACACAATAAAAAGGAGTTGAAGCTCTTAATGCTTCCGCTGGGAATAACTTCTATATTATTCAAGCATTTGGGGGACACTCGAGTGTAAGCCAGATAAAAGCGTTAACTAGATTCATGCTAAAACAGAACTCCTCTATCCACCACAGAATTTACAACTTTCATTGTTCCCACTTCCCAGAAATATAGTAAGGCTAGTGGCAATATAGGACTGCTTGAATGTGCTATATAGCCGGGAAATTTTTTTGTTGAAACAATCTATCTACGATGGAACTGGTGGTACTTTTGAGCAATTGGGGCAGCAGAAGCGACCTGTAGCTTGACATTCAGTACATTTTATTCTTTTCACCTTTGATTCACCGCCGAGTGACTGATACATGTCATCCAAAAAGTTGAAACTTAATGGCCCACCTGCTTTTACTAATCCAGTTCCCCTACATTTTGAGCATGCTATCAGCCTCAAATCACCACATTTCTTGCACATCCCAAGCGAACTGCATAAGGAGTTGACAGACAGTAAGTAAACATAAGAATTACTTTTAAATAGGTGCAACTGCTAAAATATGTGCATTAGCAATACCAAAAATGTCATTACTGTGCCAATATCCTAGATGTCCATTAGAGAATCTCGTCGACTCTTCAACATAGATGTCATATTGCCTGTGGGAAAGGATGCCAATGACATGAGCTAATTATAGTATGAGACTATACATTCTATTAACAATTTGATAATGAATTCTCCGCCCCCCAGGCTCAAGTATCACGGTACTTGGTAACGAATGAAAAGAAAAGGAAAAAAAAAACATGGAGCAACCTGGATTGAAATTTTAAGTTTGAGCACCTTGTCTTGTCTTAAGTCTTTTATCCAATGCATAACTACATTTTTTTCAGTTGTCTTCACTCTGCTGATCAGAATACTTCTCTCCTTCCTTTTCTTTTTGAATTCAAAAGGTAAGTTATATCACCTTCTTTTGCCGAGAATGATGAAGATAGATAAATAATTGCATCTGTTTGACAATGAACACCCATCCTCAATAGTGGTTCTAATTTCATAACTGTGAGAAGCATTGCAGTTTGGAACATAGGAGAAGGATGAAATGAATTGATGCCTTGAAATGTGTGGCATAGTTTAAATTCTAAGTTGATGTTTCAGCAAGTTATGTTATTCAATTAGTTTTTTTTTCATCTAAATTCACCACATCTGTATTAAATGGAATAGAAAACTTATGCAAAACAAGCATATAACTTATGTCAGCAACATGGAATAGCGTCCATGCATGTCATTTTTGAAAGAAATACAAATCAAAGTTATGAAAACCAAACCTTTGTACAAAATGCAAATCATAAAAGACAAATGACTTAATAAAGCATACTACAACTCACTTCCCCCTAAACCAGAAAAACTAATACATGGTTCAACTAACTAAAATGCAGGTTATTGTAGTTTACACATTAAGATAGTGAAAACCTGATTTGAGCAAAGATAAATACATTATGCTTAACAATGAGCCTGGTTGAGGTATGTATGTAATTGGTCAAAATCTAAGAAAATAAACGAAAAACATCAATTCAATATTCCCAGTGGCCAAGATACGTGTGATTATCGGTTTCATCATGAATTGGCCAGTTGTATTTTCCTGTTTTAAACAGGCAAGGTATTTATAAGCTCAGTTATCTAACTTAATGATTTACGTGATTCAATGATATGGTCCATACAATGCTAGCTAGAAGAATATGCTAAAAGACAAAACTTTAGTAAGTTCCCTGGTAAGTTACAAAGTGGTAAGTTATATTACCACTCGTGAAAATTTTTCCTCTTTCTAAGAATGCATTATTTCTCTCTCTGGATTTCCTCCATTTTATGGGAGGAAGATTATTAGTCAACAAACTATGTGTGCCACCATCTTTCTTGCAACTTGGAATAAGGTTCAAAAATCCAAAAACAAGAGACCAAGTGCGTAATTGCGTATGAATCACAACTTCTCATTCTCAAGCATTCACTTGGACACCAAAAAATAGAACAGAGTTATCCAATTTTCTGAAGCCTAAAAACATTGGTATTGACCCTTTGTCAGAATTAATGGTCACTATTAGTAAAAACTCAATCAAGTTCATAGCTGAAAAGACCACAGGAAGAATACCAGACAAAACAAGAATCACGAGTGGCCATTTTGCAGCAACTGGAAAAGGATGCTAACTCAAATGGGTAAAACATAGCTAACGACAAATAGCCCAACAAAAGGAAGAAAAAGTTGCAGAAAAGTAGAATAACGAAGAAAAAAAATTTAAGGGGGTGTATAATCATTTACCTTCTCTGAGAAGCAGAGATAAAATAATCAACTTTGGGGGCGCCAATGGTGGCACAGAGGAGAAGAGTTCCCACCCCAAGTCCTGCTACTTCGCTCAACGTTATGTTATCCATTTCTTGTTTCGGTTTGATATTGATAGACGCAGGACGTGTCTTTAAAAACACTTGAAATAGATAAAAAACTACATAAAAGATAAGAAAGGAAGAAAAAGCAACAGGCCTATTAGCTCAGTTGGTTAGAGCGTCGTGCTAATAACGCGAAGGTCGCAGGTTCGAGACCTGCATGGGCCACCTGTATCTTTTCACTTCACAATATTCTAACATACGACTTAAATTAACATATTTAAGTTTCTTTTGACTTCACAATATTCTAACATACGACTTAAATTAACATATTTAAGTTTGGTTTATTGGGCCAGCAAATGCTAGGATGACAAAACTCGCCCTAATTTTGGCCTTATTTGAATGGACTATAGGCGGGTTATGGACCGAACTTGTGGCCCGATTATTTCTTTAAAAATGACATTTAGAAATGATAAAATTGGCTCCGCCTGATTTTGTTCTGGTTTAAACGTGCCAGACCTGTAGCTTGTGACCTGTTTTTTAAGGGTTTCTGTCTTGTCATATATATATTTTTAAGAAAAACGACTATTCCTTCAAAAAATTTTAGCAACTCCAGCAGTATAGACCTACTTAAGAAACGTCTACTTGTTGATCTATATCGACATTTTGGACTCCGAAAAAGCAAGCAGCACCCGTTGGCTCGTTCAAACCTGACCAAAATAGGGTCGGGCTGATTTTGCCATCCCTAACATTGCTGGCCCAGTAAACCAAACTTAGATCGACGACTTAGGTTATAAAAGAGTGAAGACAAAAGATTCAAGTGGCCCGACCTGACCTCCAACTAGAGACCTGGCGGGCCGATGGGTCACGAGGGAACCTGGCCAAGCTCGGCTCGTCATATATATATATTTCTTAGAAAAAGTAAAAAATGATGTCATTTTTAACAAAACGAAGAAGTTTTTGAAGGAATAGTCGGGTCACGGCTCGGCTCAACCCATTGACCTCCCTAAGCAATGTGTTCTAATTTTTATCTACTTTCGTCAATATTGAAGCAAAAACTAGCTCCTAATCTCTTACACATTTACGTCTGTTTTTACCATTGTTATAAATTCCATATTGGTACTACCAGCATGAATTTGGTTCTTGTATACTATATCGGTACTAATTAATATTTGGTATTATTTTAGGTAATTTTTTAAATTTAAGAAATAGTTCCTGAAATTTTTAAAAATTACAAAATAGTTTATTAATATATTATATTGTATACTTTATAATTTTACGTTCCGAATCTCTTGCACATTTACATCTGTTTTGACCAAGATTATAAATTCCATATTAGTACTACCAGTATTGAATTTGGTTCTAGTATAGTATTATACCAGTACTGATTGATATTGTGTACTGTTTTAGGTCATTTTTTAAATTTATGAAATAGTCCCAGAAATTTTTAAAAATTACAAAATAGTTTATTAGTATATTATATTGTATACTTTATAATTTTATGTTCCTAATCTCTTGCACATTTACATTTGTTTTTACCAATGTTATAGATTCCATATTGATAATACCAGTACTGAATTTTGTTCTAGTATAGTACCATATCGGTACTGATTAGCATTGGGTATTATTTTAGGTAATTTTTTAAATTTATGAAATAGTCTCTGAAATTTTTTAAAATTACAAAATAGTTTATTAGTATATTATATTGTATACTTTATAATTTTACATTCCTAATCTCTTGCACATTTACATCTGTTTTTACCAACGTTATGAATTCCATATTCGTACTACCAGTACTGAATTTGGTTCTGGTATAGCTATACCAGTACTGATTAATATTGAGTACTGTTTTAGGAAATTTTTTAAATTTATGAAATAGTCCCTGAAATTTTTTAAAATTACAAAATAGTTTATTAGTATATTATATTGTATACTTTATTATTTTACATTAACACTATCTCCAAAAATCATAATAATAAAATTTTAAAATAATAACAATTTATTTATTTTTGTTAACGTTAATTTTCAAATATTTCACATATAAAAATAACTACAACTAAGATGAACAAAATATTATTTAATTGTCATACAAATATAAAATTAAAAACAATACAAAGTATTTAAAGTATTACAATTTCATATAATAAATAATAATTAAATGAAAACATCAAATAAAAAGAATAATAAATATCCTTAACTCTCTAACTATTACAATTTACAACAAGAATTCGTGATGAGGAAATAACCAATTTGAAGTAAAACCTTAAACAAAAAATTTACAATTACATTGCATATATAGAATTTAACATATATATCAAATATAAGTAAAATTAAAAGAAGAGGAACAAAAACTTGGAACTTTATTCAATTGTTATAGGATATCTGTTATAACAGCTTTGACTCCAATTCTCATTATTTAGAAAAGTCTCATCATTACTATCATTCAAATTTATTGCATCAAATGACATGTCAATGTCTTTCTTCCAAGATTATCTTCCAAGTCACTCTTATCTATCAAACCCGACTCTTCAGAAACCCAATCCGCCAAAAGATTGATATTATCAATCCAAATTGGATATACTAAACCACTTGTTCTATTAAGATTCTTAGTAAACAGTAAAATTAAATTATTAAAAAATTATAAGAAATTATATCTAACTTAATAATGATAATAATATACATTTCCCAAAGCTTTAAATTGTAACGAATGAAGACCAAGTTATTCAATCTTTTGTGCTCTAATCTATTCCTTTTCTTAGAATGGATGAATTCAAATGTGTTCCAATTCCTTTCACAACCTATTGCACTAACACATTAACTTATAATTTGAATTGCAAACCTTTGCAATTTTGGAACACCACTTTTGAATTGGTCCCACCAAGAAACTTTAAGTTGTAAGATAACAAAAGTAATGTTATAAACAAAATAAAGTGATAATTAATTTTGGACAAGTAATAAAAGTGAAAAAATATGCCTAGATTAAGTTTTTCTCTTTGTAAAATAGCAATTGACATCCTAAAATCCCTATAAGACTCCTTATATATCTTTATTTGTGAGCTTAGGAGATCTTACATCATCTCATGAGCAACAACTGTTGTAATAGTTAATAGCATTCCCCTATTAACTTCAGCTTTCTTTGTAAAACCTGGTTTGAAATAGACATTAGGATTAAAAATAGCCCAGCTGCAAACAAAAGAGAGTAAATTTGCCTTTCCTATCTCTCATTGATGACTGCAAGGTAAGGTGTGTTCAAAGAAGACCTATTTTTTCATATTGACCTTGATTGCTTCCTTCCCCCTCTCCATGACATCATAAAAATAACCCATTGTTGCCTTTTCATCACTATCAGCCAAAGAAAGTACCCCTACCAAAGGTTCACAAACTTGGATGACAAATTGACATTGAGACCAAAATTCAGTATCTTCAAGTATCATTTTGGAAACCTCCAATCCAGCATTAGACCTATTATGGTGAGATGCAACTCACTTATCACTTATAAACAGCTGTCTCAAATCTTTCTTCATCCTAATAAAATAATGAAGTGACAAGAAATTTGCTGCAGATCTTGTAACAACCGGACGACACAAAATTCTACCATTAGTAAAATACTTTCTTACTAAATTTAAGACTCATGCACAATTATAGATGAACTTGATAACCTTTTTCGCTTTTTGCATAACCTCATCAATATTAGGAAAATACCTATTATCCCCCATATTTTTCGGCATTAAATCAACGCAATGTGCAACACAAAGAGTTTCAAGAAAAAGAATTATACTTGTTTTTTAATCTTCTTCTCACCACTTTATAAGCAAAATCATTGTCAATTATGAACTGAATAATATTTTCTAGCCTTACTTCTTTCCCAACTTCATCGAATATTTCAAATAAAGAATCAGTATTCCTAACAAGGCTAAATGCATCAATAGACTTTAAAAACATTGAGTCCATTGTAGAATAAACTATAATAATAATAATAATAGGCTCGCCTATCTGTCAACCATTACGTATGATTGAACACCCATAGGTAGCCCAAGTCATTCTTCTCTCTTCCAAATAACTTTTAATTTCATAAACAGAACTACTCAAAAGTTTACCCCTATAGTCATCAATAATAGGAGCTTTGTATTCTAAACTGTAAGAGGCTATAGCATCTACTATAGGTTGATAATAATAAGATTGAAAACCATTGAATGCTACACCCGAATCATACCATCATATAGCCAATGTCATATCTATATTGTGTGTCGCTTCTCTTAATTGTAGAGCACTATAAATTGAAGGCTAAGAGACGTTGTTCGTGGTGCAAATAATTTGATACGTGCCTTCTTCTTTTTCGAACATCAGGTATAGATGTAACATTCACTTCTTCCTAAGTTGGTTGAGCTCTATTACGCACATAATGCTTAATAGAGCCTAAATATAAAACGTTAGCAATTATTACTAACTAATAACTGAAGAAAAATGTAGAAGTTAATATAAATTAACTTTTACAAAGTTTTGTTTCATATGGTAAGTGAATCGTCAAATGCACCACAACATCAAAAAATGATAGCAAAAAACTAGTTCAAGCTTACATAAAATCAAAACTATGTCTTTTTCTATTTTTAATCTCTTCTAATTTCAATGTCTTACAACATAATTGCTTAAAAACTCCCCTAATTATGCCAAATTTATGGATGCTTCTTTCAGCAAACACCCATATATTCTAACATGAAGTAATCGATGTACAACTATATGACAATCATGACTTTTCAACCCTAAAACTTTTCCCTCATTAGCATTGACACAACGGACTATATTAGATGCATACCCATTAAGAAACCTAACTAATTTAAGAAATTGATAAAAAGTTTATTTCTCCTTTTTTGACATATTGTAACATATATGTGGAATCATATATGATCAATTATCTCTTCTCTTCAAATGTAGATCTTTTCTTATATTCGTGTCTTCTAAGTCTAATATAGCCTTAATTGTTTCTTTTGATTTTCCATCAATTATTATCAAGGTGCCTAAAATATTTTCATAAATGTTTTTTTCAATATGCATGATTTCAAGATTATGCCTCAATAACAAAGACTTTAAATATGGTAAATTGAAAAATATGTTTTTTTATTCAAATTAGGATCAAGAAAACTTCGCTTTCGCTTTCTATTACTTGGGTGCTTGCCAGGTGTAAACTCTTGCAAATGTGATAGTTGATCAACCACATTATCCCTAGAAAATTGTAAAGGAGTTTCATTATGTTTTATTTTGCTATTAAATAATTTGCTTCTTCGTCATCAATATCCATGTTCGAAGTAACGACGATGTCCCATATAACATATTTTACTTTGTAGCCTCATTGAATAAATTTGATGGTTTAACATAGGACAAGTGATATACCATTTAGTACTCCATCCAGACAAGTTATCATAAGCTAGAAAATCATTTATAGTCTATAAAACAGCCACATGCATTCTAAAATTTTCACCTTCAATAACATCATAAGTTTCTAATCCAACCTCTCAGAGATGTTTTAAATCATCAATTATTGGTTGCATGTATACATTGATCTTTACCATAAGCAGTATGTCCTAAAATAACTAAAGAAAGTGACAAAAAAGGCTCCTTCATACACTTACATAGGGATAAATTGTATGACGTAAGAATTATTGGCTGCATGATGTAAGAAGTACTTATATTACCAAAAAGAATAAATCCATCAGAGGCTAACCCGAGTTGAACATTATGACAACCCTTTGCAAACTATGAAAACTTTCCATCAAAGTCTTTCCATACCTTTGAGTCAGTTGAATGACACATAATGTTATCATCAATACGTTTTTTTATGCCTCATCATATATATGACTGTTTTTGTTGACATAAAAAACCTTTGTAGTCATGGTTTAATAGGGAAATGTCTCAAGATTTTATAGGGTATCTTTTTTCTTGTTCATCATCCACTTGCCACCTTTATGTACACAAGTGGGACATTCTTAAAAATCTTTAAGGTCCTTCCAAAATATAGCACAATCATACTTACAAGTATGCATTGATGTATATCTTAATCCAAGGTCCCTTAACAATTTTTTTTTGCTTCATCGTAAGATTTGGGTAATTTGTGGCCAATTGATAATGCTTCATTGAGCAACTCAATGAACATGTCAAAAGATTTGTTACTCCACCTATTATATACCTTCAAGTACAACAACTTGACAACAAAAGATAGTTGTAAGAAATTCAAGCATCGTGGATACAATTCTTCTTATGCAACCTTCAATAACTTCTCAAAATTATCTTCTATAATTCCAAACGTATTAGGAAAACTAGTATCATTCATAGTCTCCATATAATTCCTCACATCCTCTATCATCTCTCTAATCACATCATCTATGTCGTCATTAATATCACTATCATCTAAATCATTACTGTTACCACCATCATCATCTGTACCAACACTTCCAGCATCACTTACTTCGAAGTGTTCTCCCTAATAAATCCATAGTGTTTAGAATTTATCTAGCCTCGTATTAGTAAGTGATTATATACTACATCTTGACTATGACTATTGAAATGTAAACAATCTATGCATGGACAATGAATGTCACATTCTAAACCCATTTGATTTTTTTTACAAATTTCATGAAAGTCTTCACTATTGAGTGGATCATTTTTGATGAAACATCCAACTTTTGTCCATGTAGCTATATAATTAAAATTAAATTACTAAATACAATTTAAGTTGTAAATAACATAATGATAAATCAATTTACGTTGACATGCCCATTTTGAATTCTACCAAAGAATGCAATTGAGCATCCTTAGAATAGGAAGCATGAACCCATATCAAAAGCCACATCTATGTTCATTTTTATAGACCAAGAACGTGAAAGCCACTTCTAATCACATCCTAACTAGTTTGAAATGAGCTTAATAAAGTTTTTAATCACGTATCTACAATCTATGTATCTAAGGTTTTATTCAAACTTTCATAAGAATTCAAGTAGTGAGTTTTAAACTTACCTTTAAATTTTGAAGTAAGAACTGTAAGATTTGATTCAATGTGTGCTTTCATTATGAGCTTCAACATCTCCTGTTCAACAGCTTTTGTAATTAAATCAAGAATGATATAATATCATCATTCTTAACAAGCATATCAGAGAACTATAAATCAGGAAATTATGTAATATGCATAATTGAAGTCATGGTAGGAAATTTCCTAGGCTTTATGGTGACTTAGGTTAACACTGAATGTAACACCCCATGTTAGGGGTTAGAAAATTTAGGAATTTACAGTACATCATACACTTTGCATAATTGAGTATTCACTAATATATGCATATGAATTTTGACTTATACAAATAATTGTACATGCATTCATTGACATTTTCAGGTAAATTTGATTTATAAGTGGAAATTGTGGATTAAATTAGAGTGTATTAATTATGATTTGGCAATTTTGGTATATTTTGGATATTTTGAAATTTTTGGTGAATTATTTTTAAGCTGAAAATTTATTTGAGAGTCATATTATTATTTTGGAATTTTTGGTAAATTTTAGAAAAATATTGATTTACGGGCCAATTATGGAGTGACAAATGGATCAATTAAATTTTGATATGTAGACAAAGATTTAAGTGAAAATTGGTAGCCTTACTTGGAGGGCACATGTAACACATGCATTGGAAGCATGTGTCAAGCCTAAAGAGAGACACCTAGCTTTGGGAAAAAGTTTCTGCATCATCTTTTCTTAATTACATCAAAAACCACTATCTCCCTTCTTGCTTTGCCATCTCCAAAACCTATTGTTTGCTCTCCAAAGTTCTGGAAAATTTCTGAAGAGAGAGAAGCTTAATTAAGTAAGTTTTATGATAGTCTAAATGATTTTTGCTTAAATTTTAATGTTTGTACCTGGATGCATGTGTAAATGGAGTACTTTTTCATGCTTGGGGAGTGTCGCATATGTAAATGGTATTGATGCATGTGTGGGTGGAGGAAGAAGAACCGAATATGGTGTGAATTGCGTGTTTGATGTTAGTATTTCAAATGTAATTAAAAACTAGAGTTTTTCATTGAACAACTCTCATTCTATAACTTTTTCATACGTACTCCAAATAACTTGAAACTTCCATCAATGGATTCCTAAGAAATTTTTCTTTCTCTCCATAAAAATTTAGAGTTATCTTAATTGATTTGAAAGTGATTGATAGGATGAAATTGAGGAAGTCTGCTGGATTGATATAAGTTGGAAAAGTTTCACGATCATGCTTCAGTTTTCTAATTATAACTTGAGGTGTAGATTTTTGAATGTGTTGATTTTTGATTCATATTAAACTAGGGAAGTATTTCTACAACTTTCCAGAAAAAGTCAACTTTTAATTCTATCTCAAAGATTTTCAAAATTGGCATGTAAGTGAGTTGTAGCTTAAGCTAAAGCACTGTTAGGGATATAAATCATATCCTGTAGAGTTTGAATAAACTGTATTGATATATGCCAATTAGACTAAGGTGTCTTCATTAATATTTTAGCTTATTCTCTTAACTTTAATTTGGTATAAAGTTTGTAATTTTTGGATATCTGAGCTAAAAGATATGAGTGTGAAACTATGGGTATGATCATGTACTAGCTAAAAGTTCAAATGTGTACAATCTGTGGTATTTGTTCATAACTCTTTGAATACTAAATCAAATTGGATTATTTTGGAGTCATTAGAAACTTGAGACACTATAAAACAACTTTCTAGAAGGAATTGTTGCCTAATTTTGTCATTTATCCTACCAGATTAATTATGCAAAGTTAACCTGAAATCATATGGGTAGAAAATCTGAAGTGGTCACTTAGGTTATGAAATTGATTTCATATTATTTTATTTTGGTCCAAATTATAAGTACCAAATGTAATTAATGATGGCTTTGATATCTGATCGGTTTAATGATGAAAATTACAATAAGATACCTGAAATTTGTCATGAACATGCATTATACATATTCAATATACATTGATGAATTCTTAATCATGCACAATAGTGATTTGTATATGTGTTAAATGTTATAGAGGAGCGTATAGAATGACCACTTTTACATATTGCCGAGACTTCAAGGCAATAAGCAAACAGGAGCAATTGTAAGTAATTTAGACGATAACTTTTGTGAGTAGCCTAACATGGTCTTACCTTGATTTGTCTTGTTTATTAATAAATTGAAATTGATATTGATAAATGTGAACTGAATTGTGTATTGATTCCGGACATGAAGGCCTGAGGTATTGATTGATGAATGTGATATTGAATTGCTATTTACCTTACTTTGTTCTGCTTGTTGAATTTGATTTATGTTGATTGTATTCTAAATTCCGGACCATGATTGTCCGAGGCGTTTGAAGCACATTTATATCATTGGAAGTGCTACTTGCATGTGAATATGATTGACTACTTGCTTTGCACATAAAATGTCTGAAATGACCTTGTTTTGTTTTAAAACTGTTGAGTCCTAGTTATGGGTAAATAGGCATGCCTAAAAGGGTCTGCAGTTGCTTCTGTGACACTTCGGTGTCTTCTGTTATTGACACTTCAGTGTCAAGACTTTGGTCTCTTCTGTGACACTTCAGTGTCGAGACTTTGGTCTCTCCTGTGACACTTCGGTGTCGAGACTTCGATCTCTCCTGGATACTTCAGTGTCGAGACTTCGGTCTCTCCTGTATAAGTCCTGTTACCCGCTTCTATAAATGGATTTAGCATTCATCTGATTTTATATTCTGATATCTGTTTGATTTTGACATAAGCTAAATTATGTTCTGATTTTGAAGGGCTTATAACCTCCTATGTTATGCATTTCTGTTAATTATAAAATATGTTCTGAAATACATTATGTTTGATTTATTGTTAAAGAAATCATTTAACGTAGATTAGTTATTACTCACTAAGCTATATGTTTAGCACGGTGGATTTGCCCCGTGTAGGTTCAGAGTGAAGATTATAAGGACTAGGACGAGTCAACCGCAATGGCCAATGGAGTCTGAGTCTTGTTTTGATAAAAATGTATTCGGAGTTTGTTTTGGGCTTGTATATAAGGTGTATGATTCTGAATTGTTGTAAGTTTTTGTAATAACTATGTTTCAGGTTGGTTTCGATTTTTGAAACAAATTTGTATTAAGCTCTTGTGATATAATGTATGTGTGTTTAAGATTCTGGAAATTCAAGTATGAAATGTTGCGTACATTTTGGAATGTTTATTTTTTAGTGCTATGCTTTCACGAAATGTTTTGTATTCTGTATGTTCTGTGTGTATGGCACTCGCAATATTCTCCCAGGGGCTATTAGGGCGTCACAGTTTTACTGCTTTAACAATATCCCGTCTTGATGAAACTACAACTAGGAACATTTAGGAATAATACGTACATATAAATTGAATCTCGCAGTTATGATCTTATCATAATTTCAATTACACATTAATTATTCCAAGGATTTTATCTTTAGTATTAAAATGTCAAATATAATTAATACATAAAGATAAAGAATGCCTTTATTAATAATTTTGTCACTAACCTACAAAAAAAGCGATTGACTATAGGGCATAAACCAATAATGTCCCACTTGCACTAAGCCAATCGTTTAAGTATCTCATACCATATCACCATATAACGATTATACTACTGCTGGAACAATGGCTTAATGAAAGAAATCTCCGAGATTCTCTAAAGTAAACACTTTCTTCAATCTTACAACTTCCTTCTCAATTATCATCATAATTAAGGAAATTTGCCTAAATACATCCTTGCATCTTTGATGAGACCTTAGCTCCTTTTGCATACCAAATGACTAGAATGTTCCATAGCACATTACAATCTTGAATAATATCAAGTTCATTAAAGAACTTATTGATCCAAATAATCATTCCCACTAAATGAAAAATGTATTATGGCTTAATTAGCAACAATTACTACATTGGAATCTTTCCAATCCTAAATGATATTGTTCTAAGTAAATAAGCCTTAATTAGCATTTGCTTCTAAAGTTATACCTTATCTTCTTGAACTCAAATATCAACTCATACATAGAATAATGGATATCATCAATACTTCACAAGTATTTGATATCTCAAATACTAAACATCTTTAATACATTATCTGTGTGATTGAAGTTAGAATAGGTAAACAACTTCCAATCTATCTCTACAATCTAATTCCCATAATTAAGTTGTTACGTTTTCATATACAATAAGAGTTGTTCTTAGACAATTGTGCTTTCAACAATAGAAAATTAGAATTGTTGTTCTCTATGAGAAATATGTCTCCACATACTCCTACTAAATAGGACAACCATACTCCCACTAACCTTCTTGTAGACATCATAAATTCACAATCATCTTCAAAACAAACTCTTTGAATTCATCATGAAATTGAATCTTTCAACATATTGTAGCCTTTCAACTATACATCAAATATATCATAAAGGCATTAGTTCCAATTGGATGCACTGTAATGAGATTTGAACTTTTCAAATTTCATCTTACTCCCATTACTTATCTCAAGAACCATTCTCATATAAGTATTCATTGAATCAAACAATTTGTTCCATAGATCTGTAAGATTATATTCGACCTTTTGGATTACTAATAACCTTTTGTTACCTAATTTAGTTCTTAGCTAAAAGGATAATACATGCTTCAGCTAAACATCACATCCTTAAATCATTAATTATGACTCTTTCAAAGACCTAGTGCTTTATATCTAATATGAAATATTGCTAATTGATTCATTTAGAACTATTGAAGGTAAGTCATTGTACAAGGCATCGCTATAGAAGAAATAATATTGCATCCTACAATATCTCATATTATATTTTTCCTATTTACATAAATCCATACTCTTATGAAATTTTGTTATGAAGGTATTTACTAGAGAATCTCATTCCTTACAGATAACCAAAAATCTAAAACTCACCACAACGATCTCATCGAAATGCTTTAGCATTCTCAATGTTTAATTTCTACTTAGATTTAAACATTTTGAACTTTTCAAAATTTAAATCATTATTTCATTTAATACATATGACTATATCACATTTAAGTCGTTAGTATTCTATTGAAATATAAGTATTATCCTTATATGAATTGTTATTCCATCCAATATATCACATGTATAGATTTAACAATTCAAAACCATCATCATCCTTTTACCAAAGGTTGATTTGGTTATTCTGCAACTTTACAAGTTTCACAAGTTCTATATAATTCATAATCAAAAGGACACACATATCCTTGTATGTAACTTTATGATTCTCGTTATGTGACTTATACTTAACATAAATGACAAGAATACAAATTTCAATAATTGAGACTATCCTTTTATGTCATGTTAACCAATATGACATAAAAGGATAGTCTCATTTATTGAAATTTGTATTCTTGTCATTTATGTTAAGTATAAGTCACATTTGATCCAGCATATACAAACTATTTGCATATAATTGGATCAACTACTTTGACTCAACAATCTATTTCTTATCATTCTTTAAATATTATAATAATGTTGAATCCAAATTTAGTATCAAATACTCGTAAGCATCAGCTAGAAATACATATGATCATTATAATATCTCTTAAGGCAAGAAAAGTTATGCAATCGTTTTCTTCTAATGATAACTAGTATCATTCTACAACAAATGCCTTTAGTTATAGTCCACATTTATACTTTTAGTAGGCTAAATTAAGTGGAACAATTTCAAGAAGGTATTATACCTTTCAGCTCTAGTTTATACAACCTCTTGCATCTTGTTATAATGGTGTTGACATACATCTTACATGTTGTCATCAAAGTTTATGAGACAATTGTCAACTCAAAATGTCAACACATTTTGTCATTCCTATGAATCTGACATATTTTTAAAACTTTAACACCAAATCCTCAACAAAGATTATAACAATTTTGCATAATGGGTACAATTTTCTTTTCTGACTTTTGAGAACTCTTCTCAAACATAACATATGTCCAAGAAATTGAGTTCACTAACTTAGTATCAACTATACTAAATAAGGTAAATTCCACTCAAAGCAAAAAATAAATGTAAGAAAAATTAAATAATTAATTATATGTTATGACTGTCAAATGAGATTAGGACTTTAATCATGTATTTGGTTACTCCCACTATTTTATTCAAAATAATAGCCCTGCTACTATTTAGAAAGATTATGCTAATCTTTCTAGTAGGCTAGGATCCCATTCAAATTTAATTGATCTTGAGTTTTCTTAACAAACCAATTAAACTTAAATTAGGTAGATAACAACTTTATCAATCACATCTTATGTAATTCTTAGATCTGTTTAGGTGACAAATCTTGCGAAAACATATCGTATATGTTATTCCTATCCTTAACTATAAATTCATTTGATCATAAGTTTGCTCATCTAAATCACACAAATTTAGTGCTTGTTTGGTTCGGCTTTTGGAAACTCCAAAATTTTAAGGAAAAATAAGTGTTTGGCTGAAAACTTCAAAAATACTGTTAGAAATAACTTTTTTAAAAGCCAAAATACAGCTTTTTCAGGTAGATAATTTGCGTCACTTCCGTAAATAAATAATTTTAAAAAGCTCCAAATTTTAGCTTTTCGGGTAGACAATTTACGTCACTTTCGTAAATAAACAATTCACATACTCTTTCGTTTCTTCTCTTTCTTCTATTCCTTACCAACTCACGACGCCCCTGCTCTAATCACTCACCCACGATACTCACAGATTAGTTCTCCTCTTCATATTTGCTGTTGGGTTTGCATTTAATACGCAGACGTTGTGAATGCGCGCAACTCTGTTTGTATTGTACGGCATAACCAATCAGAAAAATCTCCCAAAACACCTTACCCTAAATCTGACAGCCATTTTCATGCCAGTTTGCTGCAGATCATCATAATCGAGACGTGTGAGGATTTGTTCTTCAAAAACACGAAAAGCATTTGATTTGTTTTTCATAGGATTGTTCTAAATTTTCGATAAAGTACATGGGTTTTATCCTTTGTGACTTGCTTTCTTTTTTATCGAATACTTCTATAGCTCCCGTCGCTCCTCGCTCGATAATAGTCAAGATTTGTAGCTTTATTGTGTTAAAATTTTCGTAATTTCTGTATTTCTATAACTCTTTGCAGATGCAAATTTGATTGTTCTATTTTTTAGGCTATCTTAGAAGTGCTACCCGGGTTCTCTGCTCTAATCAAATATATATGTCTTATATTATTGAAATCGCAACAATACTGATATTCTATTGCACTACGAAGAAATAAATTAGCTAGCGTCCAATTATTTTCACGTTCTTTCTGAAAGTGAAAAGAAGAAAGATATAAACAAAAGAAAGGAGAAGTGATAGGAAGATAACCAATAGGTGGAGTACCTGGCAGTAAAGTCAAATCTTGAAGATTTTACTGCTTATGGTTGTTTAATTGGTTATTGGTTGCAGCTAGTTGATTCCACTTTGCTTGATCAAGTTATTGCTGTA
>JANVCL010000008.1:13883257-13895300 GCA_026546855.1 Erythroxylum incrassatum | reverse complement strand
CTTCCGTCTTACTTTCTTCTTTCATTATTATTTGTTCTTCATCAAAATCATTTACGTAAAGTCATTTGACTTAACAATGCATGTGTTTTATACCTTAATGTTTTGTATGAAATGCATGCCTTTGCTTGGTTCATTTTAAAATTCCCTACAAATTCCAACTGGACGTTAACAACCACAACAGATAGCTGATTATATGCACCTAAAAACTAGGACAAACTGGGAAGAGATTGACCTGCACATCAGATGCATAGTTACTTCCAAGTGGTTAAGCTTTTGATTAAGCTGGATCTAGAGTTACTTTTAACTATGTTGCCTAATCGTCGGAAGTTGAATGGAGGATACTAGGGCACTTGCTAAAGAGAGAACCTGGATTACTTTTCTTCCTCCTGACAGGACAAGTGAACCTCACAAGTCATTTATGCAGGAAATCGTTATTTTTAATGTATGTCAAATTGAAATTCATAACTAAGCTATATAGCTTAAGACAACAAATAGAATTTAAAGTAAAATTACACCCAACAATCTAAAAATCCAAGCATCTACCGCACTGATCAAACTGAGGATAAAATGACTAAAATGTATGAATTTCATCTTCCACCCTAATGGGGCGAGGGTGCCAGCTTTCGATAACTTCAAAAAGTTTGCAGTCTCAAGTCATCCATTAACTTTTAACTTATGCCTTGCTGTTAGCAACCTTGGCAGAAGCTCCAGTCGGGTTGAGTTCATCCCATGCCTCGATCCACGTGACCATGGCATCTGCAAGCTTGTCAAAATAAGGATCAACTTTGCTAAGTTTTTCCTTGACCTGCTTGGACAGCTCGATGTAGCATTGTTGAACAGTAGTGCACCCTTTGGGAAGAGCAGCAGATTGGAAGAATGGAATGATCTCTTCCTGCCAGAAGATGCCCTTGTATTCCTTCTTTAGGTTTACAAATGGATTACTTGCCTTGCTGTGATAGATGTAAGGCAGACCAGTCTTAACTCCTAGTCCTAAATGGTCACAGATGACCTACAAACAATTTTGGATCGTGAGCCTCAAGAAGAGTAAAACTTGGAAAATTAGAATGCACTAAGATGGATTTGCATGAATTAGATGTTATCTACCTTCGTACACCAGCCAGCCCACATATCATCATAGCGACCAATTGGCTGACCATCACCCATTAAACCAAAGTACATGGCAGGGCCAATCAAGTCGCGGTCAAAACACAAGTTCATGCCACACATGGGGAGCAAGGTGCCTTTTGGAATAGTCAAAACAGCATCCACGTACCTGAAAAGTTTTAAGGATAAGCTTCATTTTCAATTGAACAGAATGCAGAAATTATTTTTACTCAAAACTTCATAATGCACCTAGTGTTCCTCTCCAATGGCTTGACAAGCTGAGTAGGTGCATCATAGTCAGGAATGTTGAGCCAGAGGCCATGAGAAACAGCAGTCGGGACACCCTCCCGAAGACTGAATGGGTATCCACGCACAAAATCAGCACCATCTCTGAATGGATCATAAAGAGTGTTGAAGAAAAATGGAGTGGACGGGGAGAGGATGTTGTTGATGTGCTGCTCAAGTGCATTGATTGGTTTGCCCGAGGGGTCCTTAGCAACCTGAACACATTCTAAAAAGTTAAACCTAACTACTGTTTTATATTTCATAGTCTGGGAAACAAATTAGTAATAAAAGGTTATTAAAAAAACGACAAAATGACCATGAAAGCCATATCACTAGTGCCAAGATGAGCACAGATCTGATTAGTGGAAAGGGAAAAGTAATCCTATAATACCTTTAAAGCATTTTGATCAAACAAATCAGTAGCAACCAGAGTTTTGGGTGGAATATGATGATTGAAGACAATGTGGAAGGATACAAGAAAAAGTAAATTTCCTTCTTCTATCTTTTCAAGTCATCATCTTCGTTCATGGGTCCCTCCCATCTTCGGAAAAGAAAAAGTGCAGCAGACATACGATTTGTAATTTGACATGGCAGAATTAATAGGTTCATACGTTTATGGAATGAAGAACATGGAGATACAAATCAACTATACACTTAGAAAATGTTAACTATTCAGAAATACAATTGATTAGATTTTAGTTTTATTCCTAAACAGGGACCTCCAATCAGCCGTATTATTATTAGTTGGCAATGGCATAAACACAAATCAATCACAAAAAGGGAATAGAATCAAAAGCTGTCATTACACTCCTACAACCAATTAGATAACAGTAACAAACATATATTTTATAATAATATGCCATGTGCGAAGTTCTAGCCATTGTTTCCTAAAAGCCGTTAATTTGAATCGTATAGATATATCATAAATGCATCTCATGAAAAATCTAGCGGACGATTTTGAATTCAAACGTGAAATCAGGTTTCGGATAGCCCTAGATCATACGATCATGTCCATCTAAGGATGGCGGTGAAACATAAACACATTGTACTCAGGGTGGTAAACACCTTAAACTTGGTTGGAAATTGATAGTAAGAGCCTGAGATCACGATCTGTAGTGTTTAGATCAAAAAAAGCAAACTCCATTTGAACCTAATTAATGTGAAAGGCAAAAGCTTTAAAGATCCGCGTTTCATAATGACAGCCATAGACACTGAATGTCATGACACAACTACAGAATTAGTATTTCAAATAGTTCATATCCAGTATACAAATTACCCAAATTGACCAACGGATCAGAGCTTTAGAGATCCAAAAATAAGAATTCAAGATATAAACAATGCTCCAAAATAAAAAACGAAGACCCAGATGTAAACTACACTGTAAAAGAATCCAAAAAAGACCAGGAGATCAGAAGGGAAAAACTTACAAAGCAATCATCATCAATAGTGAAGATGTACTTCTTCTTGGACACCATGTAACCAAAACAGCGACAAGCAGAGTCCTTGAACGAGATGCAAGAAGCTTTAGGGCCCAGAATCCTGTTAATGTCATTCCTGTTATAGAGCTCATAGTCAAAGCGCTGAGGAACCTTGATGGTCTTTGAAGGGTCACCATCTTGAACAATGATGAGATGGTAAGGCTCAAAAAATGGCCTCCACATCTCCAAGAAATCCAAGTTCCTTATTGTTGGAATCACTATATCCAATTCATCCTTCAGCAACGGGTTTGGGTTCTTAACCACTGACTTTGTATCAGTGGCAGGCTCAACCATTTTGACAAAAGGAAGAGAAAAGTTTCGATCTTCACACAAAAAGATGCGACTTTGGGAGTGAGAAGGCAATCAATGGGAGGTTTACCGGAGAGGGAGAGGGGTCTGCGTACTTTATATACAGAAGGGTGTGACACGGCACGTGCGAGACCCGAGAAATCGGCGAAACTGAGGGTGTGTAATAGGTGAGGTGTCGGTGCTCCACAGGGAACAGGGACTTGTTCAAAGGCAGAGTACTCCAGGAGGAGACTTTTCGTTTTGGTTTTACCTTCTTTATGATTTAACTTTTTTTCACTTTTTGAAGATTGTGCTATAAACAGGATGATGTTCTTATTAGGTGTTACGTAATTGTCCTATTCATTGACAAAATATTGGGACTAAATTTCGTGTTCAAATTGGATGATTTTGATTGTGTTTTGCGGCTTTCGACATGTCATTTTTTGATAGGCATTAGGATCTGTCGTTCCAACTAAGAATCTAACGTACAGTATAGAGATTGTTGAACCATCTCATATTTAATCCTTGTTTAATAGGAACCTAAACAGGTTAGATTTTGGGTGGAACGTTGTACTTGTACTTGTTCAAGTTTTTCTACAAATGGTGTGAAATTTATAATCAAATCTTGTACATGAACCTAATGTGCTATAAAATTAAAAGATTTAGCAAATAATTAATGAGGTTGATGTAATTTATAGTTAATAAAATTGGTAAATCTAATCTTAAAGTTTCTTCATTAGTAAAAAAAATATCAATATTGGAATTACAACCCTCTCCAATTTTTAGCTCCCTCTCATACCAGGATGACAATGGGTTAGTTGCTCGACCGAGCCTGGGTTTGAGTTCCCCTACCCGACGCTAGATCGGACAAAGAAAACTGTGCTTGACGCCCACTCAACCCAAGCCTGATCAATTTATTTCGGATTGGGCCGGCCTGGCTTAAATCCTTTTGCCATCCCTACTCTTGTCTCTTTTGAGGATGATAATATGTTGGGTCCTGTCTAATTTTTTAAAAATTTCATTAGTAAAACAATAAAAAAATGTTGTCCTGCCAAGCTTTCCAATTTTTAGCTCTCCCTCATCCTTTTTGAAGATGACAATAGTCTAGTCAGAAATTTTTCTTTTTAATTTAAAATTTTAAAAGATGACATTATTTTGAGTTTAGTCTTGAGTCTGATTCAAAGCTCAAAATTTTCAGAAAAGGTTTAGCCTGACTTAAAGTTTGGTCAAACTAGACTAAGCTTAAGCCTAGATTTAATTGCCAAGCCTAGTCCTTATGTTATGTTTTCCTTTTTATTTTGACTTCTCCTTTCTCATAGTTGTCCTCTTAAACCTTTCCCTCCACGAATTTATTTCCTCCAACTAGTTCAACTTTTAAAGATTTACATACTACTATATGTCTAAACATTAATACCTTTTTATCTCTCCATATCTGGGCTCCTCCCTCTGTTGCTAAAAGAACATAGTGTCAATTGATTGGAGATTCAACATCTCCTGATAAGCTTAAGTTCTTACTTACTTCCTCTTATCCATCTTTCTCAAATGGCCCTTGAGTGGTTTCCTCTCAATTGAAGCTATCCAATAAGGAGCTACGAAGTGGTCGTGTATATTGGTTGAGTTCTTCTCAGTTAAGGTCACATTTCTTGTGGTCTACTATTGGGTTATAAGTACTTGATCTAAATTTGGCTTAAAAATTGTCTTATCAAACGAAGATGATTTAAATCTCTTCAAGTTTAAAGAATCAAGTAATATGCAGAGGATCATATAAATGGGGCGTTCAGATGTCTAAAGGATCCCCATGCATCTGGTGAAATGACGACGGGGAGTTTGTTTAAAGAACATTAAAATCTAACATATTGTCATACATATAAGATTTTGTGGTTTACCTCTTGAATATTGGACAACAATAGGTTTAAGTCACTTAGCTAGTGCTATTAGAAGACCCCTCTACCTAGATTAGATGATGGCCACCTTCATAGGGATCAGATACATAAGGCTCTATGTAGAAGTTGAGTTGGAATCTGAGCTAACTGAGACTCTTCCTGTTATAAGACTTGATAAACAAGGGAAACTGGTTGAAGATAACATTGGTATCAGTTATTAATGGAAGTCCTTGTGACCTGATAACAAAAAGGTCTAAAAGGACTTGGGTAAAAGATTCATGATTGGCTTCTCTGATAAACTCCTTAATCTCCAGTCCAAAACTACTTTAGTCAATACTTTTACTATGAATGAGAATATGAATGAACCCCTTATGTTGAATGAATATTACATTGAATCAAGACATAAGGTTGTGGCAATGAAGGCAGATTCCCTTGAGGTTAATAAGGAATTAAAGGATACTCCTATTAGGGAAACTAAGAATATCTCTTTTAGCTTATCTTAGGTAGCAATTTTGATAATTTCATTGTAGATAATATGCTAAATAAAGAATTGGTATGTTATTACTAATCATCACTCTCATCATTTTGGTAGAATTTTAGTGGGATATGATCCCATCAAAATTGAAATTCTTTAACAATTGGCTTCTAACCAATTTTTTCATTTGAAGGTTGGGTATGGTTAACTTGGAGATTACTTTTATGTACACGTATAACATAAATTTCACAAAATATTACTATAGAATAATTTAAAATCATTATGAAAACCCATAAATAAGTCTTGGTTAATAGATGGTGATTTTAATAGCACAATTCTTTCATAATAGTTTTAGGCTAAACAAAAATAGAAATGATAACTTTTATAATTGCTTATGCTTCATTTCTCTCTCAGATCTAAACTATAAAAGGGCTTATTTTACTTGGAGGAATAGGTAATGTAATGGATGGTTGATAAGAACGAAGTTAGATTGAGCTCTAGTAAATCCATTAAGGCTTTCAACTTTCAAATCAAACTCAACTTACTTAATCATCCTCTTTATTTTGATCACACACCTATTAAGGTGTCTCTAAAAAATGATGATGGTCATATTAGATTCCTTTTTAGATTTAAATTTTTTTTAGCCAAAGTTAAGTGTTTTGAGAATGCGGTAATGAAGGGTTCAAACATTAATGTTGAAGGGTATGGCTCCTGCAAATTGGTGAGAAAGCTTTATAATGTTATTGGAAAAGTAAGAATTTTCACTCCCTGGAAATTAAGAGTATTGATTTAGTTATCTCACTAGTAAGGGTTGGACTTCTGGATATTCAAGCTCAAGTCTATCTTCTCCCAATGATACTTCTATTAAAATTAGGGAGAGAAAAGCTTTGGATGACTTTTTAATTGCTCTTAATAATCATCATTCTTTACTCAAACAAAGAGTAAGAGTGAATTGGCTCAAGGATAACGATACAAACACTAAGTATTTTCATAATTCCATCCTTTATATGAAGAATGAAAATAATATTTAATATTTAAAGACCAATGATGGCTCATTCATTGATAAGCATGAAGATATTAAAGCCACGATATTCAATTACTTCAGGGATCTAATGGAAGCTATAGTCTATACTAGCTCTCCTATGCAGGAGCTTAAAAGTTTCATCTAAAATTATCTCTCCTACTATCAAAAAGATTTCCTATTTAGACCTTTTAGTGAAATTAATGTAAAAATTATATTCTTCAAACTTAGTCTAGACAAGACACTAGGTCCCGAAAGGTTTAATTTCTTCTTTTTTCTGTGAACCTGGCATCCACAAGACATTTGATTCTAAGTCTATTTTGGAATTTTTTGCTTCTATATTTATGCTTAAAGTTTTAAGTAAGACTTTTATAAATCTCTGAAACTTTGAATCATTATAGCCCCATCTCCTATTGCAATATAGTATACAAAATTGTTTCAAAAATGCTAGTTAACAAGCTCAAATCTATATTAGATAACCTCATTAGTAAGAGTCAATAAGCATTTGTTGAGGGCAGGTGTATTGGTGAAAACCTTCATATTATTTAGGAGCTCTTTAAGGGAGATAAAAGCAAGAAATTATTGAGGAGTTGCTCAAAGAAGATTGACTTTAAGAGGGGCCTTCGATTCCATAAAATCATCTTGAATGCCCTAATTACTTTTGTCTTTCGCGAAAAGTTTGTCAATTAGATCTAAGCTTATATATGCATCAATTCCTTCTCTTTCCTAGTTAATAGTGAACTCCTTCATACATTCCACGGAACCAAACATCTTTTTTAAGGAATTCTTATTGTGCATGGAGGTATTACTTAGACTTATTTTGCATATAATTGAGAGAGATTATAGCTTCAAGTACCATTATCTTTATAAGAAGCTAAAGCTATTTAACATTACATTTGCAAAAAGATCACTTCTTTTTTAATAGTGTAGATCTTATTTTAGTTTAATTACTTATAAAGTCTATCAGGTTTATCTGTAAACAAGTCAAAGAGTGCATTATTTGTCTCAGTAGCTCATTTAGTTAAGGTACTTACCTCTTAACAATCACAAGCCTGGCACTTCTTACCTTAACTTTCAAGTATTTAGGCATTCCAATCTCAAACAAAAGGATCTCGTACAATGAGTGTTTGCCAACAATGAGTGTTTGCCTTTGTTTAATGCGGTTAGGAAGAGGTTGAACTACTATAATAATTGATTACTTTCCTATATTGGTATGATCTAACTAATCTCATAGGACAAGTATATTGGTGACAACCTGCTCCTTGTTTAAGAGCTTTTTAAAGGCGACAAAAGCAAGAAATTTTTTAGGAGCTGCTAAATGAAGATTGACTTCAAGAGGGCCTTTGATTGTGTAAATTAGACATTCATCTTAGATGTCCTAATTACTTCTGCCTTTCCAAAATATTTTATTAATTAGATACGAGGTCGTATATGCACCAATTCCTTCAATATCCTTTACAATGGCATACATTCCAAAGACCCAAAGGTCATTGAAGGAGACTCAATATTCCAATCTCAGATAAAAGGGTTTTGTACAGTGAGTAGTTGCCCTTATTTGAAGTGGATAGGAAGAAGATCAACCATTGGAATAACTACTTACTTTCCTATGATGGTAGGATCTAATTACTCTCATATGTGCTAAACAATTTGTGTATCCATTTGTCCTCACATCTATTTCTGCTTCAAAAGTTAGTTAAGGGCATTGAGAAGAGGCTAAAGAACTTATAGAATAGGGTTGTTAGGAACCACTTAGGAGTAAAATTCAAATGGACTGTCATATGCTCTCCCAAAATTGAGGATGCTTTAGGTCTTGTCCCTATAAAGATTGTTAACAAACACTACAACAAAAATGACATATGATAACAGGTGATAAGTGTTATTAAATATGAATCGTAACACTAATGAGTATGCTATGGCAGCCCATGTTACTAAAAATATGATGCTTTAGTAACAGTTTTGACATGTTATTGTTGATTTTAATATGACATTTATTGATAGCTACAAATAATTTTATATTATATTTTATAAATGTTATTAATTAAGTATTTGTAACATTTTTACACTATTATATATTAACTTTTTGCAACATCATTAACACGTAATAGACATGAATTTTGTAACATTTTAAAAATGTTGTAGATAAGTTTTCCATAACATTGATAGAATGATGTTGTTGAGTTTATTATAGCATTTATTGATAGCTATAAATGATTTTATATTATATTTTATAAATGTTATTAATTAGCTATTTGTAACATTTTTAAGCTGTTAGACCATCTAACTCCAAGCACAACAAACTCAATAGCATCTCATAGAAAAAGGAATGAGAATGATTGTTTAATTTCATACATATTATTGTTTGTCTGCAAATCCTATTGAGAAACCCCATCGGTCCTAGTTTCAGCAATCATGCTTTGACATTTTTGTGCAACTTGAATGAATTGATTTACCTGCAAAGGGATCTCAAAATATTAGCTTTTTCATGGAAGAAAATTGGCATCACTAATGATTTATAAGACCTTTGTTAAGTAAACGACTTGAAAGAGTAACAGAGAATTTTGGAGGTTTTATCTACAACTTCTAAACATATTTAAATTTAGGCATAGAGTCACTTGACATTTAAATAGTGGGCTAGATAGTAAACTTCAAATAATAGTAAAGGTCAAATTATTCAGGATCTGATATTGAAGGATTATCTAAGTAATAAATCCATTTAATAGTTTGATCCATAAAGAATTGTCAATTAATCAAGATTACTAGCTGTCAACCTCTATTCTCACAAGCATAATCCAAGCCAATAAAAGAAATAAACCAAGAGAAATAAAGAATCAAAACCTGAACCTAAGGTGCAACAACCCTTAGTGGAAGAAGTTCTTCATAGTGCCATGCACAAAATTCCCAAGATAAGATCTGTAATACATAATAGTACTAGTACGTTCTCAAAGACTTCTGTCAAAGATAAAACTGGTTGTGGCAAAATACACTTAGTAACCTTTAAGTCGTGGGAGAATGTAATATGAAGCTAACCCTCACGAACAACATGAAGTTGCTCATAAACACTCTCTTGAACTGTTCCAAACTCTAGTATCATTACTCTAGAAGAAAATCTACATTCCCACAGCATGTCCAAAAACAATAGTTCATCAATGACTCCACTGCCAAATTTGATCTTATTAAGTATAGGAAGGACTTCGAATGTTGCCTCTGTAGACATATGCAGTTAAGAATTCATAATACATAACACTAAGCAAATGAATTAAGGAAAAAAATAGATAGCAAGATCGTAGAATGTCATTCACTTAATTTGTCTACAATCCTTCACTACATACTCCAGCATTTTTAAGCTGAGAAAAGGCACTTTCAAAAATATTTAATCTACGATCTCAATTTAAATCTCCAAGAAAATCAAGGTATGTTTTGTACCTCAAGTAAGCAATCATTTTGAAAGTAACCATGTGATTGCTTATAAAGTGCAATATAACCTAAAAACTCCTAAAAGAACAAATGATAAAATGACAAACTGACCCCAATTAAAATGTTGTACCTGCGATTGGAAGAAAGAGAAGAAGAAGAAGACGGTGAAGGGGCGGGTCTGCCACCGCCATCGCCCCCTTACCGTAAGCGCCTGAGGAGGACCGCTGCTGTTAAAGCTTACGGATCATCTCGATTTTTTATTATCTGACCTAAATTGATTGAAGGACATAAATCCCTAACTTTAAATTCCCTTTTCCTTTTGCGTTTCTCTTCTTCCTACATCCAAAACAAACGAGATCCCAAAGAATAAAAAAACCTACCAAAACACAAGCACAAGGCTCAACCACAACACTTGCGATTAAAGCATTGATTAATTCGGAATAATCACGCCTCTGCATAAGAGAGAGGAGAAACAAATATAAACGCGATGACATTCGGGAAGCTTGAAAGAGGGGGCAAATAAACCTTCTCCTGCGTGATTGGGTTCGCGAGAACGATTGTGGGTAAATCGTCGAGGATCGTGAGCCAACCGTGAGAAGAAAAGAGAAAGATAGTATCTTGATCGATTAATAAAAGATATGATACAAAGAGCCTTTAAAAAAAGAATAAAAACCTAAAGCTCGAGCTTTTAGCAATGGACTGATGGAGGTTTTGGTGTGGTGCGTGTAACAGACAAGAAGGATCTACACCTATGAGCAATAATCACGCCTCTACATAAGAGAGAGGAGAAACAAATATAAGTCGTTGATGAAATGGACAAACAAGATGGATTTCATGGTCGTCCATCCCATTGATCCTTAGTATATATATACTTAATGATAAGATTATTTTAAAATTGGAATAGGATATTATGACTTAGAAAAAGAATGGCTTGATAAAATAAAGTATTCTAAGATATATTACCAAACAAAAATTTTAAATTTGTCTTAAAATCAATTTTTAATTCCAAAATTGAAGTAATTATTTTTCTTAATACGATTAAGATTAATAATTTATTGATTTCTAATTTAATTTCAGAAAAGTTGTTCTAAAACAAATATTAATTAGTTTCAATTAGATGGAATTTATTTAAGTAGACTCTTTAAAATTAAGAAAATTATTTTCTTAAGTAATTAAGGAAAATGTTAATTAAATTTATTTGTTTCAATTTGGTTAAGATAAATTAAATTTAGGATTTTGTTTGTTTAGAGAATCATTATTCTATTTATTTATAAATTGTTTCTTTATTTATGAATAATAAATTTCTTGATTTCTTAGAAAAAATATCTCTCTTGATTAATTTTTAAATTTTTTTCATTTATTAATTAAGAAAAATGAGCTTTCTTAATTTTTGAAATATTTTTATAATTTATAAAAATTAATTAATTAAGAAATTAATCTCTAAATAAATCAATAAATAACTTTCTTAATTAAATTAAAAAATGTTTTACTTAATTTTGAAAGTAGTTTCCTTTTAGTATTAGAAAACAATTTTCTAATTAGGAAAAATAATTTCTAGTTAGATTAGAAATAGTGCTCTAGTTGGATTAGAATGTGTTATATAATTTTGAAAAAAGAGTTTTTTCTAAATTATAATGAATAATGGGCATAATTTATTAAAAAAGGTTTTCAATTAAATTTTTTTAAGGAGTCAAGATATTTAGAAATAGTTTTCAATTAAATTTTGTTAATGAGTCACAACAAGTAAAATATTGTATAACGATAAATCGTTTCATCATAATAAGAAAAAAATATTAGTTACCAAACTATGTTTTGTTACAACAAAAAAATATATTAGTTGTCAGCATATGTTTTGTCACAATTACAATTAATTCCCATCAATTGGACCCAAATTTCATAGGTTTTTACTGACAAAACTTAGTAATAAAATAAAATTTAACACTAGTAATGTTGGAATCCCTCCCTGGTGCGACACGTGTCCGACGTCCTGTGTGACATCTGGACGCGCATCTCACGAAGGAGCGATTCCTCACCACTAATTAAACCTCAAATCGGACTTAAGTTCACTTCATCCGAATAAACCTTGATAAATTGA
>JANVCL010000008.1:13827361-13846251 GCA_026546855.1 Erythroxylum incrassatum | reverse complement strand
AGATATTCAAACTTGGTCTTATTCCTCGTCACATTATCTCCATCATCAACTGTTTGGTTGGTTTCTTCCTCCAAAGCAACCAACTAGTTCTCTATCTTAACAATTTCATTTCCAGTAGCAACTAACTGTGGATATGAACAGGTTTTAGTATTAACTCCCTTACGTGTCTATTTTGATGTGTGAGATTGCAACATATAGGAATTATCTGCCAATCTTCTGCCACTTACTAAGTACTTCCCTTGTTCATTTAACACCTTGCATCCATCATTAGTAAATTTAAATAATAACTCATTATCACAAAGTTGACTAAATCCTATCATGATTAGGATTTTATTTCAAATAAACTTCATCTTCAAGGAATCTTACATAGAGTATAATACTCATCATAGTAAAATTTCACAAATAACCAAAGCTGCCCAATTATAAATAATACCCAAAATATCATTACATATATCTTAAGTGAAAACATAATTATTTATAATTCTATAGTGTTTAAAAAACGGACTTTGAATCCAACTAATTTGCTTAATGAATTCTAGTAAACATAAAGTTTATTAAATAATATACAATCTGTTAAAAATTATATTTTTGTGAAACAATAAATATCTGAGTAGGCAGTAATTTAACAATTACACGTTTCTTGTTAAAAAATATCTCATCATTTCAATTAAGAAATCAATCACACAACTTTAAATTAAAAAGCATATCACGTATGAATTGACAGGAGGAAAGTAACCTATAACTGTCAATTGAACATATTTCATACACAATCCCATCAAAGTGACGTTTATGTTCACCAAATTCATAGAATATTTGGAAAGGATGCTCCACGTGTCAATTTGATATTGTAATTTTACTTGTACAAGTATAGTGATCTTTGCTTCATAAGTTTTTAACAAGTGTTACATACATGTTCATAGGTCTAACTCTGGAGCAGTGGCCAAGGTCTCCGAGATTCTTCCCGGCTTTGTTCTAGCTCTGATACTACTCTAAGATTTGAGATTCCTATTTGGGTTTAAAAAAAGGATTTCTAATCCTAAATTTTGAGCAATACTTTTTTGTTTTTTTTAAGGACTATTTTTTTGAGCAATATTAGACTATACATTCACGAAAAGACTGATAAGCTAAGGCATAACTTAAAGCGTCGGCTCCGTACAGTAGGTGGACATGATGATGATGAAGAGTCCGATCAAACATGTTATACGATTACAATGAGATTGTGGGAATGGGATTTTCCAATTTTCTTTGGTTTTTCGACTTTTTGTTGCGCGGATGTTTTGTCCTAATACAATACAGGACTAAAGTTGCATTGGATGGTGACCTAAAGAAAAGCGTAGATCTATTGGGGATTCTTAGAAAAAGATTTGGCATAACAACATCCAAATCCCATTTTGCTTTCTGCTTTCGAAACTGACAAATTGGTTCCAACGTCGCTTTCAATAGATGGATTTAAACACCAAATCAAAATTTATGGTTCCCAAAGGCTTTTAGGATCTGAGGCTATATATTTAAATGTATGAAACGTAAAAGAGATTTGAATTTTTTATTTTCTTAAAACATTCCTTTTAGATTATTTATTTATTAAATTAAATATAAAACTTAGTTTTCATTTAATCATATTATTGAAATCTTATTATTGGTATATTTGAGGATTATAAGTTCTATATCTAAAAAGTAGTGGTAATCATTAGATTGTATATATAACTAAAGAATATTGTGAGAAATAACAAACTTTATAAAAAATTTAGACAATTAATCTTTAATTTTATTATGATAATATAAAATTCCTAATTTTAATTATATATGTATCATTTTGAAATAATATAATAAAGAACCCCTTTAATGTACATTTATAATAATTGATGTTAATTTAAATGATTTAAATTCTCAAATAAATATTTAATCCATATTTTTTTTAATATTTCATATGAAATAATGGGAGATGCTTTTTTAATACCTAATGCACGTTTTAGCACATAAAAGTGAAGAATTATGTATTTTAATAACGCACAATAAATTGTAGTTCATTTTTTAAAATTATTGCATACCATTGGGGAAAAAGATTCTTTTGCATATATAAAAATGAAGAAATACTTTATATTTTGTTAAGAAAATTTTAAATATCATTTATATATTAATCGAACTTTTAAGATCTACTTGCGATTGAGAATATAATCTTACACCTTCTAAATTACATTAACCTAATCCTACAATTGGTATGCAATTAGAAAAGTACATCAATTAAATTTCAAGTTAGAAATATTTTCAAAAGAAACTTAATTAAAAATTATTAATTAATACTTATAAATGAAAATTCTATAATTTTGAATATTCTTAATTCATATCAAATTAAGAACAATATGATTTTAATTCTTAATTTGACTTGTCAAAAGAAAATTCTTTTAGATTTATGACATAATAGATAAAAGCTTTTCTTATTACCCTAAGTATATACTGCTTACACAACAAATATTTTTGTAACTGGAAAATCACGAATTCGAATCACGAAAACAGTTTCTTTGTAAAATACAAATAGAAGGCTGCATATAATTGACAACTTTCCTCTGATTCTTGTAAAGCGAAGAACTTTTTGCATCGGAGTAACTCTTTTTATTGAACTTTATATATTTTTTATTTATTAGTTTTTGTCGTTCCATAACGTACTATTTTAGTTATCCAATTCTTTGTAGCATCACTAATTTCACTTTTTATATATATAATTAAAATTTGTTAATGGTGTATACATAATTTTATGAAATGATATAATAGAATCTTATGTAAAGAAAACCTATTTGTCTGTTTCATACTACATGGTTTATTTGACAAAATTTATAAGGAACATTTGGAAATGCCATCTTGTAACAGGGATGCAGCTATTGACCCTATTTTTGTTATTTTCTAGTGATTTGTCTAAGTATTTTTCTAGTTTTCGAATGCAAATTTAAAATTTTATTGAGTGTATTATTATTATTTTATATTTATAGGTCATATGCAAACTATAACTAATATTTCCCTATTCTTTTTGTCTTTCATACGATGAACTATTATGTTTCATTAATATCTTTTCATTTTAAAAATCCACTACATATTCTTTTCAAAATATAATCGCTTACCAGTGTGCTTTGATTGTACAAAGCACGTATAAGAAACATAACTAGTGTGTCATGCATGCATGATTTATGATGCTCTTGATCTTAAAACAAAATGATTACGAAGAGAATACTCAAAATAAATGCAGAATGTTATCAAAAGTCAGTAACATGACTCATATGTGAGATATTTATTAAATGAGATGCATTACCACCCAAAATCACCTTGTTAATTATAACCAACTAAATATCGTCTTCATATTTGAAATGGGCAATACATCTGATCATGTTTTCTTGTTTAAATCAATTTACAACTCGAAGGATGAAGGAAAGAGAACTTTTCTACCTGTAAACAAGAAAACATGATCAGATGTGTTGCCCATTTCAAACATGAAGACGATATTTCTGGTGAATTTAAAATTTTTTTGAAAGATTGATAAAAAGAGGTAATGGAGCTGCATAAGAAATTTGAAATTCCTACTTTTTATGGTGTAACACATAAACCCCATTCAGATGGTGATACTATTAGTTTATATCCTATAACCAATTGATTAGATATATATTTGTCACATAATGAATTAATTAAAATTTTTATCTTATATATGTTTATTTAATTAACTAACTTGTAAAATAAAGTTAAAATTACATTTTATAAATAAAGTTATGATGATACCATAATTATAATATTCATGTTACATTTAAGTATTATCTTTAAATTGTTTCTAGTCATTTCTCTATTAAAACTAAACATTAACAAATTGTAAAACTAGCATATGTTATATTTCTCTTTATGAAGTAGATATATCACATAGATTAAAGTATAATAATACTTAGATAAATATGTTGTTACTTGTTATAAAAATTTCATTAACATGACTGATATGAGAATTTCATATGAAATATTAGCTGCGTTTATGAAAATGTAGGTTATATTAGTTGTTATAAAAACTGTGTGAGGGTTGTTAATTCGGGACAAGAACGAGGGAAGAGTATAATCACCAACTTCGCTAGCCACAGGCTGAGATGGGGCAACCGCCCTCATAAATCATCGCCTCCCCGAGAACAAAGTCTCATTCTTAAACTAATGAGTTGAAGTTTTAGACCTTCTCGATCCTTTCCCGAGTTTTCCTTTTTATTTCCAGGTAATTTCTCAGTTCAGCTTTATTTTCTGGGTATTTGTAAACATATAATAAAAGATCATTCATTTATATGAAAAGAAAAGGGCTTTTACCCTTCTCCTTCTTCCTGCTTTTCTGTTTTCTTCTTCTGTATCTTAAATCCACTAGCTTAGCTATGATAATGTGCCAAGGTACCACCTTTTCTTGTTCTTCTTTTTCACCATTTTTTAAATATTATTCCATTTTTGGGCACTCTTAGTTTGCTACCTATTATCAGTTTAACCATTTATTACTGACAATAAATGTGGAATGTGCTATTGCAAGAAAAGGTTCTTGGAAAAAGATTGCATTGTTTGTCTTTAGTTAAACTTTTTAACTTCGAGCGATGGGGGGATTACCGACGGTGGATTGGTGGATGGGCAACGGCTGAAGTTTGTGGAGATGTTTAGTGAAGTGAAGAATGTGATGGTGAGTTGGAATAAAACAAGGGCTTGTTTTGGGGATGAGTGTAGACCAAGGCTCGTTGGCTTCATTGGCTGCTCTAATGTTCAAGTTTGGAACATCATTTTGAGATAGCTTGCATATTGGTGGTAAGTTAAATGCTCTTCTCGTTTGCACTTTTATATATTTAATTATAAGCTGCAAAAATAAGAGGAATGCATATATTATGACATGAGCTTTGTTCCTTCCTCGGACCTCATTTCATATTCTATTTTCCCTCATCTGTTTTTTCACATCTATCTACACGTTAGTTGCCATATCTTAAGGTTTTATTTTGTCGATGCTACTATGCTTCCGTCACCAATGCCACTATCATTCACTGCCAGTGGGTTTCCTATGGTCATCAATCCAGGTATGTGTTTACCCATTCCTCAGCTGCTATCTGTGGTCCTTTAAGTGGGAATACACTCACAGTGGATCCCAATCATGTATGGAGGTAAGGGTGGTAACTTCGGCCTACCTTGTACTTACTTTTGGTATTTCAATTTTGCGCAATAATCTATTGTTATTTATAATTTGTAGTGTTGTTAATTTGTCTTTCGCATGTCTTCTATGTGGTAGAAAGCTCGTGGTTTAGATTTATGTTGAGGTTGCAACTAGGGTCAGATACATTCTTCTTTTTCTAGTTTTTTTTCTAAATATTTCCCTCAAATATCTTTTGCAAGCATGGACTGAGTGTTTGGATTTACTGAACAAGATAGCTCGGGAACGTTGTGTAGGACGTTGTTTATGGTACTACTTTAGTTAATCGCGTATTCGCTATCTCCATTAGCTTTTTCAAGTCCTCTGAAAAGTCTACTATTGTCAAAAAGGAACTATCAGTCTTTTCCCATTGCTTTCCATTACTACCTCGATCTTTGTCTTACACGACTTCCTTGATACGACAAGGCTTTTATTTATTTTTATTTTTTAAACGAGATTTAATCAACATCTTTTAGAAATTTGTCTCTCTATAGACTCGCTCCTTACCGTGCACAATGATCATTTCTCCTGTCACTTCAGAAATCTCTCCGTGAGCTCTTTAACTTTGACGAGAATGTTGTGTGTTTCTACAGTTGTTTCTACTTGGACCACGTATTGTATTGTGCAGGTTTCAACAGATTTTCATGCTCTAATTAGTTATGCCTTTTATTTTCATGTTGGTTTTCTTTTGTGCATTACTGTTATGCCTTTTATTTTCATGTTGGTTTTCTTTTGTGCATTACTGAGGCTCCTTCGGTTGGCACATTATTTAAATATTTATCTTAGTTTATTTTATTACTATTTTTTATTATTTTAATTATTTATTGATTTTTCTTATTATTATTAGTTTTATATATTTATTGTAATTTTATTTATATAATTATTTAGCATGCCAGTTTTACTTATTTAATCTTTAACCTGTATCACTATTTTATTGTCACATTTGCATGTGGGTCTACTGGAAACAACCTCTCTATTATATAGGGATAAGGTTGTATACTATCAAACCTCCTCAAACTTCGCTTTATTGTGAAACTTCGGACTGAGTGTGATGATGATGAAAATGTAGGTTATGATCATTGTATAAGTACTCATTTAACTTGAGATCTCTAAATTATCTCATATAGAGATTGTTATATTTTAATACTACTTATGACATATATTAGTCAATGATAGCTTGGTTTCGTAGTTATTGAAGACAACATAAACTATATAGATATTGTTAAATGATAATATAAAATTTATAACCCTAAAGTAATTAAGGAGAATTTATTATTATTCTCGATTAGTATTAATTTGAAATTTTTTTGGCTAAGGTAGAATAACCATTTGAAAATAGTTTTCAAATTTCATTAAAAGAATACATTACTAATGCTCAAGGACTAATGTAATTAAATTCAAATAGAGTACACATTGATTTCACACTCTATAGTTGATTAGAATATTGTATGATAAAATGATTAAATTATATAAAAATTTATGCACAAAATGTTGATCAAATGACATTCATAATATTTGAGTGGTAATAATACATTATCAGATGTTAATATTGTTGATTAATTAGAAAATAAAAATAAATTAAAGAATTTTAATTTATATTTAAGATTATAATTTATATCTGTTGTATTTATGAATTTGATAGATTATGCACAAAAAGCCACTGGAAAGAGAAATGGCAAGTTATCCAAGTTTAACTTAATTATAAAGTTTACAAAACATTATAGTTAAATATAAAATAATTAATAAATAATGAATAATATTGAATTTTTTATTGAGACGTAATTAGCGTTTAACTATAATTAATTGTAATACTAATTCAAGTTTTGTTGAAATTGTGATTATAATTAAACTAAATTATTAAAATGTTCAAACATTATTATAAACTGTGAATATGTTATAAAAGACTTAATACTCAAAACATACGCATTTTCTTATTCCACACCTAACTTTTTTATATACGTACTACTATTAGAAATTGGACATTTATATAGTTAAAGTAGTTTGCAATAATTTATTTAGAAAATGGTTTTGTGAGAGACTTGTCCGAAGGAAAATTAAAAATTATAATAAGATATAATTTCTGATTCATGATTTATTATATTTATAAATCAATTTTATTATAAAGTAAAGAGATCTTAATTTTAAAAAATTATAATTTTCTTCTAATGAAATTTCCAAGGATGAGGTAAAATCAACATTATTTGCAAAACTTCACTAAAAGCAATGAAGGTTGTTCATTGTTGCATGACTTAGAATCTTCGCTCATAGATCACGGATGCGGATGATTCGGATACCTATGGTGAAAAAAAAGAAAAGAAAGGAAAGTTTATTTCCTCAAATCTCGATCCACAATATCCAATAAAATCTTTGGAATCTGATTTTTAAATCCCCAAAATCAATATTCGATCCATGTAAACCTTTAAAGGTGATGCTTATACGAGATGAGTCTACAGTTCACGTAAACCTTTTTTAAGGAAACAAATCTTGAGGAAGATAAAGGCATATCGATTGTCAGTACTGTACAACTGTGTACGTGGTACAGATCTGTAATATTTGGCGTTTATAAATTATGTGGACGATATAAAAGGAGAAATAGAATGATAAGCTGTTGTATGATTGATTAGTTACGAGTAAGATCCACCAAATAATGCACAAGAGAATCATCAATCCCATGGCCATCAAAAGAGAACATGAACTGCCGACACTGTACACAGGCTATTGATTAAAATGCCCCCGCCTTGGATAGGCATTGAGTGAATTTTTGAATTGACGCAATAACTTGTAAATTATGCTAATTAGATATTTCTTATTATGCAAACTTGTACGACAGATTCGATCAAGAGAATCTAGATAGAGAGATTCAAATATAAGACCTTTTAACCTTATGCCTTCTTACTCTACCAACTCAACCATCTTTTGGAAATTTATTTTTATTTTACTAAAAGTCTAAAACAAAGAAGTACACCATACATAGCATCAGAAGAACTTAATCGATCTTCTGAAGGAGAAACGGAAAAGCAGAGGAGGAAGAAGAAGAAGATATTGATGCCTACTTATAAAGAGCCTATTATTTTAAAACATTCCGAAAGGCAATGATGAAGAAAAATTCAATAATGAATAAGAGAATGAAGAGAGGGATCAATAATGAGAGAAATAATTTTGGTAGGGAAAAGATGCAGCACACAGTTTGATGCACAAAAGCATAAAAAAACAAAACAGAGGGCCTCGTGCAACAAAGTTCACAACTTTAGTGAAGTAACGGGTTTAAATTATTTTTACTATTTAACAAACGGAAGCACGTATCGTGACGTGAGGCTATATTCCTAGTCGGCATTCGTGCGTCTGTGTATGGGATAGACACTCTTGTCGCTGTCCATGACCCCTCTCTCTTTCTCTAACTAAATCATTTCACTAAAAAAGCATTCACACCTTCTTAATATTGGCGTGCACGTGTATTGCTTTTCTTTTTGTTTCTTCTTGCATCATCAATCACAGGAGGCCTTCCTTCCCAGTTTGAGTATAATGCCCTGCTCGAAGTAAAAATTTAAAGAAATTAAAATTGTTTATCAAGCATAAGCTAATGTCTTGATGTTCTAAACTCAAATCTCTAGTACGGGTCACTGGACCAACAGCCTAAATTCAATTAATAGTTTCAAAATTTAGATATGTAATAAAGTAAATTATATTTTAAATTAATAATTTTATAATATAATTATAATTTATATTTCTTTATTTTTTGAATAAAGAAACTAAAAATAATTATTTTAAATTTAAATTATTTAATTTAATTTTTAATTAATTATAATCTATGTGTGTGCTGATATCAAATGATGATTGATAAATTCTACATAATAAATTAAAATTTGAGCATTAAATTGGTATAGTTTATAATCATGAATAATATTATAAATCAAATAAAGTTTAACATTTTTAAATATAATGTATACTATATAATAATATGTAATTACTAGAGTTTGCATTGATTTGACGAAGTCAAATATGGTGAAAAGGGTATAGTTTAGTTTTAATTAATATCCATTAAATAAAGTCTTATAAAGCACTCTCATCACCTATAGTACCCCAACCCCAAAATAAAACATTACTAATATATCCGTAGGTTGGAAGAGAACAAATTAAGAAAGGTAGAAATCAATTTTGTTATAATGAATGGAACTAGATGGGACATTGGGACCTCAATTCCCGATAGGGTAGAAATCCATGCTTTGATTCTAGTATCTGATTTGTCCCTTTACACGCTTGAATTCACGCTCATTTGTCGTTGCTTATGATCAATCTATAATTCATTGTTGGGGTGATGGCATAGTTTTATGAACTATCTCAATCCATCAGGGTCAGCCCATAATTTCAGTTTCGGTAGCTATCCAAAGTTCTATCACCAACGCATATGGTCAGAAATTTGGTTACTTGTCAAGCCACAGCATCTGCTAACTCTTATCACCTATAGTAGACTACTTGTCCTTAGTTGCCTATCGTTTCGGTTGCTCCCCCCAAATTTCTATTACGCATACGTACGTCTCTAGTCCTGTAGGAGGAGATAGCCTTGGTTGATGAACTATCCCTTTCTACACTTGGGTGCGATCTGTTCTTGCAGTGAAACTTGGAACTTTTCGTAAATTATTGATTTGTGATTTGTGCTTACAAAGCCGACCTAGATTATGACAAGACAATTTATAAAAGATTAAGATTTCTGTTAACATACTTTAAGTCTTTAATCAAAGTCATCACATTAGACTTCTTTCATGTTACATTATATCATTAAACGGAAACAAGGTTTTATCTTTGAATCTAGTTATCAATCTTTTTTCTAGATTTTGTGTTTGTTCCACACCAAAATATAGGATAGATAACAGTAATATTTATAAAATCGCAAGAAGACAGGCATTATTGAATAAGATGGGAGATGGGGGATGGAGAGTTGTGTTGGACAATTTTGTCCTTTCCTATAAAATTGGCAATTATTAATTGCATTTTTCGATTTTTCAATAAATTATCTGTTAAGTTATTCAGATAAAGATAATAAAGTGGCTTAATAAATAGTCTAAATTAATGAGTCAAAGTTCGGGTAGAAAATGAATCTCAATTAGTATGGACCGGACCCATATCGGCCTTATGATGGGGAAGCTCGATATGGAAGCTATATATAAAGGTTAAGGTATCCTGCAATTGCTCAAATCAATCGTAAACATAAGGATTCTTTGATCCATTAAGAGTGCTTACGTTTTGAGAAAACTATAGAAAGAACTAAACCTCATGTTGGTAAACACTTTCTATAAAGATCCCAAGAGATTCACGGTCGATTGAAGCTCAGAATCAGCATCGGAATTAGAGATGGAACCGAAATCAAGTATTCCGTATTACCTTCGTTTTTAATCCTTTTATGTGTGATCCTGGGTACGTAATAAGGTCTGTACTACGTATTATATGTGGTATCAGAGCGGTTACGTGATTGGATTGTTGTAAACAAAGATTTTTCAGTTTTCATCTCATATGGTTTTCCTCAAGTTTTGATTCATTTTTCAAAATTTTAAGTATAAAATTACGTGAAAGTGGTATACATAAGGCTAGCTATGAAAAATAGATCGAAAACGGGTTGAACGGAGTGAAAAACGTCGCTATAGTAGCCTCGGGTAGTGGGGTACAATTGGCGCGTGCAATCGCATGCCGACACGTCGCTTCAGCGGGCGACGGACAGATGCACATGCAACCCGCAACCCGCGCTCCAAATAGCGTGGGACGGAGGGCACGTGTCACGCACGCACCACATCTGTCTATACACGTGGCACATCGGATGAACGACACGTGATGGCATGTGCGTTGCACACGTTTTACAGTAGACGTGCCTCTGCGCATGGGAAGCTCGTGTGTGGCGTCACGCACATTGATGTGGTGCGCCACGTCAATCGGCTGACGACAGTGCTACAATATTAAAAAAAACACAAAAAATTTTCAGATTTCTGGTAAGAGTGCCCCGAGATGTTTTGAGTTAGTTTTTGGGTCCAGGAAATTCATAAAGTAAGTTTTTTTTCTAGATTTATTACCATTAGTAATAAATTAAAGTTTAACTCCAGAAAAAGGAATTAAGGTATTCTGAATGTAATTTCAAGTGGATTTTCATGCTTTGGACATCATATGAGGGAGATACTTTAAGTTTTTGTGTCTTGAGTCTCATGTTCAGTGTTCAAGATTGCATGATAGTCGATCGAAAAAGGAATTAAGACATTCTAAAACTATTTTTGAGTGAATTTTCGTACAACGAACTTGCCATAAGGGAGATACATGAGGTTCTTATGTCTCGGGTGGTGGGTTTAGTGTTCATTGACGCACGATAGTCACTCTAATGAGATTTTTCTCTTACGAAAGTCTCAAATGAAATTTTCAGAGAATATCTTCAACACGAGTGTGTGACAATGAGACTGTGCATTTGGATTTTTGCATTTATTAATGTTACATTGTCACATGCCATATGCCCATAAAGAATGTGAGGATAATATAAACATGTATCTCTTGTGTTTGTAGAATTTTCGAGTGCTGATGAGGATATAGTCACCACAGTGACCTTTTAAGTCAGTATTTTGAATTGTTCAACTTACACATTAGGGGATGTCTCTAGTCTCATGTTTGGTTATTTTGTCCACAGGTGTTGGCCTTACATGAAATTTTGAGATGTGTATAAAGGCATTGGATAGAGGAAAGTCGTTGCCTAAATAATCTACTCACCCACAGGTAGTAGTGTCATGAGAGTTGATGATTTGTACTTTGATCACTTTTATGTGAAGGTCTAGTTGCATATATTATGTATTCAGCCCACAGGTGTTTCATAATATATGTGACCAGATTTTCAGTAAAGATACTATTTAATGGCTTTGAGTATCACTGTCATCGTAAAGTCACCTTTTCAGTCATCAAAATTAGTATCACCATTGAAACCATTGAAACCCTAACCGGTTTCAATACAAAGAAGTGGACAAAGGATGTATTGAATGCTATGCAGATAGCTGTGGTTGATATGACCATACGAACGGATAGGCCATCTCCTCCTACATATGTGAGCTTGAGAGTTCATAAAGCAACCTATAAAGCCTAAGATCGCTATAACAGATTATATTTGATGATCATTAAGAGATTCATTCCTAACAATCTGTTAAGTGGACTTCCAGACACAGACATAGCGAAGGAGTTTCTTGATAATGTCTCCCAGAGGTACACAGTCTCACCTAATATTGAGACAAGTGCCTTAATGAAAGAATTATTCTTTATAAGGTATATATGAGAAAAAAGGGGAGTAATGGAATACATATCAAGAATAATTCATCTTTACAATAGATTGAAGATGTTGGGACTTTAGCCCATTGCGTTGTTGAGGAGAAGAAACTCAAATTTGCTATTCCTACAGCCCTCGAAGCAATTTAAGGGAAGACAAAGATAAAGCTCGCTAAGTTCCAAGATAGAAAGTTCAAATCTTCTCCACATGCTGACGTTGCTCAAACCAGTGCTAGTAAAGGTCCTAGGGACATAAAGAAACCAATAGTATGAGGTTAAAAGGAAAGACTGAGACCATTAGGTTACTCTTTGGCTTGTCAATTTATGAATCTAACTTATAATAGTCACTTTAAGAACATGGTGGCTATTTAGTAGAGCATCTGGTTTAGGTACTTCCATGATGCAAAGGTTCATAACCAGGATAAAGCCAAATAAAGGGAAGGAGAAACTTATGGTTCATATCAATAAAGAAGTGGAAGTAATATCTATAGGGAATGTATGTATTGAACTTTGTTTTAAGGTTCATTTTGGTTTTTACACGACACATTGTATATGTGATCTTTTGATCAATTTTGGAAAAAGAAGGTTAATGTTTTGTATTTAATGCTTATGTTGTACAGTTGTTGTTTAACGCAAAACATGATGGTACAACCTTCTTGTCATATGGTTTGTATAGAATGTGTCTTACCCCGAATTAGATAAATGCTTTTTCGTATCTTGTTAAACAAGTTATCAAATGAAGGACCTTGATGAATGAGAAGTCATACATGGTGTGACATAAAAGTTTAAGCCACATTTTCAGAACTAGGGTTGAGAGATTGATCAAAGAAAGCATTTCTCAATTCCAGAATATGATGATCTGGGAACATGTGTTGATTGCTGCAGGGGTGAGTTGACTAATAAGGATATTGAGATTAACTCTTGCTTCTGACTTGTTAAGTATGACACATAAAGATATCGGTAGACCTTATATAGTTGCATTGTGCAATTCTAAATGTATTCTGACATTTGTTAACGATTATTCCCATCACAGTTATGTGTTCTTGCTTAAAGACTAAAGGTTGAGAACTAATTGGAAAATTTCATCAAGATAGTCAGATTTGACTGTGGAGGAGAATATCATGGCAAACATGGCGTTTCAGGACTTTAAGAGGTCCGTTTGTCAGATATATAGAATCAGTTGGAGTAGTGACTTAATTCACCATATCGAATAGTTCTAAGCAAGATGGTATGTTACCGAAAGGCATAATTGCACCCTAAAGAATTTAAAGAAGTCAATGTAGAATAGGACTAATCTACCTAATTATCTAAAAGTGTGGGAAACTCAGCCTTGCACACATTTATGTATGGGGCTGCCCTACTGAGGTAGCATAATCCTTATAAAGAAAGATTGCATGCTCGTTCTGCTCATTGCTATTTATTAAGATATCTCAACCACTTTAAGGCTACAGTTTTTACTGTAGAGAAGGAGGGACCAGAATAATAGAATCACAAACAGCTAAGTTTTTGGAATACAATGTCTATGATGATGGTGGGTCCATTGACCCTTCAGATGATAACAAGGCGGATACTACAGTTATCATGTTCCTGCTACTCATACAGTTAGACTCGATGGATTTAGGTTTCTGTACTGTACTTGTATAGGAACATGAACTCATACCTGAACACACAGTGGTTCCTAAGGATAAAAGATATAATACAGTTAAGAAAATCCACTAGAGTAAGATGACCTGCTATCCCATCTAATAACATAGTCTATCAGGTGTACAGGACTACGATATTAGACATATTACAGATCCATTTACTTTTACATAAGCTATTTTTGGACCCATACAGATATGTGGTGGGATGAGATGAATGACGAGATGCAAGCCATAAAGCATAGTAAGGTTTAAGAGCTAGTTGATTTGCATCAAAATTGCAAACCCATCAGTTGTAGATGAAGTTTTAAGACCTAAAGGATTTAAGGATAAAGTTCAGCGGTTTATTGGTTCGCTCAGTTGCCTAATGGTTCACTCTGGGAGAAAGTTGGGAGAAAGGTTGACTTTATGTTACCTTTTCTCCCGTATCCTTGTATGAAACATTTTGAGTAATTAAGGCAATTGTAGCTCATGATAATATAGAGTTACATTAGATGGCTGTCAAAATCGCTTTCTTGAGTAAAGACCTTTATGAAGTAGTCTATATGGTATAAACTGAAGGATTTCAAGATCCAGATGGAACTAATATGGTTTACGCGTTATGTTAATCAATATGTAGTTTATATCAAACCTCCTAAAAGTGATACCTTACATTTGATAAGGTTTGGCCTCTTTTAACTTTATAGAAAATAATGTTAAAAAGATGCTTGTGCTATGAGGTTAAGGAAAGCAAAGTTATCTTCCTATTACTGTATACGGATGATATATTGCTCATGTCAAATTACTTGACCATGTTGTATGAGGATAAGCAACTTTTGGTCAAGAACTTTGACATGAAGGACCTTGGTGTAGCATCTTTTGTCCTAAGTATTCAGATTCACTGGGACAGATCTTAACACTCATCAGACCTCTCATAAAATGCAACATTGAGTATGTGTTACAAAGGTTTATTATGGTTAACAGTAAACATGTCGTAGCACCTATCTCTCACAGTGAGAGATAATCTTTGGAACAATGCCTAAAGAATAAACTAAATAAAAAGGTTATGAGGAATGTTCCGTATTCTAATACGGTTGATAGCCTGATGTATGCTCGGCTATGTACTAGGCAAGATATTGCATTCACCATTTGACAGTTTGGTCAATATCTGGTTAACCCAGGTGCAGACAATTGAAATGCAGTCAAGCAAGCGTTGAGATACTAAATGGAATCAAGGATTGTATGTTGACATAAAAAAAAGTCAACAGATTAAACCTCGCAGAGAATTCAAATTCAAATTTTAGTTATGTGTCTGAATGATTGAAAGTCCGCTTGAGGTTACAGTTTTAAGTTTGCAGATGGTACAATGTCGTAGAAGTGTATGATAGTACAATGTCGTAGAAGTGTATCAAGTCGACACAGGTAACTTCCTCGACTATGCATGCAGAGTGCATGTTATGGGGCTGCTTCACATACGGTTTAGCTTAGAAACTTGATTTTGAGTTGTCTGTGGTTGATTCAGTGACTAAACCCATATGGTTGTACTGTGGTAATCTTCTTGCCATGTTGTTTAATAACAAAAAAGAATGTCACAAGGTCTTAGCACTTAAAGGTCAATTATTTGGTCATAAAAGTGTTGATAGGAAAAGGTAACATTAAAGTTTAGAGCATTTAAGGACTGGGAAATTGTAAGTCGATTCTTTAACTAAAAGACTTCACTCACTTGTGTTTGTGACACAAGTATACAGTATGGGTGTTTTGACGTCCTTAGATACTGCTAATTGACGAATCGTTAAGTTTGCTCCAATTACATTTGTACATTTTGATGTATTATGACAGTGTGATGATTCATTAATAGAGATGATCATTGTTTATCTTCAGTAATATGTGCTATCATACATTGTCATAATACCTATGAAAGTCTTAAGATTTGTGTCGATCTTAAGCATTTAAAGGTCATTGGGCATATATGCAGATTGACCTTGTGTCTATATCATGTAGACGCATACAGTTTTAGTACGGGTATCCATGAATTTGACATGACATAGGGAGATATAAGTTTTTAATCCTATAAAGGTTCTCTAATACAGTTTAACATTCAGATGGAGAACATAAAAGTTTTCTATAATGCGATTTAGCATTTGGTGGGAGGAAACAAGTTTTCTCTAATGTTGTTTAGCATTCGGTATGAGAAAGCAGGATTTCTCTAATGCAATTTAGCATATGCGGTTTAGCATAAAGTTAGAGGAATCGAGACCTACAGACGAAGATGATATAAGTTAGATTATAAAGGTATCACCCTAGTTTGTCACACTCCATTTTCTCATTCATATTAGTGAGGTATTAGGTACACATGATTGTATTGGATCTGTGTCGCACATGACACATGCATTTGATACTTTCGGTATTGAAAGCCTTGCAGGACAGAATGATAGACTTTCATTATCTTTGGATCAAATGTTTTGTTTTTAAAACTTAGTAGACTAATTCAATAGCGTAGTTTAATCGAGTTTTTAAACTAGAGTTGAAAACTGCAATTAATGGTTGTCCAAATGGACAATTTTGTCTTTTCTCATAAAGTTGGACAACTATTAATTGCATTTTTCGATTTTTCAATAAATTATAGGTTAAGTTACGTAATTTGATCCAGATAAAGATAATAAAGTGACCCAATAATAGTCTAATTCAATGGGTGAAAATTCAGATAAAAAATGGATCCTAATTAATGTGGACCAGACTAATATCGGCTTTGAGATGGAGAAGTCCGATATGAAACCTATATATAAATATTAAGGTCTTCTGCAGTTGCTCAGATCAATTATAAGTGTAAGAATTCTTTGACCCGTTAAGAAAGTTTACATTTTGAGAAAATTATAGAAAGACTTAAATCTGTTATTAGTAAACACTTTCTATAAAGGTCTTGAAAAATTTGTGATCGTTTGAAGCTCGAAATGATATCGGAATCAAAGATGAAACCGAAATAAGATATTCTACATTACCTTTATTTTTAATCCTTTCATATATGATCTTAGATACTTAATAAAGTTTGTACTACATATTATAAGTTAAAAATTGAAGCCCTTAAAGAAAAGGAGGATAGATGTGATAAAAAAGAGTGTGTCAGCTCATAATTGGATTGTAGTGTTAGTGTCGTGTTTGGTTTTCACATCTTATCCTAGCTTGTGATAGAATAGAAAGGAAGAAAAGGTCTGGAGTGGTGGGGTTAATCGTCGTGATGATTGGGTGCACGTGTGGTCACTCTTGTCCACCTGTGCTTGTTTTTTTTCACTCGTAGACTTGATTGATTTGTTTCCTGCCTGTCTCTTCTCGCTTTCATGATATTTCTTCACCCCTTCCTATATTTGAGGGAGAAGTGGACTTAACTCTAATGTGGTGTAATGATTTCTTTAAAATCATTATTTAAAAAAATATACAACACCATAACTCGCAGAATTCGTATGTTGGACGATGGTCATCTAGTCGCAAGGAGAAGAGAAAGCAAGATTCCAATTTTGAAAAGGGAAATTTATTTCATACGAGTACAGTACACTTAATTAGAATTTGCAGTTAAAAGAAATCGAATTTCGTAATAAATTCCGTACTCAATTTCGAAGATGTATTGATTATGGTGACGTCGCCGAACAGCGTAGGACAAAATTCACTGGGTGTGAAAAAGGCAGGGGAATTTAATACCTACAGATGTGAGAGACGGTGGAGCCAGAGAGGATTCACGTGTGCTTGACCTTTTTCTGCATACCTTGCTCAGATTTCTATGCAAAGGCAAAAGGCTTTTTACTTTTCACCCCGTTGGTGCAGAGTGCAGAGTGCAGAGTGAAGAGCACAGAGTGCAGGTTGCAGAGTGAATGACCGGCTCATTTATGAAAGGCATTTATGGGAGCAAATTAAGGCAGGCTTTTCTGCTACCGTACGAATTTTATACACCAAACCGAGCAGTAACTGAAGGCTACAAATTCTTAATACTCATCTAAAAGACAATAGCTATGTCAGAAAACAATAAAGCTAAGCTGACATTAGTTATAATTAAAAGATTTGGTGTTCTTACGTCATTTATATGGGATTACATCTCATTTACCAAGAGAGAGGAGAATCGAAATTGCTAAATATTCATAAATTTGGTGTTTAATATAACAAGCTGCTCTTGCTGCACTTCAGTTTCTTGGTCAGATATCTTAAAATCTATTCTGTCAAACATTGAAATGGTGTCAGATCAGTTTCTTGGTCAGATATCTTAAAATATATTCTGTCAAACATAATAAAATTGTTTATTATTATGTCTAATTATAATAATAATTATTAATAATATTAATAGTATTATTATTATTATTAATGTTATTATTATTATAATTATGATATAATTTGTATTTATTATTATTGAAATTTATTATTACAATATATTCAAATTTATTAGTATTGTGTCATATTATTATTATTATTATTTGTATTTATTATTATTCAATTTTATTATAATTATAATTATAATTATTGTTATTGTTATTAGTATATAATTTTTATTTATTATTATTCAAATTTATTTCTACAATCTATTCAAATTTATTATTATTATATCTAATTATTATAATTATAATTATATAATATGTATTTATTAATAAAAAAACTTAGAATGGTCATTTGTTGGCCAGCCTCGCGAGGGCGAGGGCTCGCCCTAACGAGACTTCCGTTTATTATTATTATAAATTAATAATAATAAATATTATTTATTTAAATAATATTATAAATTATTAAATAACATTATTTAATAAACTATTAGAATAATCATAAAACTATTACAATTATAACTA
>JANVCL010000008.1:13813475-13825778 GCA_026546855.1 Erythroxylum incrassatum | reverse complement strand
ATTATTAATAATTTTTATCATCCTTTTCTAATTCTTATTAATTTAATTGTAATAAAGTTTTGATTTTTTTCCTACATACTATTATTCTTATTATTAATAAATTATTTATATATTAATGAGATTAAATAATATGATTGTTCTTAATAAGAATAAGGAGAAAAACACAAAACAATAAAATTTGTTATTGGTTTTGAAATAACGTTCAAGAACTCCAAAGTGGCTGGAAATCCTAAGCTATATTTGTGTTTGGCTGAAGAAGGCAGCGCCTGTCCTCTGCCCATGGTAGCGTGTTAAATTTTAATGCCCAAACGACGTCGTTTGGGCATTAGACAGAATAAGACACGCTACCATCAGACAAAGGATCTGCGCTCCATCTGACAAATGGGTTAGTAACGTAGTATTGCAAATTGCTCAACTTTGCCTCTCGAGTTTTGTAGTCGACCCTTTGTACAAGCCATTTTGGCAATTCCCATCCACCACCCAGGCAAGGCAATAGCACTTCCTTTAAAATTAACAATCATATTTATCTTAATATTTAATCGAATTCCTTAGCTAACTGTAATTTATCTGATTTCACTAAAAAAAATTCATCATCAAAACTTTTTAGTGATGACAAAAATTCATCAGAAGAATTTTCATAAAATCACAGTAGCAAAATAGGTAAAAAGAGGTCACAAATCAAATTTTGCTCCGATCTAAGATACATCGCCGAAAGAGATAGATTAGGATAAAACAAATCGTCACTAATGATATTTTGGGACGCTTTCTTTTTGTAGCTAAAAGTTATTAGTTATATTATCGTAGATGTAGGTAATAATGTTTTGCAATGATTAAGTTTTCATAGCAAAATATATTTAGCGACAATTTTCAGAATGTAGATAAAAGTTATTAGTGACTGTTTAAGGAACGTAATTAAAAAGTTTTGATGACGATTTTAGATTCATAGTCAAATTTTTTTAGCTGTGTTTTCTATTTAATTTTTTTTAAAAATTTGTTTTAATTTTTAAAAATTTTTAAAAATTATTGGCGACGTTTTCAAGAATGTAGCTAAAAGGTTTTGGTGACGAATTTCATTTTTTTACTAAACAATCCTATTCAAAAAATTTTCATTTAATTATTATTGTTGGTAAGATTTTTAATCTATCTTATTGTTTGTAATATTTAGATTTTTTGATTTATAATTAATTAAATGAAAATAAAAATAAAAAATTAAACATTAGAAGCATTTTATATAAAAATAAAATATTATTAATAAATAGAAAAATTAAGGAAACTTTGTCCAGAGCATTCTACAACAAGTTGTCTTCTTTCAACTACTTGGCATGCTAAAGGCAACATAATTCAGTCTCGACAATGACACCTAACTCACTAGATAATTTTGCTAATTGGATTTTGTCAATAAGATGACCTTGCGAGGCATCAATATGCATAAACAATTTATTGTTCATTGCAACATTCATGCGTTGCAACTCAGAACCTTTAGTGATATCTTACTGATGCCGGTATTGGAACTTGATACGAAAAAATAATGATAAGAAAAAAACACATTAAACATGTAAATATATATTTGAGGATAAGTGTACTTATTGTTTTGATGTTTGTTATGATTTTTTAAAGTTAGAGAGATATTTATAAGAAGCCATCTTTTATGGTTGGTTAAAAGAAACAATGTATAATTTAAAAACTTTACAAGCCTTGATTTTTCTTTGTCTATAAATAACATATTTAACAAATATAAAGAAAATTTGAATCTTATTTCATAAATCATCATTAATATGGTTTTAGTTTCTTTCAATAAGGAATTTGTTACATGTATTTGTACTATTATTACGAACTCTTTACAAATTTTATTACATGCTCATAGAATGAAAGTTAATAAGAAAGTAAGCATTAAGTTATTTAGTGATGTCCATTTCATACAAGGGAGGTATTTTTGCTTAAACCAACATGGTAATAAGTGCTTAAACTAGAAGAGTAATAAGAAGTGCTTCAATGATCTTCACCTATGAACAAAGTTATACATACTTCATAACATATTTAAAAGCATTTTATACATAAACCTTATTCCAAGTGCATTTCAACTACCATAACACATTAGGTACAAATAAAACTTAAAAACAACTTTTAACAAATGTGTAACTCTCCTCATACATACATACATGCATGCATACATTCATACATACATATATTTGAAAGATAAGCATAATGACATACGTTGCTTTTACAAAATGAAGCTTAATGAAATATATTACTTTTACAAAATTTATGGGGAAAAGCTAAAATAAGAGACTTTCCTCTTATATATTTGTAACTCTTAATTTTCTAAATGGATATCAATAATTTAAAACCTCCCTTTATATATAAATGGTTGTCCTTGGTTGATGGAGAACAATTATTAGGTTCATTATTCATCAAGTTCTTCATATTGGTCAACACAAGACTAATGTTATTATGCATATTTAAAGTGAATACTCTTTGTGCTCTCTATTCTAAAATTTTAGAAGCTTGAGTATATGTTGTTGAAACTATAAAAATAGAAAAAAGATGAATAAATCTAATTGAGTTAATTAATTTGGATTAGATATAATTAAATTTTGTTAATTAATTGGTTTTGAAAATTGTTTAAAAACTCAAAATCCATTCAAATTTGAATAATTGAATTTGAATTCTATCAAATTGAATTTGAAACATAGATAATGACTATATTAGCTCTTTAGGAAAAAGAAAGTTCATGTCATATCAAAGTTAACACAAATCTCAATGTAAACAATGCAAACTATTTCATTAATAGAAGATTCAATTAGATTAATAGATTCCATTGCTATAAAAATTAAGATAAAAAGATACTAATCTATCATTATTCTTATATAGAAATCACTCATCTTTTTGATATATAGAATTACAAAACCTTAACACTCCTCATATATCATAATCACTTCTCTGTAGCATTACCATCCTCACAAAACATAACACTGTTAAAACAGAAACATATATCTTCATTCATAAGTTCAAAATAGAACACCAAATCTCTATGAAAACTTTTATCGAATAGTTTATAGGCTTCAAAAATTCAACACAAACTAACAACAAAAATTCTCCCTTCTCCTTTTCTTCACCAACATCAAACACATTCAATCAACTATTCAATCATTAACAGGCCAAATAAACGCAAACAAGCCAACAACTAACCTTAAAACCGACCATCAATATAGCATTTAACAATATCTATAACTTAAGAAGAAAAAAAGAACAACATTACAAATACTTACCTCGACTACAATTGCAGAGAAATGATGGAAGATAAAACGAAGATGTCAAGATGAAACAAGATGAACAGACAAAGAGAAGAACAAATTGACGGAGAATCATGCAAGAGAGAGGAGAAGCTGAAAGAAATTTCGGAGGGAGTGGGGCGGGGGGGGGGTGTGCCAGGTAGCTCTATTAAACAAATATAGATACGACGCTATTTGTTGTTGAACAAACGATGTTGTCTTGGCTTAATTTTTTTTCACACCAATACATTTGGCTACCAATTTACAAAATCGTCGCCGTTTAGATTACACATAATAAAGTAAGACGTCATTTTCACTTAATTTTGTTTACATCCTTTAGCATTGGTGACGATCTCATAATTTGTTGCCAATTCGTCGCCAAATGCTAAACAATATCCAAATATTTGGCTACAAATTTAGAAATCATTGCCAATACTAAACTTTTTTTATGGATTTTTAAATTTTACTAAAATTTTCAACATATCATAAACATAAATTACTATAGAAATTATATATAATAAATGCAGTTTTGTGAGACCACATAAAATTATGAAATCATATATATTAAAATATTAATAAAAAATATAAATGACATTTTTGTTAACTAAATTTATTCTTACATTGATACAAATCATTATCATTGATATTAAATTTGACCTTCGAAATGAAATTGTTGTTAACTACATTTATAAACACGGTTTACAATAGATTTTGAATAATATTAAATTTTTTTAACAATATGATATTAATATTTATTATTGATTACAATTAATAGTAATATTGAATATTATTGTTTATGATAATTAATATAATGTTATATGAATGTATAGATAATAATTGTATGATAATTAATATAATGTTATATGAATGTATAGATAATAATTGTAATTATTATAATGATTTATTAATTATTACATAATTTAAAAATTTTCTCATATCTTACTTATGTAACATATATTACTCTATTTAATAATAATTATCTATTTATTATACAAAAATTATGTACTATAATGTATAATTAATATATTATATGTAATTATGTTAGCCAAAGGTGAAACCAAATGGTAATGGCAAAACGTTTGGCGATGGGTTTTTGAATCCTCATCAAATGGTTAATTTCTTCTAACTTAATTAAAAACGATGTCATTTACCTTAACAACAAACGATGATGTTTTCTACTAAATTATGAACACGATAACGAAGCTGTCTTCATTTTCGTGTTAGCCATCGTATTTCTTCTTCATAATATGTTAGAAGTGTCATCTCCTCTTTTGTGGTCATCTCCTATCTTATAGTCCTCACCATTGATAAAGCACCGTGTGCTGTATTGGTAATTATTGTTCTTCTTTTTTGTTACCAACTTATTGTGCTCTATTTTTTGACTATGTCCTAAAGTTAATGTGGGTTGTTTGTTATACTAATGGTGTATAATTTTCCCTTTCTGTTTGTGTTTGGAAGTTAGTGAATTGTGTTTCTGTATTAGATGATGATGGGTGGACTTTTTTTTTTTCCAAACCTTTGGTTGTTTTTTGTCAAAACCCTAGTAACTATTTGATGAAAGGTCTATTAGAGATTCAAGGAATGATTTGCAATAGATGTTTATGTAAAACATGTACCATATGATTCCTTTTACACCAAATCTTTACCACTTGTGAATTTAGTACTTTGACTTATCATTGACAAACTAGCATAATAAATCACATAGACATGGAATGTAGAAAGTGTCTTTTGCATCAGTTCATTCCATGCCTAGATTTTGTGGGATTTGATTACCAAATGAATTTTATTAAACATAATAATTTTATGCTAAATTGACTTTTTAAAATTAAACCGTTAACATTAATTCATCAAGAAATGTTGATGTGATAATTGATTTCCAATGACAGAAATAAGCTTCGCTTGGAGGAATATTGGAAAATTGTACCTGGTGAAGAACAAATCGATGTAGAACAAATTTTCTCATCATACACTAATAGCGCTTGCCTTCTATGGTCGATATTCTTCTACAAGGTTTTTAGTATCATCTGAATTATCTCTGTTCTTTAATTATTTGTATCTTATTTGCATCATATTAAGCTATCAGATGAACATTTGATTGTATATACTATGCCTTGTGTTAAACTTACTCCAATCTTTAAGAGAACATAGATGAAAATGGAAACAGTGACAATCAGTTGTTTTTGAACAATCGTCGATTCCAATTACAATCAAGTAATACATGTGTTTGAATTTAACTTTGTTATACAGTTTGACTTAACTAACTATTTAAGTTCTATACTAATTGTGTCTTAGGTTAAACGTATCGTAATGACAGTTCATCTAATTTAGTGATTTATACTGCATCTGAGGATCCGTTCACTTTATCCTTTACAGGTTTAGTTATAACCAAGAAGTTGTTGGAAGAAGATGCCAATAACCTAACACCTGAGGGAAGATCTTTGACATTTTCAATTGATGCCTTTGAACATACAAGGACCCTTCTTGGAATCCAGACATAGTAAACTCATTTACCTTTATGAACCCTCATGTCACTTAGAATCTAAAAAAATAATTATTTCATTTTCTTTTCAATGAAATAAGTGTGAAACAATATTTATTATTATGCTTGTACAAATTTTGGAAACAACTTCTTTACTAATTAGGGATAAGGTTGCATACTATTAGACCTCCCTAGACCCCGCGTATCAACAGGATTCATATTGGGTGTTGACATTGTTGTTGTATGTCTGTAAGAATTGTTAAACTTCAAATCTTGTACTACTTACTTGCATACATCATTATATTATATTTCTTAAAATTTTAATATTTTTATGTAGTACTGTTTAATTGTTAATAAATATTAATGATTAAGAATAATAGTCAACTTAAATTTATTATTTTTTAATCTTATTAATATGTAAAATTTTAGGTATGTTTATCTTTTTTAATATCAAAAAGATAATTTATAGAGTTTTAATACATTAACTATATATTTAAATAAATTTATAAAGAAAACACAAGTAAAAAATATGGAAAATCATATATGAATGTCAATTATAATTAACCTTAAGATTATTAAGTACATTTACCATTAAAAAATTATCAAATTAACATTGTTAATTGTAAATTCTTTAATCTCAACATTTTTGCGACGATTTCAAAGTTTTAGTTGCCAAAAGTTTACATTTGGTGACGAATTATATATTTCGTCGTAGAAAGTTTGAATATTTTATGACGTTTGAAATTCTCGTTGTCAAACGCTCGTCCTTTGGCGATGGCATAAGTAAACCGTCACAAAATTAGGAATTTTTAGCGATGAATTCAGAAAATCGTCATCAAATAAACTGCTTTAGCAATGATTTTCTTTAACATATCCAAACCACGACTTTGGGTGACAGATTTTTAAATTGTTGCCAAAAATCCACTTGGCGATGATTTTGAATTTGCCCCCAAAAACACGTAGTTAATAATCTGTTATGTTGTAGTATTCTTTAATTTGTGCATATCATTTAAGTCAATTTAATATATATAATATAAGATTTTATTTATAAATAAGAGATTCACTCTTATAGAGAGAACATATATAAATTTATTTGTCTTTAAGATTGAATCACTTAAATCTCTTATCGTCTCCATTCAGATATATAGAGAGAACATATATAAATTTATTTGTCTTTAAGATTGAATCACTTAAATCTCTTATCTTCTCCTTTCAGATATATACACATTTATTTGTCTTTTAAGATTGAGTCAGATTGTTTTATTTTATATTTTAACACGTGCAAATTTTTTATATATAAAAGTATAGTTTACCGGGATGCGAATGTTGATAAAAGAGAATGTTTTTGACTACCTTTTTCACCATTTATTCTCCTTCGTATTGCTGTTTTACAAGTACGTACTTGGAATGGAAAAAGGCAGGCTATAACTTAGTATGCTCTGTAAACGATTAATAAGGATGGTTAATGTCATGTTACGTAAATTTCCCTGCCGATTCCAATCTGACGAGCTGTAGGTGTAACCTTCGACGGCAGTCATTGTTTCGTTTTTAAAGGTTTTTTTGACCCCATAAAACAAGTAGTAGCAACAAAGTTTGAAGCACATGCAATCGTGTAGTTCCTTTTTAGCCCTATGCATAAACTAGGGTCGGCGTCCAATTTTGTTCATGTTACGTCTATTTTGTTTTTTTTTGGGTTTTCCATATGACAAATGAAACAAAATTTTGACAAGGAACAAAGAGAACTAATAAAAGAACTATACCATTTCATGTGCTTAAATATAGGACCCCCTAAAAGTTTGTCATTTAAGAACTAATAAAAGAACTATACCATTTCATGTGCTATGATATGTCATCTCCTTTTGTTTGTCATTTAAGAGAAGAGTCAAACTTGATGCAACTGGCATATGCATTGAAAGATAAACCTAACCATAGAAGCTTCAATTTTCTTAAAACTGCATCATATATCAACCAAATCCAAGATCCATAAAAGAGCGGAGAATTGAAGATTATTTTAAGGCCAAGAGCTGTTTATCAACACAAGCATTCATACATTAGAGACATACTCCCTCTGATTCATAATAAGTGTCGTTTTAGATACATTTTAATTATTTAAAATAAGTGTCATTATTGACTTTGTATACATGTTTATAATTTTACTTCCAAAATTAACCTTTAATTTCTCTCACATCTTAATCACACAGATTACACATATTATATTTTCAAAGCACTTTAACATATAATTAATAAGGGTATATTAGATATTTCATTAACTTTCTTAATAAGTGTGCATTCATCTAAAACGACATTTATTATGAATCAGAGGGAGTATACAAGAATGACTTAGGCCCAAAGTGTGTGCTTCCAACCAACATTTTGCAAAAAGATTCTCAGCTTTTAGTTGGCTCCACTTTTTCAATAACTTATCAGAAGAAGAAGAAGGAAAAAAGGAAATAGAAACCAACCCCACATATATATAGCCCCCAAGGTAACCCCCATGTGTTAAGGTCCCCATAAGAATTTGTAGTGGTGCTGGAAGTGCTTGTCTTTGCTGTTGGTGTTTCTATCATCAATCTTTGGTTTGCAAGTTTGTTTTAAAATTAAGCTTTCGATCCAGTTAGGTAGAGAAGCAGATGATTATTGTAATAGAGTGTGAAGAGCAAAAACAAAAGGCCATGTGAAGTGAGGATAAAAATCTAAGGGGTGAACGTTGTATTGTATTGCGGTGGTACGACTTGAAGGCTTTTGGGGAAAGAAACAAGAAAGGAAATGATGCCCACGAGGACCCCTAGACCAATGTGCATGTTACCCCCTCGTGGGCATATCGTGATCGTCCTTGGTACGATTGACGACACTTGACAAGTACCAAACAGTTGGTGAGCCCCAGACCCAGCCTTAACCTCACCCTATTTCTTTTTCTTACCAGTAAAATCAATATTTCTTTCGTTTTAAAATTTAAATCAGAAAAGTACATGACATTTTCTATAATTTAAATTTAGAATGTATATAAGCTTTGTTTTACTCATTTTGAAACTAAAATTCCTTTTCCTGTTAAACAAATATTATTTCGTAAAATTATATGTGATGAATAATTAAAAACAAAAAGAAACAATAGATGGTCACGACCTGGTTTATTTTTACCAGCTAGATATTTTCATAAACGATGAGCAGCCTTCCAGTGTGGCTGTAGTTTAGTGGTAAGAATTCTACGTTGTGGCCGTAGAGAACTGGGCTCGAATCCCAGCAGCCACAACAATTTTTTGAAACCAATGCTCAAAGATGAAACGTAGTTTTCTTTGTTCTTTTACTTTCCCGGAAATGATTTCATACGGGGATGTGACGTTTCCCGTATTTTAGGAAGAAGCTTAACGTTGTTTGAACTCCATAACCATTACACTTTACAGCTTCCTCAACAATTTATCCCGGGTTTTAATCAGGATATCTGAACTTGAATTATTACGAATGAGGGAAATGTCAAGTGTAGTAAACGACACTTCTTTACCTTATTTCTTTTTAACCAAGGTCACTTAAGAAGGAGCTAAAATGTTGATAGTCTTTATTATATACATGCTACTTACAGTTTGTTTTTGTTATTCTGAGTTATCACAAAATGAAAAGAAAAGAAAAAACTAAGGAGGACTTCATTTACCTTACTGCTGTAGAATTACTGGGAAGAAATGAACATACTAACCACAAATCCTTGCACCAAAGTTGGTAAAGACAGATTTTCAATGGTAATATAAGTTGATCTCCAGTTCAACACTATCTAATCCTATCTACTATCTTCTTTAATGCAATTAAGCCATCCAAATGCTATGGCAGTAGCAGGGATGTGGGAAGGCAACTGCCGTTTTCCTGTTTAACAGACATTCTCATTCTGGTCCGTAGTTGTACCAATCAAGTGCCGTGATCACGTAGTCAATCGGAAAAGAGACAAGTGCATTAAACTATGATTCATAAGTTTCCCTACAAATCTTTTGTTATCTACTGCATTCCGATAACATGAAGCCCATTCAATCTGGTGGAGTTAAGCAACATCGAAGCATGTTCCTAGAGAAAAAGTAGCATTAGGTTAATCATTCAGATCTGATATCGGGGAAAATACACTAATTAGCAATCCCAATTAAGCATATTTATTGTTATCTTAAGATTGCATCCATGTGTTTGATACCTCCTAAGTCTACCTACTCACATGCTCCTCACCAGCATAAGTATGGATGATTCATGAGCTGCATTTAGCAAAAACTAATATGTTTCCTCAGCCTCAGCACACAAACACACACACATATATACACACATATACATATATGTACAACACAAAGTTACAAACACTTGGGACTATGTTGACTACTTATTTGTCTTTTTAATCCTCTCATCAATTCAATGGGATTATACTAAACTCGAGGCTAGTTTAATGCATCGCACGGGTATGCTTTTACTACCCGAAATTACTGTAATGTATTATGAATCCTAAGATTGCTTCATATAGTGGATAGAACATAATCGATCCTATTTCTGATGTGGGCAGAAGGTTTTAGACGTAGCTCCCTTATCGGTCTTTTTTTTTTTGCTTTTCATTTTAGTTCTAACTCCAAATTCTGCTTGGTTGGTTCTGATATTTCCTTAGCGTGTACAATTTAAAAGTTGTACAACTGGGGCATCACTTGTTCTTAGTAGGCTTTGACCTAATGTGGTGAGAGCAAGGCCACGGCCGTAACTTCCCTTTGCCTAAGCCTGTTACTAGCACCTGAAACAGAAGCTCTTTCAGTACAATAAAGAAGGGTTTTGGCTCGATGAAAGAAACCAAATTATCGCAAAAACTATTTTTTGATGGAAAAAAAATAATTGAACCAATAGTTCAAAAGTCCGGCAGTAAAAAATTATCTGCGACATTTTAAAGAAATTGATACCCAAAAGATTTTGCTACGATCATTTCTTTGTCGCTAATAGGAATGGGCTACGAGAGGGGAAATAGTTGCAGATGACTTATTGCCACATTTAATTTTGGTGGGTAAAGATAATTAGCTTCGTTATCGCAAACGTAGGTAATAATTTCTACTAGCGATTTATTTTCGTAGCAAATGTTTAACTACGTTTTTTAAAACGTAGCTAAATATTATTAAAGATGTTATGTTATGGAAAGCGTAGGTAAAAAAAATTTAGCGACGATTTTATATTTGTAGCTAAAGACTTTTAGTGGCAAATATTTATTTTTAATTTTACTTTCTTATTACCAATTTAATATTTAATTATAATTCTTAACAACATTTTAAATTCATGTTATTGTTTTTAACATGGTTTGAATTATAATTTTGTCATATTTTGTGATTATTGTTGGTGACATTGTTTAAATAATAATAAAATAAAATAAAATAAAAATGTTTCATAATTAAAAATGAAATGCATTTTATAAAAAAACACGTAATTAAATGTTAATTACAAAACTTAAGAAAAAATTATTAACAAACTAAGATTCCTTATTGCCACTACTATTGACATATTGTGACCTAAGTATTTGTTTGATCACCTTTTTTAGCTTGGTCAATTCTCTTTCAGTATGATCTAGTTTTTGCTCATTACATTGTGATTTTTCTTGAGTACGATCTAACTTTTCTTCATTACATTGTAATTGAGCCTTAAGTGACCAGTTCTCCACTTAAAGCTTCGTTACATATGTTGGTTGTGACGATGATGAATCAATTGACTTAGGACCATGCCTAAGACCTTTGATCTTTTACCAAGAACATTATTGCAAATATCTTCCACATTGGGCTCATTCTCGTCAGACAATGATCTCTGCAACAACTCCTGCATCTTATCCTATAATTTAAAACACAAATTAAAGATGAAATTCAAATATTATTGCTTAGTATTACATAAATAAATAAACTCTAAAATTCAAAATTTTTTATACTTATATAATTATTTTGCGTCTCTTCAGTGGTCCAAGTTTCACCTTATTTGTAGTGCGACAGTTTTGTAGAGTGTAATCACACTCTTATCTATGCAGTTGAGTTTGATTCTATTATATGAATTAACAAAATTTAAACACGGTAGATTATGTTGTATTAACTAATAGAATAATAACTTCTAAACATTACACTTACAAATTCTTGTCATACAACAACAAATGATTTGCAGCTGGTGTGTGAAGAGTTTTTCATTTTTGCCATGTTAACTTTGTTTTTCTCACCTTTTCTAAATAAAGAGAAGAAATAGTAATTGAATGCAAAAACAAAATTAATGGAAGGAAATGTGAAAAGAAAGAAGACAAACCTTAACCTTCGCAGAGGCCTAATAATCACACATTTCACTCCAATTTTTTGGAGTCACTCATTCTAGAACATGTCTCCTTGCATTCTTATCCTAAGGAAAAGACTTGTAGTATTTATGAAGTCAATAACGATGATCCTTTGCCTTTTGTTTCAACAGTGAACTAACATAACTTGAAATTTCAGGGTTCTCGATATCGACGATATTGAGTTTCGTCTGTGAACAACACGTATAAGTTAACTTACTCTTTAAATAGATAAAACCGTATTGCATATAATAAAA
>JANVCL010000008.1:13789464-13802698 GCA_026546855.1 Erythroxylum incrassatum | reverse complement strand
ACTACTACTACTACTACTACTACTACTACTACTACTACTACTACTACTACTACTACTACTACTACTACTACTACTATTATCATATATGGTAATTAACTTAATGTATTATCAAATTTGTTCACTTAATCAAATTGGCAATGGTTTTTTTGTTACTAACAAAATTTTACTATATTTCTTCCGATAAAATCGAAAGCGACATCGTACGAGTCAACAAGAAATGACATCGTTTTGCATTAGGTTTTTATTACTACCACAATGAACCTCTCTTCATGTTCGTGTTAGCCGTCAACATTCGTCCATGTTTCACAGTTCAATAACCATTGTCCCCTCTCTTGTGCTCGTCTCGTGTATTGTGGTCGTCCTTAACTGTGTTGGTATTGTTCTTCTTTTCTATTTTCAAACCCTCCATCTTGTGCTAAGTTTTAATTACACCTTAGGTGTTTATTGCGAGTTCTTTTTTCTGCATTTTTTTTACGAGTTGTGTTTGTGGTTATGTTTCAAACATTATTTATTGTCTTCCTTTGTTGGTTGTATATGAGTTGACTTCTTTTTACGACCTTTAATGCTTCTTTCATGAAAGCTTGCGAACTATTTGATGAATGTCTAAAAGAGTATTTAACACTTTTTGTAATAGTAGTAATATAAGCCTATATAGATAATACTATATTTTTGTACATAAAGAACATGGTTATGTGTAATCTACTTTAAATTCTAAAATTTAGATATGATATAAAGGTTAAAATGGATTACTTTTATTTTAATAAGGGTAACTTTCATCTCATTAGGTAGATTAAAGATATATAGCTACTAAACTGTAGTACTTTCACTTATCAACGAAAATTTCATTGAACATAATGAATTTTATTCTAAATTCGCTTCTGTAGAATATAACTCTTTACATAATTCATCAAGGAATATTGATGTGGTGACTAGTTTCTAATGATGGAAATTCATTCCGTTGGGAGGAATATGACAAAATTGTCCCTATTGAACAAAAAACCAATGCAGAACAAATCCCCTCTTTGTACACTAAAAATTGTTTGCCTTCTATGGCTGATCTTTTTCTTCAAGGTTTTTAGTATCATACGAACAAACTCACTTTCCTTATTATCTATACCTCATTTCCTATTATGAAGCTATTTACATATATGAACATTTGATTGTATATACTATATGTTGTGTTAAGCTTCCTTCAATCTTCAAGAGAACATAGATAGAAATTGAGGCAGGGGTAATGTCACAATGATCTGTAGAGGATTAGCAAAATTGGTTGTTTTGGAAAATCCGTAGATTTCAATGACTATGTGTGGTAAATTAGGTATATATATGTTCTAATTTAGGTTCGTTATACAGTTTCACTAAACTACCAAAATAAGTTGTATACCTAAATAAGTTCTATGTTTGTAAGAATTATTAAACCTCTAATTAAAACCTTGTAGAACTGACCATATATCATTATATAATATTGATACCATTTCCATAATTTTTATAAATAGAAATTTTACTGTTACTAAATATTAATGATTAACAGTACTTGTTAACTTAAATTTATGATATTTTTATCCTATTAAATTTAAAAATTTTGGTTCACAAATATTTTAATGTCCAAAATATTTTTACTTGTCATATTTTAAATAACCTACCTTGTGTCTTTCAACAATATACTTTAAACACTGAAAACAACTTCACATCAAAAGATATGTTAACTACAGTAGGTTATAAAAATGTCAAATAGAATAATCCTTAATTACGATTATTAAATACAAAAATATCATTACAAATTATCTTCCAAATATTTAATATTCATATCTGGTGACGAAACACATAATTGTGGCAATATCCTACCCTATTGCGACGAAACACATAATCATTGCCATATGTGCTACAGTCCACGATGCTTAAACAAAGAGTCCAGATCCTCTGTCTAATATTATGGTGTCTTATTGTGTCCAATAAAACTTAGCTATTTATTTATGTGGGTCCCGCATTGGACCCGCGTGGGACTCACGTGAAGCCAGCAAAATAAATGATTGAGATTTAATGAAACAGAATAAGACAGAGTAAAACTGGACAAAAGATCTGAACTCTTAAACAAGTCGTTGCCAAATATTGGCGATGAAAGACATACATCGTCACTAATAACTAGCATTTTGCGACAGTTTATTCTAACGTCGCTTAATATTATGCTTGTAAGGCACTTCTACGATGATTAATTCAATTTTCACAAAAAAGGATACATACTTGGCGACACAACATATTTTTAGTAGTTACTTGTTCCAATTATTCGCAACGCTTCACCATAATCGATGCTAATTACATTGATTTTTCCAACATTTGCTGACGTTACTTTTTTTTCGCAAATTACTTAAATTGGGCAACAAAATAATACAAACATAGTTAAAACCTAAAGTTATTGCAACGGTAATGAGTAATGGTCATAAAGCATTTTCCCATTGTCGACGTGTCTGTTAAATGTTGTAAAATCATTTATTTATAGCTACAAAAAAGAAAAGCGTCGCAAAATGGTTGCTTTCTCGACGATATTTGATTCGACTCCAAAGAAAACGTAGCCAATACATCAATCTGTTGTAGTGTTTGCTGCTGTGTCGGCCACCAATTGGAGTTTTTAATCTAAATATTCGAACAATAAAATAATAAAATGTAACTTTGCTTCATTTCATTCAAATTTAAAAGAAGATGCATTTTTAACTAATCTCTAATATAAAATGATGAAATTTAAACATTAAATACAATTATGTCAAACATTAGAATGTTTACGTACCTACATATTAAAATTATAGTTGCATCGAATGACACTCACTTCGAAGGTATAGGCTTAGGATTAGCTTCATGATAATATCTTCATATGAAACAAAATATGTAATCAATAGTAGTAAGCTCTAAGAGCAATCCAATAATGCAAAGAAGCGAAGCCATTTCAATTTTAAAAGCATGAATGAAATTTCGAACTGCTTTATTTCTAAATTAAGTTTGGACAAACAAAAGTCAATAGTGTGCATGTGTACACATGTCATCTTATACCCTCATAATAGGAAAACAATTGCAACAGTATTAACTTAAATAAAATTATTTTAACTGAATAGAAAATAATTACAATGTTATGAAATTAAAAAAGAAAATGTTACAATAGTCAAATTTTATAGTTTTAGTTTTATTGTCATTAATTTTTAATCTTTTTTAAGAAAATGAAATATTTATTGATGAAGTTAACAATAAAAGATAAGTATATAATTGACAGGTTGTACAAGCTTGAAAGCCAAATTCAATCAAAGTTAAGACCAAAATTGCAATTATACTCTTATGTTATTAATCTTGTAGGGTAAAAGAGAAAAATTATAATCAGGATTGCAGATGAGGTTTTAAAAAACTAACTACAATTGTTATGGGAGTTTCACACCTACTTGAATTCATTGTAAAGACAACACTTTAAGGAGAATAGTGAAGTTAATGAGGTATTAAATCAATAAACATAACAATATTAGAACATCATTCTCTAGTTTAGGATTGTGGACTAACTCCATCTAAATTGAGATTGATGAACAATTAGTTGCTCCTTGATGAACTTAATCAACTATGTTAATAGGATTTAAATCTTGATTAAATTTTGTTGAAAAATCTTAAATTTCTCTCGCTTCATAAACTATAAATTTTTCTACTCAATGATATTTTGTAAGCTGTGAAGTCTCTAGTCCTGCTACTTTACCTCAAGCGTAGCCAATGTATCAATTCCTATCAATTGGATGTGGGAGAGGTAATATTGCATAGGCATTGGATTTATCCCATAATGATGTGAAGGGACATTTAAAAGAAGGTGCTCCTAATTGTATCTCTTTACTTGAGTATTTGAATCTTTTAAGAAGAATAAGATTTTGGCTTAAAAGACCAAAAGCTAGATTTCCTCAGGTAGTGTGTATAAATCCACCTTTCTTAAAAAGCTTGAGATCAAGAGGATACTTGAGTCTCTTGACCAAAGAAAACTTTTCATTAACTTTTCAATGGTCTTAGTTATGCTTGTAAGAAGCATAATATGAGATTACTAGTATACATGAAAACTATTCAACATCAAGTTTATTAACTAAATTATGTCTGTTAAGGTAAGATTTTTATTTCACCAACTTGAGATTCTTCTCTAGATTCTTTCAACTAAAAGATTGTATGAGTTCAAAACTAAAACAAAGTAGTGGGGAAGGGTTTGATTCATGTAAATTTAAGAATTTAAAAATGGTTGAAATTGAAAATTAACAAAAATAATTAGATTTGGAAATTCAGTAAACAAACCTTGGTTTCGGGTCACCGATGTTATCACACTAATATGGATCCTCGATATAAAATTCAGTCCAGTAACAAACATTCATTGGGTGGTGTTTTCTCTTAACTTTAAATGAATAAAAACATGTATTCTAAATATTCTTATTAGTCAACAACTTAGATACGATCTTAAGTTTGACTGATTAATAACTTTAAGAACTAAGAAACCAATGAACAAGACAACATATTTATGACATGCATTTAATCAAGTTAAGTACCTTCTTAGAATTTCCAACTCTAACGTAAAGACGGTAATCCTAATTGCCACTTTTGATTAGCAAAACTGAACGTCAAATCCTACTAATTTGGCTATTAAACAAATCAATTCCTAGTTGCAAACCCTAGAAATAAATCAATTCAATCATGAAAAGCAATTTGAAAGACACTCAATATTCATCAATGAAACAATTTTTATTAAGAAATCTCATAGATTCTAGATGATAACGCGGTTCCCTTTAACTAAGAAGAAAGATTTAGCTACTCATAACGAAAGTGAAAAACAACAAAGAAATAGCAAAATACAAAGTCTCCATTTCTGGTCTTTTTCCCAGAAAATCCAAAAAGTCCTAGAAAACTACTGGAGAAAATGTAAATTCCCTACATTGCTTCACGTGAATAGTAAAACGTCTTCTTTTATGCTTTTCAATGTCCTCTCTCTTTCCTCCTTTTGTAATCTTCAGTAGATATACTCACCACATATTCAGCTGCAGATCCGCATTAGCAAGGCAACAATTTGATTCCCAAAATCATGAAAATCTTAGGTGAATTGAATCTGATTTCAAATCAGATTCTGCAGATAATCTTTTTCCTTGAACGTACCAACGCTTAGTCAGCAACACGTCTGCCAGCTTGTATCTGTTTCCTTATCTGTCCAATTCACGACTTTTTACTTCATAATTAGATCTAAGAATGCTCAAGATTGCCTAATAACAAAAGATGAGTAAGTTCATTAGGTTGAACTCAATTTGCACTCAAAAAAAGGGAGTTAGAAATCAAAATAGTGAAAATTAATCATCCTATCAGGAACTTCTAAAGTTAGCATCAATTTTGGAGAATAAGATGAGATCATCTACAAAAGTTAGGCTTTATACCCTTATTCTCTTTTATTTCAAATGATATTTAAAATTTTGTTTATGATTGATCATAACTCTAATCAGTCTTATAAGCACTTCCATGTTTAAGGTGAAAGATAAGGAGACAAAAGGTTTCTTTGTCTCAACCCTTTGAATCTCTTAAGGCATCTCCAACCCATTCCTCTAAAATGGAGCCAAGTTTCCTACATTACGTTTTACTCAAACCCACAACTCTATTTTTTCACACCAAAAAGGAATGTTCTCACCATATTCTTTTTACTTTTAATTTTTATTATTAAAATTATTTTATAAAATTAACCCAATTTTATTTTTCTAATGGATTCTTTTAAATTATTTTTTAAATTTTTAAATATTTATTCATAAGCAAATATTTATAAATTTATAAACATATAATGAAAACATTTATAAATATGAGACTAAACCTTAAAATTACTATAAAGTTGTAATTACTTAAATAAACATATAATAAAAATATTAGAATATTGTTTAAATAATAAAAAATGAATGAATGCAAAAAGAAAGAAAAAAGGAAGAAAGAAAAGGTTGAAAGAGAAAAAAAAGAAAAAAAATAGCTGGAAAGTTGGGGGAAAAAAAGAAAAGCATGAACACTAATGGAGAGAAGCTATGGTGTGGCACTGTAGCATCTTTCCAAAATGGAGGAAAAATAGTTGGTGGATTAGAGTTAATTTTTTCTCCATTTTTGGTGTTTTTCCTCCATTTTGGAGATGCATTGGAGTTAGTCCTAATGATCTTTATGAGTTCTCTATTAGCCAAAATGAGAAAAGAGACAACAATTATGCATCGTTCAATCCATCTCACATAGACATCATGGAATCCAAATGCCTTAAGAGTGATCAAAATGAAATTGTAACTAATTGAATCAAAAGACTTATCAAAATCTATCTTCTTAATACAATTCTTACTTGAATTCTTGCTATTGTAGCTCTTAAATGGCTCCTATGTTAGTAAAATATTATCTCCAATATGTCTCCCCTTCATAAATGCTCCTTAAGATGGATCAAAATAACAAGCAAGTGTATCCTTAAACTTGTCAGTTAATAACATGGAAATTATTTCGTAAACATTATTATAATAAGATATTGATATAGGGAGTGTACCATAGGAATGGGGTAAATGAAAGTTTTATTAAGCTCCTTTAATATTATTTCACGATGGAAGAATTCAAATGTTGCTTCTTGATAAATAGTTCAGTGAGAAGAATTCAAATATTGCTTCTTGATCAATAGTTCAGTGAGATCCCTTTTTTTGGAAGAAAAAAGCATTCATTCCACCAAGGCCTAAGCATTATTGGGATGGGTTGCTTAAACATCATTTTCATTGACAGGTCTATACAAGAAATTACTTTCTTGACCAGAAATTTTTATCTTTGATGATAAATTTTTTTAGCTGAGCAGAATAAATGTTGCTTATAGGAGTACTATGGGAATTAGACGAGTAGTTCACAACTTCCTATTTGAATTCTTTGTGTGAGCCAACCAATGAACAATTTTCCTTCTTAAGAGAAATTTTTTTAATAATTCCTCTTTAAAAGAACATCTTTGTGAAAGAAGCTAAAATTTCGATCACCATCCTTAAGCTAATAATTTTTGGATCTTTGCCTCAAAAGGGAGTAATAGATTGTCATTTCCTGATTGTACTTAATTAAGGTAGTATTTTCTTGTTCTTGAAAATGCTCATCATACAAAGATTGGTATAGTGATTTTTGGATCTTAATTAGCTCTTTTATGTAATTAGAAACTACCAAAGCAATATTACTATACCTCCTTTTGTTGAGAATTTTAAATTCATTCTTGATCTTCTGGAGCTTACTAATACAGATGAACATTTTATGCTCTTCAATGTCCAAGGTGAGTCACTTTAAAATAGCTTCCTCAAAGCCTTTCACCTTAGCTAAAAAAATTATTGAACTTGAAAGTTGAACTCTTCCTTTGTAAGATGAGCAAATCCTAAACTAAGATAGGAGTTTGATCTAAGATTAAAGGATTATTAAAAGTGGCATTGCATTCAGGGAAGGTAAATATCCAGTGTGCATTAACCGTAAATCTATCTATTTTCTTCCTCAAAAACTATCTCCCGTTCTACTTGTTGCTCCACGTAAAGAAATGCCCCTTTATTTTTACGAATATGTATCTTAAATACATTGGCATATTCACTAAAGTCCATAATGTAATTTATAAGTCTGTCATTGCTTTCGTATTCTGAAGAATATATTATACTAAAATAATCCAAGCATTTCTCATAAAGGCTCCAATACCCTTTATCTTGCTCTATAAGAAAGTCTTCTCGAAAGTTTGATTGAGTTCATATATAAAAGTGACTTGAAAGATTGATGTTTTGATGTTTCAATTTAATAGATAAGTGAATTAACTAGTTGATCATGCAAGTTTGATTCACCTTTAACATGTTAGGATCTAATGTTACTATTATCCTTCTATAAGGATGATATTGGTGATCAGTATAGATAAGCCAATATTTCTTCACAAACTTAGATTACTACAATAGTTTTCCTTAAGCTTAGCCTCCAAAATACCAATTTAAAAAGGTTTAGTGCCATAAATTTAATCCAACAAAGCTTGTTGTTTATTGAGGCTATTATGCCCCCAAATATTTCATAAGATAAAAGACATTAAAAGGAAGTTATTAATGTACCCTTTTAATTCCTTTTGGATTTCATTTTTGTGACACTTTTAAAATCTATCCTTGCCATATATAAAGATAATATGACTCTTTGCATTAGGTGAAGAATATTTTGTGGTAATAAAAGAACAATATGGATTTCCTTATTTGTCTATACTAGTATCATGGCAATAGCTCTCTACAATAGCTTAGTGAGCTTTTTACGTCTATTCATTACATGAGAAGCATTAATTGATACTAGTGTTAGAGGTTGAATGTTAGGAGTATGTAAGACTTGATTCTTTAGTTACATTAAGTCTTGATATGCTTGATTCTTCCTTGTTTTTGGTTCTTCACTTGAATTGCATACATCCTCCATGTTGCTCATTTTCTTCATTCTATGATTGCTTTATTGATTCAATTAGCTCCTTTTCTCATTTTATTCTTCTATTTATCTTGATCTTTTACATATTAACTTACTAACATTACCAAGGATAAAAATATTAGTAGCAACATGCTTTATTATCATCAAATTATAAGCTAGAATCTCATTTGGTCTATCAGTATTTATGATTTATGTGGGAATTTCGTCTCTTTATCTCTAGTGTGGGGTCCATAACCTACCTTAACAAAGGTTGGTCTTAAAGATGGCAATAGGTTAGGCTGAGCCTAGACAAGGGACATAGGCCAAAGGTAGCCCAACCCAAATTATTTTTAAAATTAAAATGTCAAAATGACGTTATTTTGTCATTACTTGTCTGTTAGACCCTGACTCGAGGCTCAAAATTTTCAAACATAGGGTCCAAGGCTTGGCCCATTGACCTAGCCGAGCCCAAGCCTTATTGCGATCTCTATTTGGTCTCGTTTATTTGATGGAGGCTTTTGTGGTTAGACATCACTATCCCTTTTAACAAATAATTATTCTAAGCAAAAACATTGAAAGAGTTCACTAATAGTGCACATAAGTTTCTTACATTCTTTAGTGTCGTAATTGTAGTTTAAGTGGAATCTATAATAACTTTTTGTTTATCATCTCTAAGATGGCATTGGAAAAGTAGAGTTTTCTAAATTTCGTTCTCTTATAAAGTTCAAGATACAATTCATAAATGTGTTTAATAAATTTAACTTCATTTACGTCTTTCCTTTAACTCTACCCCTTTTCTTGAGGTGACCAGCGAACTTATTTCCTCTAATTTGTTGTGTTGTTTTTTTTGTCTATATGTAACATGTATTATTCTCCCTATATTAGCCTTTCTAGATCAATCTATATTCATGCGCTCTTTTGAACTTCTTCAAAGGTGTTAGGCCTATCTATTTATAAGGATTTGCATAAAGGATGATGTGTATTCACTCTTTTCTTGAATGCAATAGCTGTGATAAAGTTTGTGTCGGTTGTTAGAAAAGTGAATCTTGAACTGCAAGGTTTGTCAACATAAACGAAAAGATCCAACATTTCATTGTGTCTTTTGTCCCATATAGGTTTATTATTTTCCTAAATTGTACTATATTATTAAATGGATCTACCATAACATTATAAAGATAAAATGATGGTATTTAAACTTTGATGAAAAATGTTTCAGTAATATGCTCCCATTGATAGGGTTGTCTAAATTGACACATGTAAGATTTTGTTCTTACTCTTGTGGTACATCAGAAGCCATTAGTCTGCAAGGGTATGTTATATGTGAGGTTAGGATATTATTTCAATTAACAAATCTTTCTCTACTTGTTGATTCATTAAAGTAGGGTTCATTTGAAGCTGGCTTAACCTACTATGTGCTATAAGGTGGTTTATATTTGACCTCATGAATCACCACAAACTTAGATAAATGCGATTAAGACCATCAATTATTGATGTATATTTGTAAGCGTTGTCAAAATGCTTGCATGATCAAAGTTGAAATATAGTTGGGCAGATGAAGAGGGTGAGTCTATCGATTTTATCTTATAAAACATCAAATGTAGCTAGGTATATGATCATTAATCGTATGCTTCTCAAGACTAAATAATCATAGCATCATGATGGGCACCGAAGGATATAGTATAATTTCAATGTCCTTTATTTTTTAGGCTTAAGTATAAGCTCGAAGGTCTAAAGTTAAGTCCAGCGTAATGGATTGGAAACATAGTATGAATTTGTCTTCTGAACTTCTTCTTAATGGGCGTACAAAATCAAGTGTTAAGTCTGTTTGTCCATATTTGACCTCCAATAATCAAATTAGTAAAAGGTATAGAGAAGAAGTGTGAGACAATATTTTTTAAAAAGAATGTCATTGTTCTTGAGAATGATGATTGTTTGACAATGACTTATGGATAAATAAAATCATGATACTTGTTTTTATTTCGTCTAATGTTAGAGATATATTAAATCAATTATTAGACTTCAGTCTATATAATTGAAATCCATGCTTGTCAATAAATTATCAATTGTTGTTCAAATCTTTTATGTTGGATAATATTAGACTTGATATGATTACAAAATGTAATCCTATGTCACAAAAATAAAATTCCTCAATAAACCATGCCAGATAATAAATTGACTTTGCTCCACGTAACTAGGAGTATGCTTTAATCTACTCTTATTCCACAAATTTAGTAAAAACCTTGAAATATTAATCAGCAAACTTTACAATGGAATTTCCTCTGATTGAAAATCTTAGTTGGTGCACGCCCCTGAAGATGAGCGAAGCTGCTACATATGAGGACAAAATGTCAATAAGATGTTAAATGTGTGTTTAACTATAAGGTAGTGCCCAATTATACAAATATAGCTTACCACGCATGCATGGACATCATCACATCCACACAAAAGCTGCCCGTTGAGTGTATCCACCGCTTGAAAGGATCCTCCCCCTTCACTCCTCTGCAAAAAGTTGCATTAAGCATTATTATTAAGCACTTACTTTTGTTTTCCATTTAAGTAAACTATAATGAATCGGCAGGATTTATAGTCAAAGAAGTAATGATTTTGAAGTATGTATCATTGCATACCATGTAGTAATTTACAGCAACAAAATTCGCCCATCTGTTTACAGAATCATCATAGCATGTATGGAGCATGTTTATTAGGTCTCCCGAGTTATCTAAACAAGCGAACCGCTTAATGGGTATCGATGGAAAGTAATTTACCAGCACCAATGATTTCATGCTGTCATTCATAGGAGCTGATTCTGCTCTATTTGGACAATTTCCTGCATGCATACCCCCATCTCCATCTGAAAAATCACATTTCAAAGGCACATAGTAATTACAGAAAAATGAAAAAAAAAAAGTGCTAGTAAAATGGCGTGATTAGAGCAGGGAAATTAGTTCTTGTTCTTCTTACACTGATTTTCAACCATGTAGTTCCATTGGTACGCAATTCCTTCACTCTCTTCCTTGGTTTTAATTGAAGTAAACACAAGTAGCCTGTGGTTATTTTCGATCATGTCGCTAACCAATGGCCAATCTCCACCGTTTTTAGGCATGCTTGTTACCGGAAACCAGTATTTCATCAAGCCAGCATCAGTGAAGACCTTTATCAACCCATTTGGTGCTTGGACATAATCTTCTAATATCAAGGTCACAATCTCTGCCGGGTTGGCTGCCATGAAAGCTTCAATTTCCTTCAAAGTGTCAATAGCCGGCCCCTGAAAGCTCCAGAGAGCACTTGTCTCACTTTTTTGTCAATCTAAAGTTCTGAAGAAAATGAATATAATTTTACTTACAAAAGCAGTACAGTCATGGCATTTTCCTTTGGACGAATGGCACAGCCATACATCTCCTTGAAAATCGTAAGTGTCTAGCATCAAGGCTCGAGCTCCATTCTTGATTAATAAAAAAGAGTTTATATACATAAGGTAACGTAAAATCTAGCTGAATAGCAAGCAAAAGGTACCAAAATGGAGCAAAAGAGCATACATTTAGTTGGTTAGTGATACTATCTTCTTGATTGGTAAATGTGATCCGAGGGACTCCAGTGTGGGATGGATATCCGTCAATAGCAAAGGCATTGTGGGTTGTCAAAAATGCATATTTGTTGAGAGGAAGAGAATTGTTCTATCAACCACAAACAAGAAAGAGCATAAACATAAATACCATACATTTCCTGAACAAGCTAAAAAGCAGCCAAGTGACTTAGATTATGTAGCTCTAATCTCTCTTATTGCTTCTGTCCTAGTGTTCCTATAACATTAATGTGGCTAATTGAGGAGTGCTAGATACAATAGAATTTTTTTAATTAATATATTAAATAGGAATTTGAAAAGATTGTAATATAAAAGCTTTTTACTTTTTTTTTTAATCTAAACTTTCTATAACAAAAAATTTAATAAGTGAGGATGTATGAAGTCCAGAGGAAAGGAACTCAGTTGCTCAGGTAGAAATTGCAACATCATCAATTAAATGAGCTTAGGCCATAGGTACCGAACATGAAGCTTTTTCTCTACTTTTTGGAGTGACTCTCCATTTCTGCAAGCTCTCATTTAATGCCATCTCGTGGTCTCATATCTTCTCATGGGTAGATCAAGTCAGATTCACTAACAAAGGTTATTTGTCTTTCTTTACATTTGTCATTATCTGATGGAGACGAATGCTAAGATTTTTCTAGGCAAATTAGCCTTTTTAGGTCCCGCTTTGTGAGGTTTAGAGGAGAGTTATTAATTGTACGTAAGTTTTCTTTTAGATTTTACAAAGAGATTGGTTTTGTGACTTAAACTTGTAACCTTTAGATCACAAAAGAATGACCTTACTAGTTTATAGGCAGATAAATAATCTTTGCCTATAAAATTCCTTCAAATATGAGTTCTCTGTGAGAGCTCTTGATTCTCCTAAAGCCGTCTGCTATTGGCTTCCCTTTAGACTAATTTTGCTTCCTGAAAAGTTGTGTAACTTGGTTTACTTCTGTTTCTTAGCTCTTTCCTCGTGAACTCTTATTCTCCCTGTACCTGGTTTTAGCCTTTAGGCTCTCCGAAACCAGTTTGATTTTTTTAATTAATGCCTTAAAAATAGAAGAAAGAAAAACTTGGTACCTGTCAAAGTACCGGCCTAAATCGGAGCTGAAATTTTCTGTTTCTTTTATTCTGGTCCTAATCTGTCTCTTTTTGATTCAAGTCATCCATTTATGTGAATCCCACATAAATGGATGGCTTGAATCAAAAGGGGACAAATTAGGGCCAGAATAAGGGGCCAGAGGA
>JANVCL010000008.1:13760938-13785354 GCA_026546855.1 Erythroxylum incrassatum | reverse complement strand
TGATTCGATCGATCTTCCTCAGTTAAAACTCAAAAATCATAAACTTTCATGGAGAGATAGAGGAATGTCTTAGAAATTCAATGCTTCAAAAATCAGATCGATCCGATGTCAGACGAAAAAGTTATGACTAAAACAAGGAAGAGAGGTCGGTCGGCCAATCGGCCGAGCGGTGCGCGGCAGGCACGCAGGCGCTACCGAGCGGGCGCAAAGCTTGCAATCCGACTTCCAAACTTCAAACGTTCATAACTTTTGACTCAGAACTCCAAATTTTACAAACTTGGTATCAATGGAAAGATAAAAGACAGTTCTACTATTTTTATGAAGGACTGAAAAACAAGTTCGGTCTCTAAAGGGATCAAAAGTTCTCTCAAATATGACCGATCGACAAGCTCCTCATAAACAATACCAAAACTTGTAAACATCATAACTTTTGACCCAAAACTCCAAATTTTACAAACTTGGTGTCAATTTAAAGATAAAAGAACGATCTACAATTTTCATAAAGGACTTAAAAACCAAATCGACCTCTAAAGGGGTCAAAAAGTTCACACAAAGTGACTATTCGTCAACTTCATCCTAAACAGCATCAGAATTTCTAAACATTATAACTTTTCACCCCATTGTCCGAAAATTCCATACCTTATATCAATGGAAAGATAGAAACATAACCAACAAATTTCATGAAGACTCCAAGAACAATCTCTAACTTTAAGAGGGTCAAAAGTTCACTCAAAGTTTCTATCCCCAAAAAGTCCATCCTAAACATCGACAAAACTTCAAATTATCACAACTTCTAGCCCTGATATCGAAAAATTGCGTACTTTATGGCGTTAGAAAGATGGAAACACAAGCTAAAACTTTCATTAAGACCACCTTGGCTAAATCCATCTACATCAGTACAAATTTGCCATTGAAGTTTCTAAACACCATTCCAACACATCAACTTCACATATCAACACATCAACTTCACATATTCATCCACTACCACAAACTCTTCAACTAATTCATCTCAAACACAATTCAAAGCTCCAATAAGCTATTCCAAAGCCATTTCCCAACATCAAACTCAACAATAAAGAATATGCGCATACACATTTCTCTTTCACAAAAGTCATACACAATCATACATAAAACATCCATTTCATGTATTAATCTCAAAATATCTTTGCAATTGCTCCAATTAACATTACTCAAATCAAAAATTAAACACCACTAATTTCTCATTTAATTTCATTTAATAAATCAAATCTCCAAGAAAAGTTCAGGGTCCAACAAATAAAGCATTCTCCCTAATTACTTTATGATGGTAAATTCTATATTGATCACACAACTACCTTCATATAGTTTATGCTACATCCAATGACTACTGATTAATTGACCTATGATTAAATAAGTCATAAATAGTATCAAAATATAGCAATTCTTATACAAGATAACTTTGGAAACCTTAATTCAAAAAATCAATTATACAATCATCACAATGAAAATTCCATAGACTTACAATTAATGTTTCAAATGAATTTCTTAAATGGGGTCTATTTGGTGAACTTATTCTCTAACAAGCACTCATACATTTGTTTAAATTCAACTACTTTCTTCATAAGGAAAAACAAAATGCTTGTTAGTATTTGTATGTTTTATTAATGTTCAATCTTAATAGAACAATAACTAAGAACAATTTAGAGATAATACATAAATGTAATAAAAATCTCAAACTTATAATCTTATTATAATTTCATTTACAATCTACAATTATCTTATAGACTTTATCATATACATCTAAACATATACAAGATAAAGAATACCTTTAAATAATTATCACTAAAATATAACCAAAGCAATTGGCTATAAGGCATAGACTAACAACTTGGGCAGCTTATGTTCTACAATCCTCTGTCCTTTCTTGTAGTTTTCTAAAACTGGTTTCCTTCTATTGTTTTTGTTTACTCTTTATATAATCTATTCCCAGGTCAAGTATTGGCGCAAGAAATAATAGTTGTTAAATAATTTTAAAGACAAAGCAATCGATATTGAATTTTTATGGACATAAAATATTATAATATACAATTAGCCATCTTTAATTACCAAACATCAGTGTTCAAGAAAACGTTCCTTATAACAAAGCTCACTGTACCTAATAATGAATAAACCTGGTGCACAAATTTACCAATATTTATTCATAAATTTTCATCTTTTTTACTTATCAAATACAAATTAGATGAAAAGAAAAAAACCTTTAAAATTCAATTAAGCTTAGATATCCCTGCCAATAGTTTTGTCAGTTATTAATGTCCATTTACAATTCAAATAAACTACTATTAGAAACAATGGTATCCAGCCCTCACTTAGGTCTTAGTCTCTCGCTACTGAAGTCTATTAATACATACAAAAATAAAAGCCTTAACAAGGTACTGTTTCTGGTACACACTAGGTAAACACATGAACTCTGTGAAAGTTCACGATTTAGAGCATGAATAAGAATAACCCAAGTACTTATTTGGTGGATTTTAGGAGACTCACACCTCGTTTCACTTATATCTTGCATCTTCTATTTGGGAAACCTGATTTGCTTATATTAAAGAGCCACAATTATTTTGTTTATACTATATCATATTTTTATTAGAGGATCATGTTAGACTACGTTTGTCATATTTTTATTAGAGGATGGTGTTAAACAATGTGTGTCATATTCTTTTATGAATGACAACAAGTTGGGAAACCGAAACCATATCTTTGGGTTTTTCCCAATTCGAAAAATCCAAAGATATGATTTTCACACAGCTTTTTTATTATCTTTTGCTTACCGAGCATTCTAACGTACAAGGTGAAGCAGAGTAATTTCAATGGTAGAATTGTTGGTTTATGCCCTATAATTAATTGGTAGGTTATAGTTTAGTGATAATTATTTAAAGACATTATTTATCTTATATATATTTGAAAGTATATGATAAAGCCCATAGAATATATATACATCACAAATAAAAAATACAATGATGTCGTAATTACGAGATTCATATTGTATTTATGTATTATCTCTAATTGTTCTTAGCTATTATTCTATTGAGACAAAACATTAATAGAATGTAAAAGAAATTAACACACGTTATGTTTCTTCCTTATAAAGGAAGTTGTCGATCTTATAAACTAAAATACATATATACTTAAATAAACGTGTAGGTGCTTTGTAGAGAATAAGTTCACATCTCATATGAGAGTTCCATTTGGAATATTATTTTTATGTCTATGTAAATTCTCATTATAATAATTGTATAAGTGATCATTTGACTTAAGATCTCTAAAATTATCTCATATCTCTAAATCAAATTAGTGCTTATTATTGCACTAGGAGTTGTATTAACAGGTGCTAAAACATGAGTATTTTTTATGCATTGAGAAAAAGATGTTGGATATCTTACGCATAAATTTATTGAAGTAATACAACATATTGTTATCCACATAACATACCAGATCATAATCATTTTCAATAAGTCTATAATAAGTGATCCTATTTTTTTAATCGGGTCCAGGTAGAAAACAAAGGTCTTGAGCAACTAATCTGGCAGAACATCTCAAAAAATAAAGAAGTACCATTAATTGCTTTAGGCTTGTTCTAAAGGATATCTTATTTGGTAGTGATTAGATATAGTATGAACTATATGAAAGTAATTGAGGGATCAATACAGGATTCATCATCCTAAAGTGATTAGGGAGAATTATTGCTCTTGATTAGTATTGATTCGAAAAATCTTTGGCGAAGGTGCTTTGTAAATTAGTTTATTGACTCAATTACTAATGATTGGAACTAAAATTATTGGACTTAAATATAATAAACATTAATTTCATGCTCTATGTATAATAGAAACATTGTATGATGAAAGAATTGAATTATACGAAAAAAAAGCATGCATGGAAAGGTTAGCCAAAACTACTTTGACATTCCTAAATATTTGGATGGTCATAATGTGTTGCTAGACATCAATTTTGATTTATGGATATAAATTATTTAATTAAAAAATTATAGATAAACAAAAGGAGTTTAATTTATCTAATCCTAAACACATTTTAGGGTTATAATTTATATCTATTACCGACATATTTGTAAACTTAATGGCTTATACATAAAAAACAAGTGCAGATAGAAAACATATTTTAATCAAGTCAGACTTGATTATACCGTTTGAGAAATTTTATAATTAAATATAATATATTTAATAAATAAGGACCAATAAGAATTATTGGATCTTATTTAGGCCCAATTAGTATTTAATTATAATTAATTGTATTTTTAATTAAAATTAGAATTTAATTTTAATTAAATTACTAAAATGTTCAAAAATAGTTATAGATAAGCTTAGACTTCAAGGAAGTTAGTACTCTTTGCCTAATCTTTTCTATAATAGTTATAGAGTTTTCTTAACATGTTATGTGGATTCCATTTAAGGTTAAAAACTTGTGCAACTATAGAGATTGGGGTGGGCCAATTTTAAAAGCAATTCAAGAGAAACAACAAGAAAAAGAATCAAGATTTAAAATAAGATATGAATTATGGTTATTAATTTATTATGATATATGTGTTAATCATTTTATAGAATTTAAGTGATCTTGACTCTCGAAAAATTATATCTGTGTTTTGGTAAATAAAAAATTATATCTATTAATATGTTTAATGTATTTAAAACAAACAACAACTACATCAATTCTCAGTAATAATCCTGCTAACACGAGAGGTTTAAGAAAATCTAATAATATGCAACCTTATTCTTAATTAGTTGAGGTATTGTTTTCAAAGTTTAATGTATTTAAAAGTACATCAATAATAGATTTTTGTGTCACAATTATATCAATTCACCAATTTAATCTAATTTCTCATTAGACACAAGTCAAAAACCACCCATCCTTATTGGGAGTTGATGTTGGCAAATTAAATTGAATAATACAATGCCTTTTGCGCAAACTTAGTGACACCTCGTTTTACCCAGGAAAACTTGGGCCATGTGGGCCGTGAAAGTCTTAGTCCAGGACACAAAATATTATTCACTTGTATGCGTTTTATTAATGCCCAATTGGTGCGACAGATCAACACACGATTATGCTAAACTATAAAGCCTGCTTCGGATGATTTCAAATCCTCTTTCTAATTTTTACAGTGTTTTATTGTGTCTAGTAAATCTTAGCCATTCATTTATGCGAGTTCCGTGTTTATTTATATGGCGCTCACGCGGGATCCGCATAAATGAATGGCTGAGATTTACTGGATACAATAAGACACCATAAAACTGAACAGAGGATCTTGTTCCGCTTCATATAGTTACTTGAGTTTATCACTTTATTTATTAATGATTTATTTAGAAATTATAATTTATTAGTTATTACGTAAGCAAAGCCAGGAAGTCTGACACACCTAAAAAATTTGGAAAAACAAAGCTTGGAGCCAATATTTTGTGGATTTTTGAAAACAAGTAATAATGGGGTGCATAGGCACTCTTCTAAATCGCCTTCAGCAATGTATATGTTTTAACCACTCCTGGACTTGCATATCATATGTGCATGTTTTAACCAGTTAGATTTGATATCTGTAACTTTCAAATCCTCAGATAAGGTAGCATGTAACCTTCGTAAAAACAACATTGGATATTTCGAAAGATGTCTTTGGAATTATCACTTTGCACGTGGGAGATCAATCAATTTATACCTCTCATTCTCAATTAAAACACGCATGCGATGAGGTACATACAATATGATAATACTCCAACTTCGTTGATCAGCATGAACATTTGTACTGTTGACAATCCTTATTTCTAGTTTTTTCTTCTCAATAGAATAATACTGTTCAGGTTACTGGAAATTTTCTCAGTTTCTTCTGTGAATTCCTCAAACATAAATAGTTATCTTCAACTTACTTGATTATTTCTTAAGTAGAAAAGAAAAGCAAAAAGAGAGAGAAGAAAGGGGTTGACAGTTTAATGTGTCTTTTAATTACTTTGGTTGCTTCGCAATGAAGCTGAGTATACTCAGCAAAACCCATCTCCGGCTTCTTGAGAGATTATGTTGCTTAAGAATTCAATTCTAGTGAACAGAATTGTAATGTCTAATCTATATTTTTTTTTATTCCAGCGCAGATGCCTGTTCACACACGCTTCTAACCAGATCATTATGTGCATATAATGTCTGATTAATTATACATGGTATAGATTCCGACTATGCATTTTACTTTCTCCCAGAATCAGGACCGTTAAGGTGTTATACTCACCTACTTCATCAAGCCTCCCGCCATCTCTTACCAAACGGTTGCTTAAAGATATGGGAAGTGAAAACTCGAATATCAGTCTCAGAAAAAAGATACTGAGAGGGACATGAAGTGTGTTTAACCACCATTAGGTAGGCCATCCTCTAACTCTAGGCAATTCCTCAGCTGTTGTGTCCCTGTAAATCTCATGCTCAGTGGGGATTAATCTTTCCCACTAGCTATTACAAGCTTGCTTGCTTGCTTCTCTAAATATATCCAAGACTCTGAACTCCCAGGATTTGCAGCAAGGATTGGCATACTCAGCTTTGCATTCTCTGAAACAATTAGCATTTTGCTGCACTTATTGGTAGTGAAGATGAGGCTTACCATTGTAGCCGTCTTCCTTGTGGTCTTTTTATCTTCCGCAGGTATCATTTGGTTCTTATTATGTTTTAGTTGAACAGACACTAAATTCTGTTTATCAAATTACGTGAACCTGTACTGTCTTTGCAGCTGCATATGATCCTTTGGACCCTAATGGGAACGTAACTGTCAAATGGGACATCATGTCTTGGACCTCAGAAGGCTATATTGTAAGTACAACGATGAGTAACATGGTTTCTATATCGATTTGTGGTTACACTTTCTATACGCCACATCCGAATAGACCAGGAAACTGGCAATCTTTTTTATTCTCTGTTGGTCGCAAACACTGCCCTCAAATATGAATCAAATTTTCTTGTAATACAAGCTATGGAAAATAAAAAGCGAGTTCATTTCAGTATAAACAGTGATGACAAAGGAAAAATGTGTTCCAGGCAACTGTGACAATAAACAACTTTCAAACCTTCCGGCACATAATGAACCCAGGATGGACTTTAGGGTGGTCATGGGCAAAGAAAGAAATAATCCGGTCTATCAATGGTGCTCAAGCGAGTGAACAAGGAGACTGCTCCAAGTTCAAAGCCAACATACCACATTCCTGCAGGAGAAATCCTGCAGTTGTGGACTTCCTTCCAGGTGTTCCTTTCAACCAACAGTTTGCCAATTGCTGCAAAGGTGGAGTGTTGTCTTCATGGGGACAAGATCCAGCTTCTGCTGTTTCACAGTTCCAGATTACTGTTGGATTATCTGGAACCTCAAACAAGACGGTGAAACTTCCCAAGAACTTCACCTTGCTCGGTCCTGGACCAGGCTACACTTGTGGCCCTGCAAAGCTTGTGCCTGCAACCAAGTTCCTCACTCCTGATTTGCGGCGAAGAACTCAGGCCCTGAGTAAGTTTCTTCCTCATTACATATTCTTGTACGGGTCATTTCTTGCTCTTAAAATGCAAATAAAGTTGGACGCTGGGCTAAGATAATATGGCCAAGCTGTCAAGTTCCTGAATCCCATTACCTTCTCTTTCTAATTTACGCTGTGATAGTCTGTTCGTTTCACTTGATCTAGCAATAACTTCATGCTGCAGTTTCATAATAAATCAAAGCTTAGAACTTCTAAAATATTCTATGCAGTGACCTGGAACGTGACGTGCACTTATTCACAGTTCCTGGCTAGGAAACATCCACATTGTTGCGTTTCTTTCTCATCTTTTTACAACAATACAATCACTCCTTGTCCCGCTTGTGCATGTGGTTGCGAAAATAAAGTCACCTGTGTCATGTAAGCCGTCATTCGTTTTCTTTTCCTTGAATAATCCTCATGAATAGTGATTCTACAGGAACTCTTAATACAGAAGGATTTTGGTTGCTTCAGCGGCGATAACAAAATTCTTCAACTCAAGGATACGAACATCACGAGGAAAGACAACAGTTCTTTGCTCCAATGCACTCGTCACATGTGCCCTATTCGAGTCCATTGGCATGTGAAGGTTAACTACAAAGAGTACTGGCGTGTTAAAATTGCTGTCACAAATTTCAACTACAGAATGAACTACACACTATGGAGCCTCGTTGTTCAACATCCAAATCTTAACAATGTGACACAGGTTTTTAGCTTCGACTATAAGCCTCTCGTACCATATGAATCAATAAGTGAGTATTAAGAACTTTAAACCCTTTTTTCGGATACAGAATTATCTTAAAAGACTTTAATTTGTAAAACAACTGCTGTGTCTAATGTAGATGACACCGGGATGTTCTTTGGTATGAAATACTACAATGACAAGTTGATGGAAGCAGGACCATTAGGAAATGTTCAGTCTGATGTGCTCCTTCAGAAGGACCACAACACCTTTACACTCAAGCAGGGATGGGCATTTCCTCGGAAAGTCTATTTCAATGGCGATGAATGTACGCTACCCCCTCCAGATGCGTATCCATTTCTTCCAAATTATGCCCGTGGATCTATGCTTTCCCTACCAATATTGATTTCCACTTGGATTTTTTTAATTATATGTATCTGATAATTTCTTGGGATTGATTGGTTAAAGTTATGAAGACGGGAGATTTTGAGGGTAATAACAAAAGAACAAAAATGCACAATTCTCTCATAAAAAAAGCTTCTGTACTAAGAAGAAAATCAAGCACTATTATGACATACAGGACTCTGAACAGAGATGCTATGCCCATGTTCAAAATCTAACAACGCCGTTTCCTTAACATACCGCAAGCCACGAATTAGCTCTAACTCTGTATTCAATGCTTTTCTCATTATTGCTCATTTAGTTACATGGTTATGGCAAGTAAAGGTTAGATACAGAACGAGTGGTTTTTAAACCAAGGACCACAAAATGTGTTCACTGGCAGTGATCCATCATTCATTTGAAACTGCACAAGACCAGGATAACAGAGCACCTTAACCCCTCGTAACGCCTAATGTGAATCAAATGGATTTAGCAGCTGATGTCAAAATCTGTAGATTACCGTTAAAAAGCTGTGTAGCCTTGGAAGCTTATGCATAGCCATATAGGAAAGCAAACGCACATAAGCCAGTCATTATCAGTTTAAGTGGTGAGATAAGCTGGCGAAGGCCAGAATTAGGCAACCACGGATAGGCATCTGGAGGTGGCATTACACAGTTGTCGCCATTGAAGTATATCCTTCTAGGAAAAGCCCAACCTTTCTCAAACGTAAAAGTCTCCGCATCCTTTTGGAAAAGTAGCTCGGACTGTACATTGCCAGAAGGGCCGGCTTCCATGAGCAAATCATTGTAGAACTTGACTCCCCATAACAAGGCAGTGTCATCTGTCCAAAAAAAAAAAAAAAGGGCAAGGTGCTGAGAGGTTGTATCTACTGAACATAAATTACCCACTTTCAAGAAAAAAAGGAATTTTGGGTGATTTTACCAAGGAATACTGCCATGCAGGCTAACCAAAGAGAATAAGGACTAAAGGGGCCTTTGTTCAAATTCTACTAGGGATGTAAACCCCACACATATGAAGAGCAAAGCTGTACAAATTGCACATATTGAAAGAGAAACATATTGAACTACAAGAGAATATCTAACTTACTTATATCTCCATAAGGTGTTAAAGACTTATAATTAAAGCTGAAAATCTGCGTCAGGTTGTCAAAATTGGGATGCTGAGCAACTAAATTCCACTGTGAGTAGTTCATATTGTAATTGAAATTTGTAATTGTAACTTTGACACGCCAGTACTTCTTGTAGTTAAGCTTAACATGCCAATGAACTCTGATTGGGCACATGTGCCTTGTGCATTGTACAAGAGGTGTAAGACTGTTGGTCGCCGAATTGGAAACCACTGAAGCTAAATGTGGCGCATCTGGACTGCAATAGCGATAAAAGAAAACCAAGTATATAATCATATCCATATATTTGAACCATATGCCGCACGTCTAAATTATATAACAGACAGATAAAGTAGAGTAGCACTTGTAATGGAATACTTACTCTATACAATGTCCAGACTTAGTATTGTTGTTTTGGCAACCACAAGAACATGTGGGGCATGGTACTATAGTACTGTTGTAGAATGATGACAGTGATACACAGCAAGTAGGTGTTTTTTGGGCGAGAAATTGTGAATACATGCAAGTAACATTCCATGTCACTGCAGTTACAGGCAAATGATAGTCATTATAGGGATGAATTTTCACATTAACTATAAGTAAAAGAAAAAATTTTTTGCGCATAATTCTCCATATCTATTTATTGACTTCATGAATGTCAGCATATGCTAAATAAAGAACATGTGAAGGGAATAAAACTTAATGCAACTCAATTAACAATTTGGATATCAGAATGCCAGCAAAGAAAATCAGAATTAACCAAGGCTCCAATGAAATCAAAGCAAATGAATGAAATAATTGTGACCTTTATAATATATTACTTACTTAAAGCTTGTGTGACTCTCCTCTTATCTGCAGATATAAATTTACTAGGTTTAACAATTTTTGCAGGCCCACACGTATAACCAGGTCCTGGTGCCTTTAGGGTAAAATTTTTAGGCACTCTAACTGTTTTGTTGGTAGTTCCAGCTTGGCCAACACTTAGCTGGAATGAGCTTGCTGCATTGGCAGGATCTTGGAGCCATGAGCTAATTACACCTCCTTTGCAGCAGTTTGCAATCTGCTGGTTATAAGGGGTTCCTGGCAACAAATCCACAATTGTCGGGTTCTTTTTACAGCAATGAGGAATAGTTGCTTTGAATTTTGAACAATCTCCTTGCTCTGTTGCTTGTCCTCCCAACATGCTCCATATAACCTCTTTTTTAGCCCATGTCCATCCTAATTGCCACCCAGGTGCTTGTATGTGTCGATACTTCTGGAAGTTGAAAACTGTAACAACAGCCTACACATTCCACTGACATTTTAGTAAGTTTAACTCAAGCCATAAAACAAAAGGAAGATGGATGCAAGTAAACCAGGAAGACCAGAACCACTACAGACACACAAGATACATGGTTCTGCAAATCTTTAAGCAGTTCATTTCCGCCTTTTATAGTTTAAGGTGAACCAGTACTTACAACATAGCCATCAGGAGTCCAGCTCATAATATCCCATTTGATTGTGATATTTCCAGTTGGATCAACAGGATCATAGGCTTCTGGAAGATGACGAAATATAAAACATAGAATAAAAAATATTATTGAATAAAGAGGAAAAAGGTTTCAAAATAAAAGAAAGCCAGGAGAAATATAATATCTGAGAATATATTATTCTGCTCATACCACATTCATCAAGCTAGATAGTCCAAGCAATCAAATTACACATTCGCAACTGTAATTTATATTCATTAACTTCTTTTTCGGATACGAGTATAATGAATTACATCGGCCTTTCACTGGAATGGTATAGAATAGCCGATCAACTGTAAGTCAGAACGGTTGCAACTGATAATACGATCTCATAGTAACTGTGGTAAACCTTAGACGTTATATGCAATAAATGTCGGTTGCTTTCAGTTCCAATTTAAAGCTAACAGTATCCACACAATCTGTTCATATGAAAAACATGATTAGGCCTAAAAAGTTGACGGGAAGTCAATTCTGTTCTCACAACTCCAACACTACAATTTATTATATGAGAAACGAATAGCCCATATGCAGTGTAACTCAATCCCAATAACCAAGAGGGATATGTTCATATTTGCAAAACCCTTACGCAGCGAAGATGATATATCCTTTTGTCATCCTACATTATGAAAATCGCGGAAAACAAATAAACGACAAATTCTGCTTTCGATATTATTTTGATGGCATCAAAAATATAGTTTAAAATTCAAGTTTACCTAAGGGTCGAAATTGTCTTATGTACTTGTCTTTTCCATTCATAATCGATTAAATAGAACGTTCAATTTTTAAGAAGCAAACCATAACTTCAATCTCAAACCTTAAACTCAAACTTTAATGAAAGCATTCAAAATATTTGGTTAAGAACAAAATGCATAAGCAAAAAATACAACAAAAAAGCAGTAAAGATGAGCACAAAGGAAAAAAAAACCCCCTTTTTTCATTCCGAACTTCGCCGAATCCCTCGGACACTACTTCTATCAACCAACAGAAGATAATCGTACCATTTGTATTGAAAAGGAAAACTCCAAAACAAGGCCTTTTAAACAGCAGGAAAGGGGAAAAAGAAAGGCTCCATTTTTAAGAAACAGAAGATAATGAACAAAACGATCAAGCCAACCTGTTGAAGTAAAACTGGTGCAAGAGAGCACAAAGAGTATGAGGAAGCCAAACTTGGAGAGAAACCCCATAATGGGAGAGATGAGAAAGCCCGTTTCTTGATGGTGATACATACAATCTTGTGGAGTCCGGTCTATATTCTGGCTTTTAGCAATAAACAGAGATGAAGACTTTGTTAGTGGACTAATTGGTGGAGGCGGAGGTGGGGGTGGAGGCAATTAGGGAACTAACACAATGTTAAGCAAAGAAAGGAAACCTTTTTAGTCATTGCATTACTTTGATTAAAGTAGAAGACTTTGGGTTTGTTTTTTGTATTGCTCTCCCCTCCCATTCACTTCACATTATGACAAGTTATGACAGAGCCTAACTTTGTTCAAGTGGAGAAATAATAAGATGCAAGACAGTTGGCCGTGGTGATGATTGACCTTGACGTCTTAGTTGTTTAATGTTGTGAATGGGCGGCACACAGACACAGAAAGCAAAGGAAAGTCAAGTCGTTGGTGATTTTGGTTTGTTCGTCTTTTGTTAAGGTAACAGCGCGTCAGTTTAGTGGAATTTCTGAGCTGATGGTCTTAAAACAAACCATGCATGATGCAACAAATATGGTGGGTATCCAAATCTTGTCGTTTAAGATTCGTAATCAAAGCTATTCGGTTGCGTAAAGTAATTATTTTTTGGAATTAATGATGACAAAAGAAAAAGGAAATTTAAACTAACGCAAATACAAGAAAGAACAAAAATTCCACAACCTTAGTAACTATTTAGTATTATGACCTTAAACCTTATGCTTCAAGTGGCTGTCTTGTCTCCTTTCAAGAAAATCTTAGTTGTTGTCATATCGTAAATTTTTATAGGGTATTAATAATATATTCTTCATATTTTAATTCCACATATCTTATTAACAGTTATGTATATTGAAGACAGCTCATTGGCCAGGCGTTATTGGGTTGAATATGTCTAATTGTAACCAGCTAAGTGGCTAACTCGGTCTCCTTTTGCGGTCAATTTGGCTTGGATATCTGCTAACGATATCATTTCATTAGACGCGTTTACCGGGTCATCACGGTCACGGACAGACAAGAGAAGGATTTTGGTTGTTACTCGGCTTTCACGTTGCGTTTACGTGACGCAGAATGTGCCTCATATATTCTTTGGAACACGTTTAGTGCATATCCCCAGACACTACTCACTGTTGAATATTAGAAAAACTGAAGCCTAACCCATCCGCGTGACACCTTAACCTCGTGTTTCATTTTCTATCTTTAAATCTGGACCTTAAAATAAGATGTGATGACTGTGGATTATCATGCAGTGGTTTTCATTTTCAAGAGTAAGGAACTTAGGGAGCGCATCATTTCCATCTCCTACTGCTTCAATAATGAGGATGACTGATATGAGCTATGATGCTTTTATGTTCTTTTAAAAAAATGGAAACCAAGATAATAATTAAATCATTTTTATTAATTACAAGATGCACCAAACTTAAACTTTGCTTACTTCCTTGGGGCATACATTTGCTTTTAACGGTAAAAAATTGAAACAAATTGAGTTTGATGATCTTTTTGTACTATTGTTGTTTTTAGTGTCGAACATCTCTCTGTAGAAACTTGTGAGTTAAGACCTCAAAGTTTTTTATACTATTGGTGTAAATCTTAAGATTGAACATAGATTATAATTTAGTGAGCGAGAGACACAGATAGGCATCAAAATAATACTTTTAGAGTAAGTTGCAGGTTCATACCAATGTTTTAAAAAGACTGAAAATTAATTTGATAAAATAAGAAATTTAAGGTATAAATATTTAATTGATATTAGACCGTTATCAAATTAATATATGATAAAATTTTAACAAAATTGAAGAATTCAAAATATAATTTAAGAAAGAGATTATTAAATAAAAATCAACTGGTTTATTCTAATATATAAAAATCAATTAGTTTATAAAAATCGTTCGATTAGTTAATAAATCAGATTGTTTTTAATAATAAGGGTTATTAAAATAAATTAAAGCAAAAATTTGATTAATTCAGAATTTTTCAATCATTAATTTATACATAAATGATAATTAAATTTGATTGTGGCAAATTATTATTTGTAAATAATTTGCTTACATAAAAATATTAGGCTATTGAGACGGAGTAAAACTTAATTTTATAACGTATAACAAACAATTTTAATGATTCTACCAAGTTTTGTTGTTTTTTTTCCCCTTACACATAGAAAATGTATTTTTATTTTGTTTTGATGCATAATTTAATATTAAAATAAAAAAGGATAAAACTTCAATTTATTGTGAAGCAACTTCTATAATCCTTGTTTAATGAACTTTGGGATTTAGTTGTAACATTACAAAACAATTCTTAATATAAAGTTAAAAGTTAAAATTTATAATGAGTCTACGGGTTCACACAAGAAGGGAAGTTAAACTATATATAAGTTAAAGTGAAGTTTCATCATAAAATCAATTAGTAATGGGTGGAGTAGAATATAAGTTTAAATGAGGTTTCATCCTAAAATCAATTAATGATGGGTGAAGTAGTCCACTAGGCTTATATGTTAGTCTTCTTTTCTCTCTTTCTCTAATGTGGGACAAACTTTCACTTCATATTTCAACACACCCTCTCACATGTGGGTTAATTTAAAGCTTAATACGTGACATAATCTATCATTTCGAGGTATTAACGACTAATATAAGAACAACTTGCTCGATATCATGTTAAAATTTACAGTAAACCTACGGGTCCACACGATAAGGAAAGTTAGACCACAAACAAGTCTAAATAAGATTTTATCTTAAAACCAATTGGTGATAAGTAGAGTAGCCTACTAGATTTATATGTTAGTCTTCTTTCCTCTATTTCTACAATATGAGACAAACTTTCACTTTATATTTCAAGACAATTCTTAATAGAAAGTTAATAGTTTAAATTTGCATTGCTAGGCTAGACGTGAAATATATGTAATTTTGTTAATTTTGATCCGCAAAGATAATTAAAATCACTAAAATATCATGTTAATATCGGGTGTTCCGAAGAACGATTTCCCATAGATTTTCCGAGTTAATGATTGCATCAATTGAAGGAGTGAAAAAAAGGATTGCTGATTCACACAGAAACGAAATATTTCCTTTTAGTGTCAAGATCACACAGAAAATAAAGCTCCCAACCAGGCAATTCCTTCGGGTCCAATGCTGGTAAGGACATCAGTACAAGAAAGTTCATGTTGGCCCCAGACGCATTACATTCTAGCTTCAAAGGCAACAGAAAACAACCAGTAGGAACAAAGCAAAATTTGCAAGTTTCTTCTCAGTAGTTCAACAAAAATGGTGATAGTTAACTCTACTGCTGTGTTTGGCATGATGTCAAAGGTAACTCAAGGCAATTATAACTGTGTTGCTACCCCATCTATATCTGTGTTCATATGGCCATCTTCAGCTTCAGACTCACTGTCATCCCCAAAATTGTCGCCATCATCGAGATCACCATCTTCTTCACCTTCCTCTCTTTCATCATCATCTTCTTCTTCTTCTTTCTCTTGGTCTATACTGGTATTATTACTGTTGTAACTCCCATGACTGCTTTTCGCAGCATAGTCCTCGAGTGATACAGAGGGAAACAACTCTCCAACTTTGTTTCCATCATTGGTTGGTGCCTTTGCTGAACTCTTAGGCTTGCCTCTGTTCATCTGAATCAGTAAACAGTAGCAAACAATGCTAAATAGAACAAGTCACAGCAAACAAATAGAGATTCACATCCAAAACAACCCAATAAACCCAGTTTGTTTTGTAGCTGAACAGATATGAATGATCTAAGGAGCTTACGGTACGTATAAGAGTCCTGCGATCCCTTTCTCGAGCATTCTTTATAGCCTAAAATAACCATAAAAAATAACATAATCAACTTTTGATAATACAGTTTTTATAAATACACAATGCAGAAGAATAACTGAGACAAACGATCTAACCTCCTCAAGTGTCTTCTGCTCAGCCTCTACTTCTGCAGAGTCCCTACATACAAGGGGGGGAAAAAAGGAACATTTACAAGCTCACACAGGTTCTGCAGTAAATGCAACACTTCACGAGCACAAAAGCATTCATTCTTGATGACGATCATACTACATCTACAATCAAGTTAACAAAGTCTAAAATCAGAATTCTTCCAAACCTTCCAATTATCTGGTCCACACTGCAGCGACACTTGGCGCATACATGTTGCTCCTTTGCACAAGCTAAAGTTCAGCGACACGTTTTTAAAATTAATATAGCCATCCTTTGTACAAATCGAAAGAACAGAAGACACTTAAAAGAGGGACTTGAAGAAAGAACTGACCACGACACAGATTATGATAAGCCTGACGAACTGTCCGTTTTGAGCATCGCTGACTGTTAATACATAATTAACATAATGAAATAATCGAGACCATCCAATAAAACAACTTTAGCTTACCAATTGAAAAGAAAAAAAGAAAGCCCACCTCTCCATACAACTTTTAACCACAAGAAAAACAATCACCAACATTTAAAAAAAAAAGAAAAATCAAAAGGAGAAGACACCATTACCATTTGGCAGGCTCAACGAGGGGCTTGTACTTGCCATAGCGGCGTTTCCAGTCGATCTGCTCTTTACAGCGATGACAAACTCCAGTAATCTCCGAGTAAGGTCTCAACCTTCCACCAACTTCCTAAATATCAAAATCGTGAATCTGGGTCACACTAGTTTGTCTATTTCCATGCAAAGTTCATATAATTGGATGAAAATTTGATCGCTTTTGCTATGCGATTTCTTCTTCTTGTCTCAGAAAATAAAGGAAAAAGGTTTAACTTTTTGAAGCTGGATTTGGGAGTAGAGATGCTTACGGTTTCGTTGATCTTGTGGCCGGCGTTGGGCTTCCAGGCGTAGCGGTTCTGGTGCTTTGGTGGGCCCTGCTTCTTATTCATCTTCTTTCTGCTCTTGTTACACTTCCAAGGTTTAGGTTAATGCCTTGCAACTCAAAAGATCCCGAGTGCTTAAACCCCAGTTTCACTTGAAGAATTTTGAGTTGCAATAGATTTGTCTCGAAGCATTTAGGGCTTTGAGCAAAATTACGCGTGACTTAATAAAATATGTCCTCACTAGTTTTGTTTTACAATTGGGTAGATGCATATAGCAATAATAATTAAGTAAAATTATCGCTGATACCTAATAAGATTAATCTCTGTTATGATTTTCACTACCTGAAAAGAATATATTCAATTTTGCTTAGAGATAGCAATAGGTTGGACTATCCAAGCTAATTTTTTTTATTTTCTAAAAAGAATTTTATATTTGGCAAAATAATACAATTTTGTTTATTTGTTTTATTCTTACGTTTTTTCTCATGGATTATTTGTAAATGGTTTCTTTATTAACTAAATATATTGAATTTTTTTTCAAATTTTACATGCCAACTAAATTTCTTCTTGATATTAATGTTGTCGTTACTAATTAATAAGCAAAATTTAAAAAATAAAACGGTTGAAACAATATCTATATGTTGACTTAATAATGAACTAAATGTGATTCTCAGATCCAACTTAACATACATTGTGTTTTGACCAAAAAAAATCTAACCCAATGGTAAAATATCAATTTTGTTTGTACCCTCGAAGGGTTCTCTCCCTCCATATCTCATTATAACATCGTGTATAAAATTTAGTACCTAGGGCGCTAGGCATGCTAAAATGATATATCTTACTTTATATTATTTTGTTTTGAGAGCAAATCATTACGCTTGCAAAATAACCAAAGGATTCGGTGCGTGTGTATATATATGTACGTATATATGGATAAGCAAAAACAAAGCATAATTTCTCTATGTTCTTCTCACATGCCATCAAAGGTTTGTAATTTTGATGTCCTATGGAATCACATTATAATTTTAAAATGACGCAGTTCATTATATTAGAATATTGTATACAATTATCAATTTATACAAGCAATTTTTGATTACTCTTACATCAATAAAAATTTTCTAGAATTAATTTCCATGATCCATGTTGCTTTTTTCCTTAAAATTTATTTAAATATTTTATATTTCATTTAAAGTGATATAATAATTATATGATGTATAATTATTGTTTAAATTAGTAAATATAATTCTTTGTACAAATAAATTTTAATTTTATAATATGGACACAAATAAAGATTAATTATATAATAGATTATTACATTTTATTGATAAAATTAAAATATATGAATATATTTTAGCTTAAATTAGCTTTTCATCTAGAGAACACAAATTAATTTTATAACAATTCTCATTTTATTATGAAAATTTTAATAAAAATTAAGAAAATACTTAGTTACATATTCATATTTAAAACTAAATTTTAAATTAAAAACTTTTACATTATCACTTATGTTTAATAAGTTTCATATTTTTTAAAACAATACTTATTGCACTTTTTGTCAAACTTGATCCACTGGGCTATTGTCTTGTTTAACATAACATACCAACCAGTTATAGTAAATTCACCTTAATATTAACATATAAAAAATTTATTAAACAAAAATTTAAAATTATTTTCACATTATTTATCTTTTTGTTATATAATTAAAAGTAATATTAAAGTAAGCTATAAACAGCGGGAAAAAAAACTTCAAAGCCTATTTCTCCTAAATTGTAGTGATATTATACTTGACATGCTTTTTCACTTAAGACCTCTTGGTAGGAACGAAGGCCTTGTTTGGTTGTTGGCTAAACAACCAAAAATCAGCTGATTGACTCAAATCAGCTGGTTGACCTAATAAAAAAGCTATCTAAGTTATTTGGTTATTAGCTGGTTGGATTAGTTAATTTAACCCACAGTTTTTTTAAACCAGTTCTTCTATAGGAGAGTTTCACCTAGATAAGCTGATTTTTTTTAATGTCCATGTGCCCTCGTTAATTTTAGTCTCTCACGCTCAGCCATTGAGATACTCCACGAAATGGCGGTTTCGTCCACTGAACTATTGTCCGACGCGAGGCCTAGCATTGTGGCAACTCATGCGAATGCGAACATGGTTTTGTCATGGCCTCACACCAGATTACGTGATGTTATCGATGAGTTTTTACTCCTTTTGTTATTTTATTTGTTTTTAGTTTCCATGTTTTGTCATAAATTTTGTTTTATGAAACTGACATGACATAAATTGATATCTATAGAATCCATGTGATTGTGTTTTCCAAACTTCGGACTATTTGCATCACTTTTAGTTGATTGTCCTTTTATGGTGCTTTCACTGTTTATTATTGCGGCTCTTGACTATTGATTTTTGTGGGGGATTTTCAGCTTGGGGTAATCAACATGAACTGCCAATTGGTTGATCTTGAAGGTCTTGTGAACGATCTAAGGATCTTGAAGGTTGCCAATGTGGATGGGGTTATGGTTGATTGCTGGTGGGGAATAGTGGAAAATCCTGCTACCCAGGTTTATCATTGGAGTGGCTATAAAAGACTTTTTTAGATTGTTAGAGACCTTAAGCTTAAACTACAAGTGAGCCATACTTCTGTTTCTTGTACCCATTTGTTCATCCATTTGCAACTGTTACAATTTGTGTTTCCTTGTCTTGGAATCTGTCTTTGAGAAAAAAGAACTTGGTGCTGGTCTGCTTGCAATGGCTTGGTGATAATTTACGAATTGTTAACTTAGCATCTTTCAGACCTATTTATAGCATCCTCTGTCTAGAAAACACTACAATTTGTCTCCTTACAATAGCTTTTTTGCTCTTTTATCTGCAAAGCTGAACTACTTTGCTAGGGATGGAGTAATTCTGCTTATCTCTGCAAAGTTCAAAGTATGGATACGTTGTACTGCACCCATATGGATCCCATACTCCAAACTTGTAACATAAACATCAAATGATGTTACTTGCAAAAAATCTAAGTTTTAGAAGAATGACATCAGGATTTTGATCAACCTAAATGTAATGTGTTTCTTTAGGCATAACTTACAATTTATGTCATTGTTGTGTTGCCACACCCATGGTAGTTAAGTTTGTTATGTTGTTTCATGAATGTGGAGGCAATATTGGTGATGATGTGCATATTCCACTCCCTCGTTGGGTTTCAGAGATTGGTCACACCAATCCTGACATATATTTCACAGATCGGTAGGGAAGGTGCAATACTGAATGCCTCACTTCGGGTATAGATAAGGAATGAGTTTTAAGGGGTCGAACTGCTCTTGACGGATTCCATGGAATATATTTACTAAACTATACTGCACCTCTATGATTTGATGTATGCCATGTTTATTGTAAAAAATGCAAGTTGTCATTTTGTGACTTACATTTTCTACAAAAATTATGGCTTGCTAATAATAGCCAAAAGGACATTTATGTTACACTCATACTGTTTACAAGTGGAAAGCATGTTGCTAACTACAAACCCCGAAGAAAAATATGCCTTTGCGTTCACCAGCTTAATATGATCTTTAAATATACAATCTTAATTTTAAGGTTCTAATCTTGTTGACGAATTAAGTGTAGGTATACTTTGACTACATGAGAAGCTTTAGGGTAGAGTTTAATGAGTTCTTTGAAGATGGACTTATATTTGAAGAGAGAAAGGAGAGAAGAAACAAGGAGAAGAAGGAAGAAGAGAGGTTTTGGTGAAAGAGAGAAAAGAAAGAAAGCTAAGCTAGGTTTTGATTTTTCTTAGTCTTAAAGAGTGATTTTGAAGTTGGTCAAGAAGAGAAAAAGGAAGAGGAGGATTAGAGCTTCCATTAGAGCCAACAATCTTACTATTTGGTAAAGATTCAACGTAATTTTTAATTTTAAATCTTTTGGATTTATAAAAGGGTTTTGGTTCATAAAGCTTAAGAAATGTATGGGTTTACGAACTCTAGGATCAATTTTAATGAATAAGTCTTGTGGATTATCCAATTGGAATCCCTATTGAATGGGAGTTTTGTCTTTGATAAAAGAAATCAAGAGAAGCAAGAGAAGCAAGGGGAGAGACATTTTTGAGGAAATTTTAAGCAAGACAATCAAGGTGGGTTACGGTTTTATAATTAAGTAATAGGCTATTAATGTTTTCTTTTAAATCATGGAAATAAATGATTTCAACTATTTTCATGAATGTACTTTATGACTCTTTAAATGCTCTGAGAATGTGATATGTGTTTGGTATGGGCATATTGTGTTGATGAAGTATGACTTGAAAAATCAAGTTTAAAAAATGTGCCATTTTGAGCAACAAGTTTACAAGTTATGAGATACATGTTATGTGGGTTTGGTTTGGTCCATTTTGTATGTCAAGTGCACTTCGACTAAAGGCTTCTCCTGCCTGCCCGTTAATGGCATGGAGCTTCTTCATGCACTCCCTCATGTTTACGATGACACAAAACCACTATGTGGGATTGTGTTAGTTCGTTCTATTCACAACTATACAAGACCTTTTTTGGGAAATGTGCTAGCTCTTCTGTTTATGGACTTCCCAAACCATTTTGATGTGCTTATGTGCCCATGATATGGTGAAAATTTTGATGCATACATGATTTATAATTGCTCACGAATTGTTTGATAAATTGAGAATTTTGAGAAATAAGTGTTTTGATAATTTTTACTGCGAAATTACTATGGTTACGAAAATGTACAATGGAAATGAGTTTTGAAAATGATTTTTGCTTATTTCTCGATTATAAATATGTTACCTACGAGTTTTAAACTCACCCCCTTTCATTCCCATCTCCAGGTGATGAGAAAGAGATCGGGTGAAAGAGAGTCAACGCATTTGTTCGATTATGCATATTTTGTATTTTAAGTTAGACTGATGTAAAAACAAGACTTTAGACACAAGTCGAGAATTATGGGGTTTTGTATCTTTTGTATTTCAAAATTTTGATATTAATGATGTAATGTGGCTTGGAATTCCATTAAAGCTTTGTAAACTGTTATTTTTATGATGTTAATGAAATATGGATTTGTGTATGGATAATTGTTAAGTTGAAATGTGATTTTGAGTTTGAATGATGGTTAAGTTGAACTGTGAATTTGTGTATGGATGAGATGGAGTTAAATGTGATGAGCCGTATGAATTGAGATTTGAGGGTAATGAAATCAATTTGATAGTTGAATTGTTATGAATGATGTTGCGTTAGAGGAAGTGAAGTTGGGAAAATTTTCAAGTCTTTCATAAGGGTAAAAATTGTATACTGACTTTAAGGGAAAAATTGTATTGATCTAGGCTGAATTGAATAAAGTTGTTTTATTTAAAGTTGTAGATCTTTCTTTTAGCTTTCCAATGACATATATTATGAAATTTTTGGACATTGGAGTTAAGAGATATGATTATTAGAAGTTGTGATGCTGTATAGGATGGACATTCGGGACAACAACATTGTTTTGAAATTTTGACCATTTTAGAGGCCAAATATCCTTTCGAAGTCTTTATAGAAGTTGTAAGTCTGGAAGTTTTCTTCAAAACGGTCTTCGAATGACCTTAATCCGATATTCCTAGTAAAAGTTATGCCCTTTTTACCAAGATAGGTCAGAGGAAGAAAAGATAAAAGGAAGTCACAATCGCGACTCTGCGGAAATTTCGTGCAAGTCACGATCGTGACATTGCGGCTCGCGCGTGGAAGTCATGATCGCGACCCGCTGATCCTCTCCAAACCTGAACATGTTCCACTCTTTTGACCATAACTTTGTTATCCTACCTTCAAATGACATGATTTTTGAAGCATTAGATTCCTAACACATTTCTCTATCTCTCCATGAAAATTTATAGCTTTTAGTATTGATTTAAAAAGGTTAATCAAATCAAAATAAGGGCATCAGTTGGAAGAGTATGAATTGGATATTTTACTAAACATGCTTCAGTATTGTGATGATATCTTAATCTATGGAGCTCCAAATGAGATTATTATTGTTTCTAAATAAATTAGAGTCATAGAGCTACAAATTATCTGAAGGAATCAAATTTTAATTTAGTCTTTAAGACTGTCAATTTCTGGATGGAAGTTGAGTACAATGTACTATTTTAGTATAACAATAGTACGAAAATATTTGGACTATAACTTTTAGATTTCTGAACCAAATGGAATAAATTTGGAGTCATTAGAAACTTAAGACAATGAGGAACAAATTTTCTTGAAGAAAGTATTATCAAATTAGTTCATCTTCCTTGTTAGAATGTTCATGGAAAATAGACCTGAAGGTTTGGAAATTTGAAGAAATTTATTGGAAGAAATGGGAGTTTGAATAATGTGTGATCTTGAAATGTTGGAATAAATTTAGGGCATGAATGGTTGGTATCCAAGTACTAAAGAAGTCCGAAAGTTAGGCTCTAGTAACTAAGATTTGGGCTCCGAAAATACGGAGTAATGAAGAAGATCATGTTTTATGAGTCAACAAGAGTTGGGCTTCAGAAGCGGGGTCCAACATAGTTAGTTAGTTACACTAAATGTGGCTACATCACTAACACCTTCCTTTATATGAGTTCCAAAATCATTTGCAAGATCATAGAAATTTCCACATATTTATACCAATTGTCTTGCCACTTTAAGATTGGTAATACAATCATTGGATCATCCATATGCTCCAAATATACATCTACAATCTATATACCTCTAATAACTTAATCAAATATATAACACTTTGGTTAGACTCCAATTTCATCAATATAGCAATTAAACTCATATTTGGAATTAAAAAAACCATGCACTTAATATTCTTATAGCACATTTTGCCCCATTTCATAAACTTCTATTAGATTAAAGTAGTTCAAGATAACATTGTCAAATATCTTTGAGTTAGGTACAACATACTAAACAATGCCTCCTTATGTGAAATGTCCACCATAATCTTATGCAGACTTTCCATTAACTCCAATAAAGAATATAATAATTTGTATATAACTGCTGCACATTTCAAAGCATATAACCATCATTGCGTCATTTATAATTGATGTTCGATTTTTTACCTTATATTTCTTTCTAATCAAGTGCACTTATCGCTTCTATAGTATAGGCTATGAAGTAACAAGTGTCGATCACACAAAGACTACGAGTACTAATATTAACATTTTTCTTATTATATAACAAATAATTATGATGATGGTGATTGATCACAATCAAAATTAAAGCAATAAACTAATACACT
>JANVCL010000008.1:13750141-13760838 GCA_026546855.1 Erythroxylum incrassatum | reverse complement strand
AAAATGTAACTGAAGAAGATAAAGTTACATGTAAATACACTTGCTTTCCAGGGCACTATATTTACATAACTCCAACAGTCTAAAGGCCCTAAAAGCGTAGGAAAGGAGGGGAATTCGACACTAATCCACCCATGTTACTAGTGAACATAAATTAGTTACTTTTGAGCTTCAAGCCCTCGATTCTTAAGGACTAGGAGGAGTTTTGATGCAAGATCAATGTCATTATATTTTTTAAGGTGAGCTTGTCATTTCTGGGTAGATGGCAAAGATCATTGTTTCTTTAGCTGCGACACATCTCCAAAACTCTCTGGTCACACCCCAGAAATGACTAAAAATAAATTTGAAATTTTCCAAATATTATGTGGATTAATTTTCATAAAAGTGATGTATTGAAATTCTTGATAGTTTATGAGATAAAAACAAATTTGAAAAGGGTTATTTTCATATGTAAATGCATGAAGCTGATTAACTTTGAGTTATTATTGATTAGAATTGAGACTATTTGGATGTATTGAGTATAAATGAGTGCGCTCAGTTTAAAAGTTGGTATAACTAAATTATGAATTAGATTTATTATGAATTTTACAATGTAAATGTGGACTCAATTGAGCATAGACATGTAGTTCAGAGGCCCAAATTGAGTTGTGGTTACTAGTGGATATAGAAGTGTATTTTCTATAACGCCCCACTCCCGCCCAAAACATGCACGTGTGCCATACAGTTACATGTGCACATACCGATAGAATTGGCGTTTTAACTATATTACCTTCACTTTATCGCATAGCATCACAAGCAAAATCATAAATAACACAAGATCTAAAATCCAAAAGTTTCCTCATTTCATTTTATAAACCATCATTTGGAATGTAGCATTATCCATCATCCACATTTATATAACATCATCCTATAAGCGTTTACAGCTCAGTTTACAAAGTATACTACATACTTGAGGAATTAACAAAAGTTAAAAAAAAAGACTAGTTCTTCAATCCCAGCTAACCAAAATTTAAGCCTTGCCTTTACTTCAAAAGTTGTACAAAAACGCTTCTAATGCAGCCTTAGAAGCTAAGTCGTCGCTCTCTCGAACCTGAAATTGTCAACGTTGCAATTTTGTTGAGTTTTGAGAACTCAATAAAGTAACCATCCTCGATGGTTCACTCTTGTCAAACCACAAAATAATTGATAATCATGTTATCAGATAATTCACATCAACCTAACTATCATCAAGTAATATCATAAAACACTCTGTACATAATGGTCATATTTCAATCACATAGTCCAAACAATTCATCATTTCATTACAATTTTTTGGAACACAATCATCAATAATTTATCACAAATTCATTCAAGAAAAGTTCTCACAATAGTGCTATCATTCAATTTATTCATTTAATATGTGAAAGCAATGTTTATGAGACATATTCATTTGTTACGTTTTTGTGACCATGTGCCTTTTTCACTGTCTCGTATCCGTTGTGGATACCAAGCTCTTTCATACTGTCACTTATCCTTTGGGGATATAGGGCTCATTATACACGTTGAGCCTTAAGCTCTTTCCATAGGTGTCTGACTTTTAAGCTCTTTGTTTTTTTTAAACTGGCGACATCAGTCACAACTGCCTTTATATTTTATGCATTGGAAATGAAATGCATTCACAAATTCAATCATCTTATTCATTCAGTCACATTCACATTATTTCTCATTCACATTTATCATTGGACTTCTAGTCTGGCATTCAACATTCACGTTGAGAATCAAACAGTCAATCTCATTCACGTATAAGTAGCACTTCCAATATTTTAATCATGCATCAAAACTCCTTATACATTTCATGTCCGCAATTCAGTACACAATTCAGTACGCATTCATCAATATCAAATTCAGTTCAGTAATAAACAAAACAAGTTAAGGTGAGACCATCTTAGGTTATTCACAATTTCTCCCTTTTTGCTTATTGCCTTAATGTTCCAGCAATATCTGGAAGTGATTGCTCTACGTGCACTTCTATTCTAGCTTTCTTTTCAACATAAACTTTCGAGTCTACTTTACATGATCATTATGACAACGAAAATGGTGTATTTCTGTAACACATTCTTCTAAACAATTGTTCCCTGTGCCTTAAGTTTGTAATGACACCAAGATCATACAATTTGGTTCATTATTCTATGAGTTATGCTCAAAATACTCCAGACTAAGTACATTTGAAATTTGAGCTAGGTCATGATCATGCATTCAAAGTTTTACAACCCATATATCTCAATTTCATTATCTAAAAATTACAAAATTTATACCAATTAAAAGCTAAGAGAATAAGCTACAACTTTTGTGAAGACACCTTTGTCTGATTCAGTTTACATGAATATAGTTTATTCAATAACAACAAGGCATGATTTTTGTCACTGGTAGTGCTACAGCCTTAGCCAATACTCAATTTCATGCCAAAATTTGAAATTCTTAAAGATAGAATTAAAATTCGACTTCTTCAGGAAAGTTGTAGCCATATGTCTCTCTAATTTAATCTGAATCAAGAATCAACTCATTTTCAAATCTACATGTCACGATATAATCAAAATACTAAAGCATGTTCAATGAAAATATTCTAGTTCATAATATTCCAGCACACTTCCTCACTTTCATCCAATCAATCTTTTTCAAATCAATTCATATGACTCTAACTTTTTGTGGAGAGGGAAAACAATGTCTTAGGAGTGTATTGGTTTAATTTTCAAGTCATTTGGAGGTCAGGAGACAAAGTTAGAGCAAAACGAGTCAGAACTGTTCAGTATCAAAAAGCCTGATTATGTACTCCCACCTTCTACAGCAGAGTCACAGTTATGCACTTTAATTGTCCAGATTTTTGCAAAATGCTTCTCCTTCTTCTTCCTCCCTGCCACTTACTTCCCCTAATCCAATTCAACATACTCTAAAACAACTCAAGATTCAAGTTTAAACATAAACATCAAAACAACATTCATACATGGCTAACACCAGTTTCTGCATTCTCTATCTACTATATTTTTTAATGATCAATAACAATCCAAAACAGAACCTATTTTTATTTTTCTACAATTGTCTACTCCATAAATTTTCAGTTAAACTAAAGAGAAGAAATCACAGTCATATAAAACAGAATATATATATTGACATCACCACTTTCTACACAAATGCTACTGCATAAATTGTTTTCATCTAATCTTCATTTATCACTCTACTTATCTAAAACTACTCCTCCTACACAACTCAGATATACATCCATTTATAACATCATGAAAATTCATGTGTAATAGCTAGAAAATTCAAACCATCACTTGTTTCTAGCAAAAACTCCAATAGTAAAAGTAGATAAAGCTTTCAGTGGATGAAGAAAATAGAAATAATTAGTGATAAAACAATATATATGGACTGGTTTCGGTGATGTATAAGCAAAAAGAGAGATTTCGTTTAGTATTGGTGCATGCGGTGAAGAACAACCGAGAATGAGATGCAAAAAAATTTTCCTTACAAAACAAGATGACTACGTGGGTTGAGGAGATCTTTTCACATGTCACCTATGCATGTAGGCCATTTGTCAGACTCCCATTTATCTTATATTTCTATATTTTTCCTAGTCCAAAATACCCCAAATTTCAAAAATTTCCTAAAATTCAATAAAATTTCAAAATAATCATAATACTTTCCAAATAAATTTTCAACAAATAATCCACAATCCATATTTTAATTTCATTTATAAATCAATTATACCCAAAAAATGTCAATGAATGCATGTACAATTCTTTTAATGATTATCGACACAATTCACATATTTAAATATACTATATGATGCATGAAATGCACTTCTATTCTCTCAAGATACACTATTCCAGGGTCCTAGCCCCTAACATGGGATATTGGGACGTTATATTTTCACTATAGGAATGACCCTTCTTTCGGAATTGGGATGTCTGTTTTATAGGTAAAACTCTACCAAATTTTCAATACATTCCTCGTAAAATGTGACATTTTAAATAGAAAATAAAGCTCCTTAGAATAAATAACAAATTGAGTCATGGTCTTATTCTCGAGGCAATCTAGAATTGGTTTAGATTTTACATCCTAATGATCCTCCCTATTTTTCTTTCTATGGATTAATCAAGAGCAAAACCCTCCACTTTAAGACACCAAGTTCGACACGAAGGAGCACAATCTACCTATAAGTTGATATTCATAGTTATGATCGTGTATTAGAATTCATTCTCATATTCATCATGAAAATCACCATCATTATCATATGCACACATTATACTCATATATATGGATTAACACATGTACATATATTTTTATTATACGATGAAATGTTTGTCTTGATATGTGATGATGTCAAGGATCGTTATGGTATGAGCTACCTGGTGGTAGTCACCAAGTTGTTCATATAGTGAGTCAATTGATCAGATATGAATTTAGGTTAGTAGTTGATTTATTGATGGGTCCATTGATGAAGATACAACATAGTTGGGACAATTCAGTAGAGGTTGCTCTTGGATGCCAACCGGTATATGGTACATGATATGGTGGCATGATTGTGGTGGTTCGGTCGATGTTGCTTACAAAAGACAATCACGTAGTAGTGAGGTTGCAACAGTTCGGTTAAGGTGGCTCTCGGTTGACAGTCCATCACATTTGGACCAAGTGACTTGTGTGGAACAAGAGAGCCCCTATAGCTATAGTTTATAGGTAAGGAACTTGTCATAGGCATCAATCCTCCACTAATATTTATGATTTTCGATTTTGATGATTATATCACATATTACTGATATGGGAAATGCATACATGTTTATGAAAATTATGATGTGAATTTGCATTTATGGATGTGATACATTTTATACATATCATTTGAAATCCTCCTGGAGTGCATAACATAACCATAGTATTAATTCACTCAGCAAGGTCTGACTACCCTCAACCGTTTTTCAGGATCTTCTTTTCATCTCTTTTGTAATAGCGTATTTCATCAGTCTTCTTCTCCTCTGACGAGTCGATGTATGTTTGATGGTGATCTTTGACTCTAGAAACGTAGTAGTCTTGTATGTGCTAGATTTTCTTTGTATTAACTACCTCAACATTGTAGCACATTGTGAATTGGATATTATTAGGAATGTTTGATTGTTATAAGTAAAATTTTGGTCATTTTGAAATCTTTTCTTTATTATGGATATAAGGATTTGATGGCATTTTGTACTTGTTAAGGGTCTAGTAAATGTTGAGTTTACTAGTCCTTTAACGCTGGTTACGATCTAAGGTTAGGGTTGTGATATTTTTCACATATTTGGAGTTAGCCTTCTATGAAGCTTTTAATGAATATTAGTTTTCTTCAGCTTATGTTTTCTCCCCTCTTATTATTCTTTCATTTACTATGCATTATTCTTTCTTCCAGTTGATGAATTTCTTTATAAATGTTTGTGTCTAGAATTTTGATCCTATATTTAACTATATTAGCTTCTTATATAATTTAAAAACCTTTCTTTCTTGTAATAATCATCCACATATGACTATAGGTATTGCTTGGAATGGAAAATGAAACTGAAAGTTTAGGTATATGGGTATCTATAGAGTTTCCATAACCTATAATTTCATTCGCTTATCTCAAATTATTATGGTAATGTTGCCTATGTATAAATTCAAAAAGTTTGCACAAAATCTTTCCCTTTATATTGGCGACCTAACCATGATATATACATCTTGCATGCATTTTATGTATAGTGGATAGTAGTGCATTACTCTTAGCTCTTAGGAGTACCTGCAAAATTTAAAAAAAATTATGATAGTATACATAATAATATAGAAAATAATAAACTAACATATTTTCATTAATTACCTTTTTCTATATTTGATATCCTTATGATCCTAGTATCATCTCTTAGTTTCAAGCTCATTGTCAATTTTTTAATAAAATAAGTGTGATTTTAGTTTCTCTACCTGTATGATTGCCCATGCCATGGGATGTATGTCATAGTTTTCATTAATCCCTATTACATTTAGAAGTTGCCCTTAATACTTGGTCTTCAAGAAACAACTATCCATACTGGTCTTCAAAAAACAACTATCCATACCAATGATGGATCCTAACTTCTTTTATCATTGTTTCATTTCATGAAAACATATATACATTCTTTTAGACACTAGTTTATCTCACTCTTGAATCCTTTTAAGTTGAACCTCAAATGTAGGACCTATATTTCTTTCTAATATAATAATTCATATTTTTATATCCATTGTGTTGTTTCTTTGTCTTTTTTAACACTTTCCTCTGGGCATAATTGAACATGATTAATTTGATAGACACAGTAAATTTGTCCTTACATTTTTAATCATATTTCTAATTTTTTATGCTTAATTTATCAAGAATTTTTTGCTTAAAATGCCTCATGATGTGGTTAGAATTCAATAACTTGGGCTTGTTTGTTGGGTTGCAGCTATATACTGACTTGTATGTTTTTATCTTGAAGCACCTATCATTTACATTAAATGATCCATATAATTCAAAAGGAAAACCATGAGAAAAACCATACCTAATGTTTTTAATGCTTCCCTTTTGAAGTTTAAATCAAAACTTATTGTAGATATATAGTTAGTCACTGCATCTTTGAAATGCTTGAAATTGTCAAACATGATCCTTAAAATCCATTTTTTTGCCGCCATACTAGGAGCATGCTTATTGGTTTGAGTAGATCTTCTCAAAGTAGCGCTTAACTCTTCAACACTGAGATACTCATCACCAACTATGAAACTGTTTAGATCTAATGAGTCCATATACATATCATATGACATGTATTAACACTAATATTAAAATTTAAAAGTATTTAGAACTATAAAAAAAGCATTATGTTACTCATCATCTTTAACTGCGTCTTCCTCATCATTAGTTTCCCTTTAATCTAATTCCTTATTTTAATCTAAATATGTGACTAACTTAAGCCTATGTCTTGGTCAACTTAACCATATCCCTTTCTACATCTTCGGCCACATTTCTCATCTCTTTAACATGAATACAATGATGCTCCATTTTAGCATTTTCTTTTTCCATATTTTTAGCCCATATATATACACTAAAAGTGGCTACGTCAATAACACCTTCCTTTATATGAGTTCCAAAATCATCTGCAACATCATTGAAATTTCCATATATTTATGCCAATTGTCATGCTACTTTAACATTGGAAATACAACCATTGGGTCATCCATAAGCTCCAAATATGCATCTACAATCTTAATCAAGTATATAACACTTTGATTGGACTCCAATTTCATCAATATAGCAATTAAAGTCATATTTGGAATTAAGAAAACCATACACATAATATTTTTATAGCACATTTTGCCCCATTTCATAAACTTGTATTAGATTAACGTAGTTCAAGATAACATTGTCAAATATCTCTAAGTTAGGTACATCATACTAAACAATGCCTCCTTGTGTGAAATGTCCACCATAATCTTATGAAGACTTTCCATTAACTCTTATAAGGCATATAAATAATTTATATATAACTGCTGCACATTTCAAAGCATATAACCATCGTTGATCATTTATAATTGATGTTCAATTTTTTACCTTATATTTCTTTCTAACCAAGTGCACTTATCGCTTTTATAATATTGGTTATGAAGTACCAAGTGTTGATCACACAAAGACTACGAGTACTAATATTAACCATTTTCTTATTATATAACAAATAATTATGATGATGGTGATTGATCACAATCAAAATTAAAGCAATAAACTAATACACTTCAACACAATTGACTCACTAGAACAAAGACTAAATCTAAGAACAATCAATACAAATAATGATACCTGGATAGTGAACCCCTCTAAGACTTCTCATACAAATAAGCCTTCACACATCAATTTTAAGCTAATGTTCAATAGATCGTGAAAATTCCTTAATTATATTAATAATTGTCTCAAGAATATTAATAACTAATGCTAGGTTCAACAACGACAACAATAATAATAACAGGATCTAAGTTGAAGTGTCGTTGAGACGCAAGTTCTAAGAAGGTTTAGAAATATGAAGCCTTACTCTTAACTGATAGAAAGGTTATTTCTATTTGACCTACAGGAAAAATAAAAATATAAATATAAAGAGCAATAAAAAGATGCATATTAAAATAATAAAAATAAAAATAAAATAAGTAAATAGATCTAAAAATAAAAAAGAAGACAAATAAATTAACAAAACAAACAAGCCATTATATATATAGAAAAGTTTAAACTAGGTAAGGAAATGTTTAGCTCAAATAACTAAGAGGTAAATAGTATATATTAAATGTTTAGGCTAAATATAAGACATAAGACTCAAAGGAAAAAGTTTAGAAGACCTTTGTGAAAGAAAAGAACCTCTTTATGTAAGATACCTTACCTCTATCCTAGTACGCCAAAGTTTCTTATAGAGGGCTATGCCCTTAGTAAGTTCTAGCAGAGCCATTTCATTTTTTATCACCTCCCTCCGGTTCTTCTTAAGCCTTCATCTTTTCCTCTTATAGTCTCTAAGTACAATCTTCTTGCATCTTATCACTAAAACGTCATGATGTCTCTTTTTAGCATGCTCAAACACCTAAGCCTTGGCTCTCTTAAATTTTCATCAATATTAGTCACTTTTAATTTGTCTCTTGTCATTACATTCATGACCTTATCTCTTCTAATAAGGTTGCACATCCAACCAAGCATCCTTATCTCCGTCATTATTAACTTATGATTGTGCATCTATTTGATGGGCCAATACTCCATATTATAGAGCATGGTTAGCCTAATCACTAAATGATAGGATTTACCTTTGACCTTGAGTGGTATATTCTTATCATATAAATTCCAAATGCACTTCTCCATTTAAGCTACCATGATCTAATACGATAAACTATGTCTTCATCATTCTCTCTATTGCTTTGGATGATAAATCCTAGATACTTAAAACACTCTTTCTATGGTATAACTTCTGAACCAATCTTTACCTACATATTGGAAGTCTTCCTATGGCCTAAAAAGTTACACTCTAAGTACTCAGTCTTATTCTTACTCAATTTATAGCCTTTTGACTCTAGTATATCCCTTTAGAGTTCTTGCTTGACGATGACTCCCTCTTTTATCTCATATACTAAAACAATGTCATTAACAAACAACATACACCAAGGCACATTACCTTGAATATTCCTGGTGAGTTTATCCATCAATACTATAAATAGAAAGGGGCTTAACGAGTAGTCTTCGTATAACCTAATATCGATAGAAAAATGCTTTATGGCTTCTCATATTGTCCTTACTTTAGTCTTTACACTTTCATACATATCCTTAATAACTTGTATATAGGTAAAAGGAACCCTCTTAAATTTTAAACTCCTCCATATAATTTCCATATGTTCTCTATCATAAGCCTTCTTTAAGTCAATAAAACCCATTTGTAGGTTACGTTGTGTTTTTTTGTAATATTCAATTAATTGTCTAAGGAGATGTATAGTTTTTTTGTGTGAACCTTCTTGTCATTAAAGCAAACTAGTTTTTTGAGATAGGTGCATCCCTTTTATTCTCTTCACAATCATCTTCTCTCATAACTTCACAGTGTGACTAAGTAATTTGTTGTCTCTATAGTTATTACAAGTTTGGATGTCCAACTTGTCCTTAAATAGAAGAATTAGCATATTAAGTCTCCACTCATCTAAAATTTTGATGGATTTTAGGATCACATTAAAAAGCTCGACTAGCCTAATAAGACTCTCTTCGTCTAGGCTCTTCCGCATCCCTATGGGTATCTTATTAGGTCCTACTACCATTCTACTCTTTATTTCTCTTAAGACTATTTTAATTTCTTCCCTTGTGATATGCTAGCGATAAATAAAGTTATGATACTTTTCAAACGTGCTAAGATCACCTAAAGAGACGTTATCCTCTATGTCTTCATTAAAAAGAATATAAAAGTATCTCTGTCATCTTCTCTGGATATCATTTTCAGCTACAAGAACCTACTTCATCTCTTATACAACAACTAATCCTAAGTTGATTAATTAAAATCTCTTTTAGTTTAAAAACCATAAGGTTGCATTAATCTATTTATGAATCCTACTATTAGGTTTGACTCTAATATGTAAGATTTATGGTGATCTATCTCTAAGATTAAATGAAACTCATTTTGTTTATGCTAGATCAATTTATATAAAGGATTTTTCAATCCCAACTTCATGAAATCAGACATGAATCAATATACCATCATAAATTGATTCAAGAAAAATAAAGAAAACATAATCGAATCTCAAATTGTCAATGATGTTGAAGAATAAATTAAATTAAAATGAGATCACTGCAAAATCCATCATGGGTTCATCATATCTAAGTTTAATAAAGATTTAGTTCCTACTCAAAACATTAAAACTAAAGGGGAAAAACTAACAGAAACATGATAAGATCCCTTTTTATCTTCACAAAATTTACTTTAGATCAATGAAAATCCACGTCAAATACGTTTTCTTGCTTATTCTTCATTCTCTTTGTTGTTTTAGTTTATCAAATTTCACCTCCTAAACCTCCTTTATTATTTTTTGCTTTAGATTTGCTTTTTATAGTTTGAAACTTAGGTTTTTAGTTATAACACAGGTGAGTACACAACCATATAGTTAAAAAATATGAGATTAAAATTTGGAGCAAACACGAGCCAAAAATATAAACACTG
>JANVCL010000008.1:13700502-13710967 GCA_026546855.1 Erythroxylum incrassatum | reverse complement strand
TGCATTTTAGTTCATTAATATTTTCAAGATCGAAACCCCCTTCTTACTAATTTCACTTGCATTTTATGACATATAGGTGAGCTTAGGTCCATTTCATTAGGTTTCAATTAAGTGAGACGACCCGAGGTTGCATCCTATATTGCAATCATTGGATTTAAATTTTTGACTCGGTTTCCAAGGGACTGATCTTAAGATCGAAAAAAAGAGCCGATCACTATGTTCTCTCTTTACCAATATGAGATTTAAGCGAACAACTTGCTCAGACTTTGGCAGGAATTTCCTTGCAAGCCCTCCGTCATTCGCCTACTTTTAGATATGGTTAAACTCGATGTCATTTTGAGCATTAGACAAGATTGGACAGGGTAAATTATTCAGAGAATTTGAACTCTACAAACGTAACTGCTAGTGAATGTGAATCACCTCAACTTCATTTGGCAGAAGAATTAAAATCAGTTGGGATATTAATTAGAGTTAATTACAAAAAATTCAAAATTTTCTCAATTTTGCAATTATATCAGTACTTCAAAAAATGACAATTAAATATTCAAACTTTCAATATTTTTCAATTATAGCTGGACGTTATCATCTCTGCTAAGTTTGTTGACGTAGCTTAAGATGTGTTCCAAAAATCCTAAACACTTATATACATCAAACTAAATTCATCTAACTATTAAAAATTAACTAAACTATATTATTTAATTAAACTAAATGGTAAAGTATAACTAAAATTACGTCATTTTTTGGAATGAAATCCTAATAACATAGACGTTGTACTTCATTATCGTAGACCTTCTGGTCGCCAAATGTCAAAGCTCTCTTATCGTGCAAACTTTATAACCTCTTTAATTCTTAAGAACTCAATATGAATTCCTATGTGAACTAGAAAAAGGTAGAGAAAGATAAAAGGGTTAACTAGGTAAGTTGTCAAAAAAGTAAAATAATTGGAATTTGATGATTCCATGTATAAAGACCCAATCTTTCTATGTGTTTCCTCTTCAAATTTTTATAGGAAAATCATTTGAAGCTACAGAGAAAGCTACTCAATCTCATGAACCAATCTGAAATCTACGCATCAACGAGCAAAGAAAAACCCCATCTTCAGGAAGACAGCAGCCCGTATGTTATGATAGCTACAACCTAAAGGAATTATATTGACAAAGAAAGTAGATAGAAAACAACACCAAATAATACCCAATGGAAACAAGAATTTTAAATGTAATCACAAAGTAAAAGGGACACAGGAACTTGCGAGGAAAACCCCAACATGGGGAAAATCTCGGGTGGCAAGCAAGAAAAATCTTCACTATGAAGGAGGAGTGCGAAAGCTCCCTTACAAATAGGGTTGCTAAACACTTGTATTATTATCCTTTACCAAGTAGTAACTTATCTTCTAAAAGCCACCACTAAACTCCTTACATAGGAGTTCAAGACAGAAGCCTTATGTTATCTAGTTAATATGGGACAAGGGCCATATATATAAGGGACCAAAGACTTAAGGCCTATTTCCACAAATAAAGTGGGATGAAGGCTAATATACAAAATTGAGGTAAACATAACAATCTCCACCTTGCATCAATTTTGTTGCAAACAAACAATTCTCCATCTTGAAACAATATTGAGCTGACTGAATTGTAACCTCCCTATTCAAACTTCATGGCCGCCTCCAAATCGAACGATACTCAAGAAACAAGATTAACCAATTCCAAGCAGTGTTGGAACTTGGATCCAGGAAGAGTCTTTGTCATCATATCAGCAGCATTATTAAGGTCTATTTCCACAAACAATGTGAGATGTATGCTAACATACAAAATTGAGGCAAACAAAACATCGTATATGGAAAACAACAACGACGAAACCCGCTTGCCTTTGTTTGATGTTGTGTTGGATTGCGTGAAATGGTGGTTTAAGTTATAAGAGTAAATAGAGTTACCAGAGAGTTGAGTTACAACAGGAAGACGATGAAGCTATAGTAGAATTAATTGTGAAAGAAGAATGTTGTAGTTTTGTGTTGTGAATAAAATGGTAGCGTTGAGGGAAATAACTTTTGTTTGTTGTTGCGAGTCTGAATAACTTTGTATAAAAGGGCTCGTTGTAGTTGAGAGGGAGATAACTGTCAAATAACTAATTCTATCAATCTATTTAAAATTTCTTTATATATGGCTATGGCGATGAACTCTGTAATCTCTCTGTAGCTAATTTATGTTAAAGCTTCTTTTCTAAAACTGTTCTATCATTAAGGACACCTTGAAAAATGCAAAATAAGGCGATAACATTCAAGTCTTAGTCGATTAAACATATTACAGTGGCTATGGTGTTGATAGAGATGCTCAAAAGGTCTATGTGAGAACTGAGGGCTTCGTCTTTGATTCAGGGATTTCATTCCCAAATTACGAAGTAGTTTTAATTATGTTCAATCAGTTAGTTTAATTAAACGACGTAGTTTAATTAATCTTTATTAGTTAGTTTAGTTTGATCTGATGTGAATAAATGTTTAGGATTTCTAAAATACATGTCAAGTCACATCAGCAAACTTAACAGAGTCAATAACATTGGGCTAGAATTGAAAAAATTGAAAGTTTGAGTATTTAATTGCATTTTAAAAAAAATTCAGATCGTAATTATAAAATTGAGCAAAACTTGAGTTTTTTTTTAATTTACCCTAGTAATCATTAATACCATTGGTTGTATAATTGTTTTGAAATTGAAAGTTTCTGAATGGGTGTAGCAGTTTCACAAAATCTAGCATAATTAAAAATAGAAGATTAAACACACAAATGCAAATAAAAAATCAATACATAAAATTTGTTAACGCAGTTCGACACACCTTACCTACATGTACCAGGCCCTCACCCAGCTTAATACTTTCACTAATGACAATAGTTTGATACAAGGCCTTATTGAGCGATCCACTCAACCTGTGAAAGTATTTCACACCCAATAAGATGACCACCTCGTGCTAACCTCAATAGAGGATTTTCTCAACAATGTTCGAAAATAAAAGATGATAATAAAACAACTCAAGTGATTGAAATAATAAAGAATACAAACAAAGGCACTTGAGAAAGAAAACAACTTCCCTAACAATGTCGCTTCTTCAACGAAAGAACAAGAAGTTGACCATCAAAAGATCTGCTGTGAAGCTTCAATATCGTTACTAGAACATCCTACGCGTAGCAGCCACAAAACATCTCAAATCAACCAATGTTTCATCACCAAAACGTCATACATGAAGAACTGCAAGAACACCAAGGTTGCTAGAAGTTTTTCACATAAAAACCACTATCATTTATAGCACAAAAATCCCTCACAATAGACAAAAAAACACAGCTCCCTAATTTAGAAAAATCACAAACAAAATAAACGTTTCTTCACCAAAAAGTTGCAAAAAAAATAGTTGCAAATTTCATGACAGTTGCTGGAATTTTTCGTACATAATAACTCACAACCAACAGCTAAAAATTTCCACTTCATTGACAGTAAAAACAATCACAAAAGGAACTGGAAAATACCAAAAAATCAGCTGCTATGACTAACCAATCAATAACCAGGACAGCCCACAAAAATCACATAAGAACAGAAAATGCAACAGCAATATATGGATCAATAAATCAACGTAAACTTGGCTGCAACATATTATCCAAGATAGCCCACAAAACTGTACTGCTTGTCCTCAATAGGTGGACTCATCGGAGGCGAATCAGGGTTTGGTACGCCGAGGTTGTCTGAATTGCTCAATTTGAAGATTTCAAGCCCATTAAGAATGACATTAGAATAATTAGTTTGTCTCCATCCTTTTGGGTGCAACTTGATAGAGATATTCTGCACCTTCTCGCCTCCTTTGGCTCCTATCAAAACTATGTAGTCTTGTTTCACAAGAACACCATTTCTTTGGCTCGAATAGATAACATCTACGTGACGATCAGCAGCTTCATAGGCGATGAAGATCTCGAAAATTTTCATTATCAACTTTTAATAATTTAAGATGACTATAAACTCTACATAGGTGATAATAATTAAACCATGTTTTTGTATAGTAAAGACCTGTTTTGAATTAATTAAGATTATTTCACATTAAATTTTGCAAATAATTGGAAGAAAGTTTACTTTACTTTTTACTCTTGTAAAGCATAAAATTGATAATGGTCTTATTACTTTTAACTTTTAAATTGTGTATCAATTGAGAATAATCACAATTAAAAGATAATTTATTATAAGAAAATAGTCAATGCTAATCACTAATAGCTAATTTGATTCTAGCATACGTGATTGCATTTAGTAAAAATAACGGATAAATATTTGTATTAATTATGAAATACTAAAAAGATTCACATTTTTTCCTTATTTTTATTTCTATTTTTGAATAATATAATTGTTAAGTTTCATACTTTAGATTTTGGAAAGTTCTCTAAAAGTATAATTCTTGCACAATCAACAAATGTTTTTTTTAATATAAACAAAATGTTAAATATATAGAATCTTAAAACTATAAAAGATAGGGTAACAAAAAACATTGTTTGTAGTTAACAAGAAATATAGAAATCAAGGATGTTAAGAGGAAAAAAATTAGTGAAGGGAATTGTTTTATTAGTAAATAAATATAAAGGGCAAGAATGTCAAAAAGATAGATAGATATATGTAGCATATACAAGTATAATGTCTAATTTTAGAAATGTAGGGTTTGGATGGATAGAAAAGAAAGTTTACGGCCAGTTTGGTTCCTTTTTTTTTCTTCCATTTCTTGTTGTCATTTTCATAAAAAGGAAACAATGCCTTACAACATGTTTGGTTGAGTCTCATTGCCATTTTTCGTTTTCAAAAATAATAAAACTAAAATAACAACAAAAAATGATTTTTTTCGTATGTTTTTAAAACATGTTTTTTTTAGAAACTGGCTCAACATCTTCTATATCTTTTGCATCTCTGTGTCTTCTGTGCTTTGATTTCTTCATCCTGTTTCAAATGCTTCTCTGTTTCTTCATTTGCTACTATTGCTTTTTGGGTTCTTCCTGTTACTTGCTTTCAAAAATTTATCAGCATCTAGAATATAATGCAAAAACCTACCACACTTTTAAGATGATGTTGTACTAGCTTTTCTTCCTTTCCCATATGGACGTTTATGGACGTAGGAAATAAACACAAGTAGGATTCCTGCTCATAAACCACATCTACATGATTCGCGCTGATATTCTTCCTTTCTTTCAAGATAAAATTACCAAGTGACAGGTAGGTAATCAAATAATTAGGCATCCTTAGATGAAAGGGCAATTCTCAGGTATGATTATCCATCAACAGAGCAGCAAGTAGAAAAATCAAGAGTTTGCTATTTGGAATTGGAAGTGAAAAGGTCCTTTTTTAGAATTTGAGGGATCTTTAATGGACGCAGTTTTATGTTTTGGTATTGTCTGCAAGATGTTTGATTATTTGTCCCAGTGATTCTTTTGGTTATAGGAAAACTTTCTTTGTTGTGTTACTATTACATGCGAGTGTGGAAACGAATGTCAAAAACTATGTAGGATTTATACTGGTTTTGATTCAAACTCCCATCTCTATATCTCTACCGTCTTGATAAAATATATCGAAAATGCTTTTGAATAACAAAAGTTGTGAGTTTTTCACCTCATCTACAGTTATCTACAGTTGGTGATACGGTTTCATACAACGTTGTGTGAGTTTGCCATCTCGTTTGTCTCTCTTTTTCTAGTTTTAGAGTTGAATGTAGCTTATGTAATTAATGTCATGTTTCTATTTCAAACATTTCATGTCTTCTTTTATTTATGACTGGATCTGTTATTTGGGACAATAGTAGTAGGCAAAAAAGTGGGATATACATGTTGATATAGTATTTACCTGATGAGAATGCAGTTTTAATATGTTGACTTAATATTATAATTTAAAATGATATAAATTAATGTGCAAATTTTGCAATTATATAAATTTGCATATATTTTATTTCTAAAAGAATTAATTAATTTAAAAACATAATATCTTATATTAAAAACTATTAAAATAACATAAAATTTAAAAATAGAAATAGGATGATAAAATAAACATGTTTTTTTTAGTTTTTTATTACAAATTTCAATCAAACAGATTTTTATTTTCAATTTTTATATTTCAAATTTTAACCAAACGATTTTTTGTTTTTTAATAGAAAAACATAAACAAAAAATAGAAAATAAAAACTAAAAATCACAATATAAGAACAGAAGTGAAACCAAGCCAGCCTTAATTACTCATATTTAGAAGAGTTTGGAGCTGTTAAGTGGTAAACGGTTGAAATAGATGATAAGCTTTAAAGTTAAACATAGGTTTAGGAATCCATATACCATCATGTAAAATGTCTTCGGACAAAACCTACTGATAATTACGAGAAAAAACGTTAGGTAACTGCATGGGAAGTAGCAGACAACATTTGGGGCGTCTTGATGGTTGAGTAGAGTAAATTTTTGTAGTGCTTGTTCATCGCCCCTTTGCGTTCATTATCTCCGAGAACACAGCAGCAGACATGAGTGCGTCAGACTTGTTACTACCAAAACTTTGGCCATCGCTGCTACTAGTTGTCGTCATTCCTCCAACTCGGGAATTGATTACAAATCCATTTGTTGTACTAAACAAATCATCACTATCATCACCAACTGAGGGGTCTTTCAGTGGACGTTCTTCATTTATCGACTCTACCTGCGCTTCAGACCTACCAAACTCAACACTATCACCTGTTGTACTTTGCTGCAACCGTAACGCAAATTCAAGTCCCCAAACTACATCTCCCATTGATGGCCTTTCGACTCCCTTGTCCAACAGACAGCTGACTGTAACCTCGGAGAACTTTTTCAGACAATTTGGTGTGATCTTACCGTCCAAATGGGGATCAATGATCTCACTCAGCATTCCTTTGCGGTGACATTGCCTAAAACTCTCTGCCAAGCTTACTGGCTCCTGCGGAATGGTTTTGATCACTGGTGGTTCGGCACATAACACCTCGCACAGCACCACACCAAATGAATACACATCTGATTTCTCAGTCAATTGTTGAAGACGATAGTATTCAGGATCCACGTACCCGAAACTGCCTTTCACCACCGTGCTAATATGGGTCTTTGTCATATTGGTCGGCCCTATTTTCGACAGCCCAAAATCGGAGACCTTTGCCACCCATTTCTCATCCAACAAGATATTGGTTGTCTTCACATCACGATGAATAATGGTGTGGTTTGCTCCTGAGTGAAGGTACTGCAGGCCACGAGCAGCACCGATACAAATCTCTAGCCTCTGCTTCCAGGGAAGAGGTGGATTGTTGGTTTTGTAGAGATGATCACGAAGAGTGCCATGGGCCATGTAATCGTAGACAAGGATCATTTCTCCGTCTTCATAGCAATAGCCAATTAGAGAGACTAAGTGGAGGTGGCGAAGCTGAGAGAGCATTTCGATCTCTGTTTTGAACTCATTAGCTCCTTGTTGTGACTCTGGATTCAACCTCTTGATTGCAACAGGTGTAGCCCCGCCATCAATGAACCCCTTGTATACATTGCCAAAACCTCCAATTCCAATGATAAATACCTTATCAAAGTTGTTGGTGGCCGCTTTGATCTCAGCCAGAGAGAAGTGGTGACAGAGATCAGCAGGTAAAGATGATTTCTGGGTCTTGCTGGACTTGGTTGAAGTGAAAGAGAAAGGGCCAAGTTTTGAAGCTTTGTAACTATAACGCGAGTCCTTAACTCTTAACCTTCTCCGGAAAACCAACAAAGCTAAAAGGCATAGCACTGCAATACATGAAGCAGAACCAGCAATAATAGCAGCTAACCTAGTCCGGTTACTTTTAAACTTGGTTGGATCAGAAGTGGACTGGGCTTCAATAGGTGGACTCAACGGAGGCAAGTCGGGGTTTGGTGCGCCGAGGTTGTCTGAACTGCTCAATTTGAAGATTTCAAGCCCATTAAGAATGACATCAGGATAATGACTCTGTCTCCATCCTTTTGGGTGCAACTTAACAGAGATATTCTGCACCTTCTGGCCTCCTCTGGTTCCTATCAAAACTAAGTAGTCCTGTTTCACAGGAACACCATTACTTCCGCTCCAAAAGATAACATCTGCGTGAAGATCAGCAGCTTGATCGACGATGAAGATCTCGAAAACTCTATCATTTTGTTCTAGAATCTGCGGCTGAAACTCGCAAAAATGAAGCCTAAGAAAATAGGAGAAGCCAGAATCAATTGGAAATTCCCACGTAAGATTGTCTTTCAAATTCATTTTTGTATCACCCATTGTCCTGGCAGTTCGATACACTTGGTCCGGAGCAGAATAACGTGTGAAATTATCGTACTTAAGTTGAATAGTATAGTTAAAAGGAGTACCACCTGGTCGAGCATCGGTTACGTAATTTTTGTCCATCAACCAACTTCGATACAGACCCGTATCATACTCTGGAGAAATGGAATTGCCTCCCATGTTCTGACGGTACATCAGCTCTAATGCAATGCTGCTATCTATGGCGAGTAGCTTCGATTCGCCAACATAACGGATGCTTTGATCAGCGTTTGAAAAATTATAATATAGATTGTCAAGCATGGACACAACTTCGATCCCGTTAATGAACGCAAATGAGTCGGGCATATCAGGACTAGTAATAAAAGTTATGTTTAGCCTCTGGTGATCGTCAACATACAAGCNNNNTTCTCGATAAAAGACTTCAGAGTCTTCAGCCCGAGCATGAAGCCCAGCGCTGAAGTTACTAAGAAGAGTAAACTTGTTAGCTTTGACAGTGAAGAAGGAGTTAGGGCTTTTGAAATCGAGATAAGAATAAGCTGGGTAGAAGTAGAGTCGCACAAACTTTGGGCCCGCAGTGACAGGGAATGAATAAGTGAACGGGAAAGTGGAGAGGCGGGCAGTTCCGTAGGGCACCGGATTCACGGAAGTCGGTTGTTGGGCAGCTGTGGCTGTGACTGAGGCATTTTTTTGTTCAACAAGAAGCAATTCTGATCTTGTTTCGGCGGTCCAAGTCCGGCCAGCGATTATGGTGTCAATGTTTGAGCCACAATCAAGGGTTATGTTGTCAAGAGGAAAATAAGGAAATGGCAGGTTGGCACTGGCCGGAAGCGTAACGTGGTAAAGGAGAGAGAAGAAGTACAGAGCAGTTATAGGTGGCAGCATATTTAGAGACTAAAATTGTCTATCGATATTCTTCTTCACAAACAGCTGCGTTAAAGAGCCGATGAGTGGATCAGACAGCGGCGACGTGGCTTCACACTAACCTTACTAAGCACGCCCGAGTGCATCAGGACTCGTAGGCTTCTGTCTACGACGTCACCTGCTAGTTTACGTGGCAACGGAGAAATAAGTATCTTTTCGAGTAGGGGTTTTCTTAGCCGGAATTTGGGACCCGAATCATTCTTAACTATGTGGCCTTGATAGCGAGAGCGCGGTCTGTGGAGACCAGAGTCTTCCTTGGCCCGGGCCTTCCTATGGGCTCCTTTGTGAGCTAGACTAAATCGCCTGAGGATTGGGTGAAGGTTAATTCGGACGATGACGTCAAGGGTCGGTCCATCCAGATTTACACTGGCGGGTTAATTCGTGATTGTCATGGGACCTGAGTGGGAGGTTTCAACAGAGTCTTGGCTAGGGTTCGCCTCTCGAGGCGGAGCTCTGGGGGGTATTTGCGGGACTCACTTTAGCTTGGGGGAAGGGGTATCGCCGAGTTATTGCCGAAATTGACTCCCTTGAGGTTATTAATATTCTTTCTGATCCTAATATTACTCTTACAGGGGTTTCTTTCTTGGTGACAAGTATCGGAGAGCTTCTCTGTCGATTATGAGAGATTCTTTTCCAGCATGTCTACAACGAAGGAAACCAGTGTGCGGACCGACTGGCCAATCTTACAGTTGCCCTTTGAGAGGATCTTTATACCCTTAGGAGCTGCCTTTGTGCCTCCAGGAGCTTCTCCGCAGCGATGAGGAAGGCGTTTTGTATTCTCGTGTTTGATTGTGTTTCTCGTTTGTAACCAACAAAAAAAAAAGAGCCGATGAGCTTGAAAGTTGGAAGAGAACTACAACGGAGTAAGGACAAGCAGCCTTACTGTTCTTAAATCTTAAGTAGTTAAATGCAATCAACGCAGGAGATGGTTAGAAAAGCAAATGACTTATAAACGCCTAATTTCCAAAATCTTTTTAATTTTCTTATTTTTTGAGATTAACATTTCCTTTTCGTTTTTGAGATTTATACGCATTCAAATAATTGGATATTATATAAATCACGCAATACTACTTGCATAAAGTTAGTTTAATAGGAAATTACCTATCTTTTCCCTTTCATTTTCCTTTTCCACATATGATGAATTCAACGAATGGTCATCTTACAGATTGCTGCAAAAGGAAACCTTTTCAATAATGCTAGTTGTGGAATTCCTCCTCAAACTTTTATGAAAGGTAAATGGATGTGCATTTGGAAGAAGACTGTCACTTTCTGCTTTAGA
>JANVCL010000008.1:13667779-13691008 GCA_026546855.1 Erythroxylum incrassatum | reverse complement strand
AATCGCTCTTCTCTTCCTCTTCTTTGATTTGAAATCGAATCGATCACAAGTTTTGTACGAACAAAACCTAACAAACGCTAGGCTTGCTTTGAGGTCCGCTAGTGTAAAATCAAACGCACAATAAAGTAAAAGGAAGAGTTGGAATCGATCTTTTGCTCTTCTTCAAAGTGGTTATGCTGTGAGAACAAAGCGAGGTTCCATGAGGGAGAAAGTATAAGAATCCTTTAGAAACCTAAGCACAGCAGCACAGATATTAGGCCCCGGGAGCTACCTTGCGCCGCCCAGTCCTCTACGCCCTCCTCATTTCTTCTCTCCCTCACATCCCATTCTTTAGTAATCGCAACACAATTACAAGAAGCCAAGAGACTAAAGAGAGAGAGAGAGAAATTACTATCTCTTGCTTGTTAGCAATTACCAGTAGACAGACACGGCATAGAAATCAACGGAACAGATTATTAATCAAGTTAGGACTATACTTCTATACCCACGGTTAAAAAGTATATTAATTAATCATATACTAGAATTCATCATCATCTTCTTGGAATTCATCATCATCATCCGTCTGAGTACAAACCGTATAGAAAATACCCAGTATACGGTGTTGCCAAAAAATCTGTATTTCAATAATTCAAGGGCAAATTTGTCCAAAAATACCCAATTGGGTATCTTGAATGAGAATAAAAAATACAGGGTTTAAGGTGAACGAATAAAAAACACATGGGCTAAGATGAATAATCAAGTATATCACAGGGGCTCTTTTATGTGATTTGCCTTAGGTTGGCTGACCAAACAGCTTTTTTATAAAGTCAACCAGCTGATTTTGGTCAATCAGCTATGTTTTGGCTAATTAGCCAACAACCAAACGATTCTTAAGTTATGACATATGGGTGTAAAGAGATTCTGATGTTAAGGCAAAGGAACGTTTTTCACAGGAATTAAGGACCAATATTGTGAGAAAAGGGAGAAGGAAGATATCAAACCTAGTAGCAAATAATTTATGTTTCAGTTCTCCACACTTATAAGGAACAATAGCTGATAAATAACGTGAAGACTAATAGGCTTCACTTTTGACCTATACCACATTAAATGATGTGAAGACAATAGCTATTACGTGAAGATTAGGTGAAGACTAGGCTTCACTATGACTAGGCTGCCACATTAAATGATGTGAAGAGTAGGCTTCACTTTTGTAAGGGATAAAGGCTCTCTACATTACTCTATGCGTGCTCCACTCTATGCATGCTGGATGAGAAGAAACAATAACATGAAGTTCAAGAATAAATCAGCTGCAAAGACGTCAGGAAGAAGATAGTTGTCTCGAATTTAAAATGACACGAGGATTCTATACCTTCGGTTTCAATAACGTTATAGCTGTTCACGATTTTGTTTGTTCTTTATAAAGAATCAGATGATTTGTCGTTATGTTTAGTAGAGAAGGTGAAGTGAAAACTGAAGAGCTGAAACACGTCGGAAACTTATTCTACTTAAAAAAATTGATGTTCAAAGGAAGAACGAGAGTCCATTATCTTCTTTATCATCACAAAACATTGCAAAAGCTTATTCTTAAAGTAGAAATTCTATATGTTGCTTTAAGTAAGTATGGCTACACCTCTTTTTCTTTTCACGGTTTTCATATCTCTCCTCCATCACGCCTATTTTCTCTATTTTGTTATAGGTCTAATGTTATAGATAAGAGAGACAAGAGAAATCACAGAAACAACATATAGATATGAAAATAATCCTGAAGATATTGCAACACCAGTAAAGACGCAGAAGACGAAGTCGCCGCAAAGGAGATAAAAAACTAATGTTTATGTGGAAACAACGTTTATGAAAACCTATTTTCAAAAATTACGAAAACGTTATTTTTACATTTTCCTAAAATAGTTGCCATTTTTACTTTTAAAAACGAAATATACAAACATGTTTAACCAAACATGATTTTAAGAGTCGTTTTTTAATTTACAAAAATCACAACAAAAACCTAAAACAAACAGCCCCTAATCAAATGACTTTTATATTTTTACACCAATTTAGATAATGTTATTATTTAAAAACACTATCTAAATTGAAAAAATGTGATTTCAATTTATATACTACTAATATGAGATCATAAAATGTTCTTGATGATGATGATGTAAATCATAACGATCACAAAGATGCATGAGAAAGAAGGACAAACGACGGTGGAACTGTGATATCTTTGAGGTGGAGGGTAGGTAGAGCTTACTCTTCAATTGTCCATATGTGCTAAGAGTAACGTCTTTTGAATTGAAATGTGGCAAAACTAAAATCAGACACAATCCGTTTAGACAAGCCAAATTCTTTTGTCTTGGATACTTTGATATGTTAGATGATACTAAAATAAATATCTTAGATAGTTGATTTTGATAGGTTACATGAAGTCTCACTTACAAACATGAACATATACATGGTTACCGCTATATATGATAAATGTGAATTTGATATTTAAAATACAATTTAATGTCACATGAATTCTTATATCTAAATCTTTAATATAATTAATTAATTAATTATCTCACATCATATTCACTTTGATTTAATGTAACATTTCAATTATTTAAATTTAAATTTTTGTTTAACTATTCAATAAATTTTACTTTTTACTCTTCTACTTTTAATATTTGGATCTTTTGCTATTTTTAAAACTTTAGTTTCATTCTATTTGAGTTGTAAATTAGTTTGTTTTATATTTTGATACGATCACTCTACATTATTTTTACATAAATTCTTTTTATACACTTTAATTGTTCTATTTCTATATTGTTTATGTAAATAATATCCACTAAGTCAATGTTGGATATATTATTCTTTAATCAATTGGCTACCCGTTAGACACTCTCTACTGTTACCATCTACCTTTTATAGATTTGATCCAAATAAGATGATCCTCTATTGTAATTAATTTTATCATCTAAAAAGTATAGATTTTATTATTACATTTATCTTATTAGTTTCATATTTAGTATGTCTTAATCAGTAACCTGTATAGAAAGACATAAAATGATGAGAAAGTTTTATCGATTGAGTTCTTTCTTGCAAACTATTTCTTCAATTAACAGAAGAAAAGTGGTTGACCAAGTTATGCACAAACTTAGTTGAGATGTGGTCTTTACAAAAATTGTAACTTTTATTAAACTTCTTGAATTTTATTATATTTTGAGGGTTTATAGCTTTGCTTTTGGTATTATGAGGACTATCTTGTTTTATTTTGAGAACTCATCAGTTCAAGTAAGGGTTTCTCTTTTTAAAACTTTCTCTCTAACCTCTTAAAACTATATACTAGACACGATTATTTTCTGATTTTATCTATATATATTTGCATATGGCATTGTACTAGAATTTTTATTGGTTTGTTATTGATTAATTATTTGGAAGGAGGGGCTTTGATATTAAAATTTTAGGGTTAATTATAAAAATATCAAACTTTACTCAATTTTGCAATTATATCACAAACGTAAAAAAGTGGCAATTAAATACTCAATCATCCTATTTTTTCTAATTCTAACCTAACGTTAGTATCTCCGTTAACGTTCCTGACGTGGCTTGCCACATAAAAGATAAACCCTAAACACTTATACATGTCAAACTTAATTAAACTAACTCCTCCCATTCAAATTCAACACTTAAGGAAATTATTAAAAAAAACCATTGAAGCTCTTCAAATTGTCCTCAGGACCGTTAGGCCATTACTTCCTCTTAACGCACTTCACATATTCTCCCATCACATATGCTTTAAAAATATCCCCAAAGATGATTCATAAACTCTTGTAATACAATAGACAATTTTAGCTTGTTCAACCCCTCGTGGTTGAAGACTAGCGTCATTTTGTGTAACTTCACATTAGCATCCACAATCACCGACTTTGCAATCACCAAATATTTGAGAAACTCCTAAGCTTGGAGATCAAACAACATTTCCTTGTTGTAAATCACAATTTGTTTGGGAATTCCAAAGAAATCGTCCCCAGACTTGATCTTCAACTCTAAAACCACTTGAAGCATCTATATTTAGTTATAAAGGAGATCAATGGTGGATGACGAGTCAATGATGGTGGTTCTAAGGTTTGATGCTGGAACTCATCCAACTGTTGCTTCCAATCATCACCATACAACTTATGAATAACAAAATTGAATAGTCCCTTCTAATTAATTAAGTTTCATTAAGTTTCTAACAATCTGAATAAAATCTCAATTTGCCACCTTAGGCACCTCTTTACACAAACTAAGTTTGGATTTAGGGTTTTCTTCATCTAAAAATGATAGTTTAGTTAAACAACTTAATGAAACTTAATTAGTTAGTTTAATTATATCTGACATGTATAAGTGTTTAGGGTTTTTGTCTTATATGGCAAGTCATGTTAGCAACATTAACGAAAATACTAAGGTTGAGCTAGAATTAAAATTTTTTTGAAAATTTGAGCATTTAATTACCATTTTTTAAATTCGGGTTATAATTTCAAATTTGAGTAAAGTTTGAGATTTTTTGTAATTAACCCAAAATGGTAATATTCATCTTTTAGGGACCTTTTAGGTGACTGAGACTTTAAAATCACTTATTAAAAATATTTTCTTTTGAAAATGATCCATAACAAAAAATAAAAACTTTTGCCCTCTAGAATCTAAAGTTGAGTCTGAATGTCTATTTGAACTTGAATTCAAATTCTACGATTGTAGCTCTCCTAGGTTATTATTGATTTTAAAGACTTCAGGGGATATACATATGAGGACTATTATTAGCCCCTTAACATTTGTCGGACTAATTTGCTGGCCATTTCTGAGCCTTGGCCAATGTCTAGCAAGGATTAGGTATAAGGAAGGTACGCCCAAAGAACTAAGGTGACTTAACTAGGTGGGATCAAGCATGGTTCGAGCTTTTGTTAGCTTTGACATATTATAGAGTGTTGATTAGCTTGGCTTGGGCAAGTTGGCCTGCCTTGGACGTTTTTAGTGGAACTAAAGATGAATTTATGCTCAAATAACAGACTATAGAAAAATAGAGTAGACTATGAATCTATTAGGCCCATAATTATCCAATGAAGGAAAAGTTAAATGCTTTGGTAATAGATGCATCACTCAGATGCGGGGCTTAATCCTATTTGCTTGCTCAACACAGTAAGTACCCAAGTGAGTCTTTTTAAACAGTTAATGTATAAGAAGATATATGTTAACAAAAAGGAGCTCACTTCTATGTTAGATGCGGGAGTCACTCATTCATTTGTTATTGAATAAATGATGCAAAAATTGGGGTTAAAATTGAGCAAGAGTACTGCAAAAATTAAAAATCCCATAGTAAAAGCACAAGTAATAGTACGAGCAGTATATAATGTTTCATTAAGCTTGCGAAATATAGTATAATGGTAATACTCCATGATGATTTCGACTTGATTTTGGTTATTGACTTTCTCAGTGCAATGAAAGCAATGTTATTCCCACATCTTGGACGTATTATACTAATGAATGAGCAAAATTCATGTCATTTAAATAGTTGTAGATCTAGCATAGGTATGGTAGATAAAACAACAATGGTAGCATATAATTCTACTATGAGTTTTGAGAAAGGCCTTAAGAAAGGTATGAAGTCTTATCTTACTGCCATTTGGGGGATTATTGAAGACCATATGGTGGAAGTTCCCGATGCTATTATAAAAGTATTAAGAAAATTCAAGGACATGATGCCTAAAGAGTTACCAAAAACTCTTCCTCCCTATCACAAAGTCAATCACAAGATCAAATTAAAGCTAAGTATAATTCCCCATATCTGTGCCCCTTATAAAATGACACCATTACATTTAGTGGAGTTACAGAAAGGAATTTGGTGAATTATTGGAAGCGAATTATATCCAATCTTCCAAAGCCTTATATAGAGATTCCGTGTTATTCCAAAAGAAGCAAGACGAAGCTTTACATATTTTTATAAACTTTTGATCCTTGAACAAGGTAACTATAAAAAATAAATATCTTGTTATATTAGTTCGATACTTGATGGATATATTATCAAGGTTAGTAGTCTTCACAAAATTATACTTATGGAGTAGGTATTAGTGACACGAATTGTCGAGGGTGATGAGTAAAAGACGACTTGTGTAACTTGCTATCGATCATATGAATTTTTTGTTATACCATTTGGTTTGACAAATGCTCTACAACATTTTATAACTTAATGGATGATGTGCTTTATGACTTTCTAGATGGTTTTGTGATGATCTACTTAGATGATATAGTGGTCTATAGCATTAATATGGCAGAGCATGTACAACATTTGAGGAAGGCGTTCAAGTGGTTGTAGTAACATAAGCATTTTGTGAAGATAGATACATGTGAGTTTACCCAATCGAAAATCAAATTTTTGGGACACTTGGTGAGTAAAGGCAAAGTGGTGAATGGATCTTTAAAAGGTACAAGCAATTATTAATTGGCAAGTTCCAAAAACAATGCAAGAGCTTAGGAGCTTTATTGGTTTAATAAACTACTATTGCCAATTCATTTTTGGATAGTCAAAGAAGGCAATACCCTTGACTGATTTATTAAAAAAGAATTAAGAGCGATGATGGTCGAAGGCATATTAAGAAGCCTTTGAGAAGTTGAAAGCTATCATTTTAACTGAACCTCTGTTAAAGTTGCTTGACTTTGATCTACCTTTCGAGAAAATGGGTGCTTTGGATAAAGCCATTGTGGAATCTTGGTGCAAGAAGGCCATCTTGCTACTTTTGAAAGTCTCAAGCTTAATGGTAAAAGCAATTATACTTAACCCACAAGAAGGAGATGATGGCAGTAATGCATTGCCTTGATGCTTGGCGAGTTTATTTAATAGGAATCATATTTGTTGTTTGTATGGACAATGTTTCTAATAATATTTTCAAGAATAAAAAGAAATTGCTTGCAAGACAACCTAATTGGTAAGAGTTTCTTGTTGAATATAACTTTATGTAGGAGTATAAACTAGAGAGGCAAAATAATGTGGTGGATGCGTTGAGTTAGAAAGAAGTCTTTACAGTTTTATATGCTTTCTCTCAGGTGGAATCAGATTTGTTAGAGCAAATCAAACTAATAGCTCTTCTCGATAACACCTATTACCGAATTGTGCAACAAGTAAAGGATGGTGTGGTGCAATAATTTTGGCTCGATGATGGTGGAATGTTGATGAAAAAAAGCAGCCAATTGTATATACCTAGAGACACATGACTCATAATATGCTAGTCAACCTAAAGTTCAATAGATGCTTATGATCTTTTCTTGTTCTTACTATTGGTAAAAGATGGAGAATGACATAAAGGTATATATTAAAACTTGTCTTATTTTTCAATTGGTTAAGCAAGAAAGAAAGAAGGAGGCATGATTATTACAACCTTTGCCCATTCTAGAAAGATTGTGGATATCGGTCTCGATAGACTTCATTTGTGAATTTTTAAAGGTGGATGAAATGGATTCAATCATGATCATGGTTGATAGGTTCTATAAGTATACAGTCTTTATGCTAACTTGAACTTCATGTCTGATGTGACGCTAATCTTTGTCTTATAAATCTCACAGGCAAGTGTATCTATCAAACTATAGTATAGTATCAGTGAATATTGAGTGTCACCCTATAGGGACTACAGGTACTAATAATAACACCTTTTCTATTTTCTAACTGAAAATAGGATGATGATTTAATTAAAACGAAAATAAACTAAAGTTCAACATAATAATAAACCATAACACAAATAAAACTAAGATTAATCAATATCAAATAACTATTACCTAGGCAACGAATCCCCATAAGATTTCTTAAGCTTTAACCCTTTATCATGTAATTCAATTATTGATCATTAGACTGTGGAAATCCCTACGTTATGTTGATATCTTTATCAAGGTTATTAACAATAATCCTTGATTGATTAATTGAAAAACAATTTCTATTTAAAACTCCTAAGATTGTATTGCTCAACTTATGAATTTCACTATAACTTTTGACTATAATTTGGAAGATTTATTTTGATCTATCTCTAGGTCTGCATGTAACTCCTTCTAATTATCGTATATCTCTTCATACAACATGATTTCTCAATCTTAATTATATGAAATCATACATTGAAGTAATATTCCAGACATATTGATTCAGGAATTAAACATAGTTGATTTGCAATGAATCAACAATCAAATTGCATTAGATAAAGAATTAAATTACAAGATCCATCCCAACTTACATGCATCATACCTAGGCACCAAAAAAATTTAGTTCATAAATATAAAATTCTACTTAAAACTTCAACGAAAATTTGTTCTTTATGGGATCTTTGAAGAAATCTTCATATTCCTGCTATCCTAGGTTTAGAAGTGTGTCTCAAACTCTAATTTTGCTTCTAACTTAACTAATTTTTGCTCTAATGTCTCCTCCCTTTAATTAGTCTTTATAATTGCCTTTTATATTGTTAAATTAGGGTTTTCGGAGTGAAACAACCTAAAAACTCTTCAAAATCATATATATACACATTCCAGAAGCTTATATAGGCAACTAACATGGTCGTGTATGTGACTTATACGGGCGTGTCTACCTTCATATGGATGAAACAATTTTTTCGAGGCTATACATGCTTACAAGGACTTGTAAGGTCCCTCATATTGTTGTGTATGTTATTTACACGGGCGTATATTTCATAACACAGGCACATCCCTCCAAAGTACTTCCTATTCTTTTTTTTTCTATCCCTATTACACCCAAATTATTCTACTTTTGATCTATGAAGACAAGTGAGACCTAATAACATATTAGAGACAAAACAAGTACTACAAACAATAAAAACTCTTAAATAATCAAGAAAAATATACTAAATATAGAATAACAACATAATTTATCAAGCATTCATCAATGTCCCTTGGATGTTATTAAAGAGCTTTTCTACATGAACGTAGTGAAGTGCTTTGGAATTCTAATGGATATGACGAGGTGTGATTTGATTTACTAGACAATTTTAAATGTCTCTTTTTAATATGATAAGGTGTGACTTGAAGTTTTCCACTACAAATCACCCATAAATGCATGGCTAAAGGGAGAGGATCAATGACTTGCTGGAGGAATACTTGTGACATTATATAAATATAAGTCAATGAAATTGACTAAGTTTAGTTAGTATTGCATAGTTTTTTTATAACTTGCATAGATCCTTAATTGTGGAGAAGAGTTCCTTTGAGATTATTTTGGGATAACTACCCTTACTTGTCTAGAGATAGCATAACAAAATTTGTAAGGAAAATGGCCAGTTGCTTATCAGTTGCAAGTGAGAAACATAAACTATTAGACAAAGTAGTGGACAGTCTTCAAAAAGCCTCTAAACGAATGAAGAAGCAATGTAAACCAACAAAGAAGTCCAATTGAATTCAAAAATGGGGATTGAGTACTTTTTAAACTTACCCCTCATATTTGAAATAAATTTAGTAGTAAACAGGTGCATCGGGGCTTAGTGTCAAAGTATGATAGGCTATTTGAGATTCTTGAACAAATTAGAAACATGGCCCATCGACTCAAGTTACTTGATCGATTAAAGGTACACCAACTTTTCATGTTAGTATCCTTAAACATATAATAAAGATGCCACATATCCAAGTAAAAATTAAGTAAAAAGGGTCCCATCAGTTATAAGGAAATTGTTCGATGACCTAATTGAGAAGATTTTAGATCATCAAGCAATGAGGCAATATAAGAAGAATCAAAGAATGTAATTCTTGATTTGGGGGAAGAATAAGTCAATCTCGAAGCCTAATTAAGAGAAAAAACAACCTTGTGACTATTAAAAGACTAGGTAAATGACTACCTTCATATGTTCCAACGACGGCATCATATCATCTATTATGAGTAGATTATTAGCCCCTTAACATATGCAAGACCATTTTACTAGCCATAAGTGGGCCTTAGCCAATATCTAGCTAGGATAAGCTTGAGGAAGGCATATTAAAGGAGTTGAGGTGACTTAACTAAGTGGGATCAAGTATGGTTCGACTTTGGCTAGCTTTGAAAAATTATAACACGTTGATTGGCTGGGTAAGTTAGACCTCCCTTGGACTTTCTTATTGGGATAAGAATGAATTTATGCTTAAAGGATGGACTATAAACAAATGGAATAGATCATACATGTGCATTAGTCAGAACATGTGCAAATTGGCTCAAAACTTGTCTAACTTTCACTTTTGGATGAAGACCAAAGGTGATGTAGCAAAGTTAATGGGATGAATCATAAAGAAAGTGTAAGGACGTGACAAAGAGCATGGGTGATATGTCTTATCTTCATTTATCACATATTTCTTTTGCTTAGAAGTGAATAGGTGATAAATTATGTAAACTACCTACTAAACTAGTGCCTAAAGTGGTTGGGAGTGTCAACCACCAACTAAGTTAACAACTTTGTGTCATTATGTCCACATTTTTGTATGCTTGCCTAACAAGTGTCTAAATACCTATAAACAGCTCACTAGCTTCATTGATTGAGAGAGCTGGAGCTTTTCTAACCTTTGTATCTGTTATAAGTAATATAAAGATTAACAATTTTGTTGTCAAACTTTGTATATCTTTCTTTTACTATTGCTGCCCATTTTCTTTTTTTGACATAGTGAATTACGTTGGTTTGGTTTGGCCTTTGCGAGAAACACTTATACATGACGAAATTGATAAAGTTGAATTGAAATGCAGAAGTTTGACACTGTACTTAAACTTTGGCACATTTTGGTGTGAACTTGAAATTTGCTACAAAATTTAACATCTTGAACATCATAAACACAACCTTATGAAGAACTTCCTCTAAGAAAGACAACTAGATAGTATTCTTTACCTAAATCATCAAATTCATCAATTTTAAGTCCTTATATTCTACTTTGATTCTTCTTCATCTATAAGATTCAACCATATATATCATCTATTACCTTGAGAAAAGGCATAAAATTAACCATTCTTATGTCATTCTTAATCTTTATATGCAAAACCCTCGGACTCCTCACAATTGAGGTGTTAAAAATATAAATGGAATTTGAGACCATTGTCTCTCAATGAGCAACTAATGCTATAAGGAAGAGGTGGAATCTAATGAAACATAATCATTTTGATTATTGTCAAATTTTATTGCCATTATTTTTCATATAACTAATTACTTCACAAAATAGTTTTTTAGAAGTTAAGAAGAAATTATATTAAGCAAAATATAGTTTTTTTAGAAGTTAAGAATAAATTATGTTAAGAAAAAAACAAAGATATGCATATCATATAATTCAAATGACAACACCCAAAAAGAATAATAACCTGGGGGTAAAAGAAAAACACCTCTGGGAGCTAAACAAAATATTGTCTAACCAAGGGTAAGTAATAATTACAAAATATACCCTACTAGACTATATCCACCAGTCAGAACATTACTAGAGTTAGATATTGGTTCGGTATTCATATTTTGAGAATTAATCAAATACTTCTTCTTTACTCATACTTCGGTAGATCTCATGAACAATAATATATTCTATAGATCTCATGAACAATAATATATTCTCTAATTCTAAGAAAGGTGCTAATTATAAGGTTATGAATAATTTGATTTGATCCTTGAAGCACCGTAGTACTACTTTCCTTCCATAAAGCATAGGTTCCATAAATTACTAACAATTTGAAGAAAATGGAGTCTCCATGATGGGTGAAGTTCACTTGCACTGCCCATTCTATAAATGAGTTCTAGGTGGACAACAGCTTAAGATTACAAAGCATCGAAGGTTCACACCAAAATTCTATTACATAATCACATGAAAGGAGAAACTGATCAAAGCTTTCCAAAACCTGAATGTAGAGTAGACAAAGCATGCTAGGATATTTCCTTCTAATCTTGTCTTTGGTTGCTAGTTTATTTAAGATTGCTAACTAAAGTATAAAGGGTGTCTTAAGGGATCTTTTAGGAAATCAAAGCAATTTCTATCATGATACCATTGACTTTTTACTTTTGAATAGCTCAAGGCAAAACTTATTGGTAAACATTTTACAATTGTGGTGAACTCATTCAGTTTTTCATCCTTGTCAAAGAGAAGTGGATAAGATGGAGTGTGATTCATAGTAGGGAAAAGAGTCTTGATTCTTCTATTCCATTCTCCTTCTAATATCCCTCTGTTTACTTTTGCAATGGGAGGAATAATTAGCTTCAGGTGATTTAGATGAGTGATGTTGTGTAATATACCTAAGTCATTCCAAAACCAAGTTTGCGTTTCATTCTCCACCTTAATAGAAAAATTCATATCCTTTCTTGGCTTCAGAATCTAAATAAAAAACCAAGAAAAGGGTTAGTTTACCTTAATGATCCAAAAGCTCTGTTCTTTTTTTTAAAGTAAACTTATTTGATCCATATTAATTAAACATTAATGAATAGTTTCCTTTTAGCTAACAACATTTTGTCGGTATCCCTTATAAAAGACAATCCCTAACCTCTCTCAATAATTTGAGCATAAACATCAGACCATCTAACCTTTGCATCTTGATGTTTTTCAACCATCCCCTTCTATAAGAAGTTCTTTAACATTTTTTCTAATATCTTTCATAAGCTTTTGAGCCAAAAACAAGTGTGAGCTCCAATGCACATGAAGGTTATTCAAGATTGATAAAATTAGTTGTAACTTGTTGACATGGTAAAGGAAATAGTTGTTCCAGTGGTTGATATTTTTTTTCTGATCGCATCAAAAGAAGGTCACTCAGAGAAGGAAATACTTTTGCCTAAGATCGAGATGCACATGTATTTAAATAACATATTATAAAGATATAGTCCCGAGATTACAGAGAGTTGAGAAGCAACACATGATGCGTTTGTTGAAATATAAAAGGCATCTTGACAATACAACAAAATCATATAAGGATTTCTTAAGCAAAGTAATAAAACTAGAGTCAGACCAACTGAATAGTAGCAAATCATTTGCAAATGTCACAATGGTAGTGATACTTGAAGCTACTATCTTGTTTTATTCTACATGAGATCAACCTTAACAATACCTCCAATCACAAAGAAAATAAATATGGTGAGAGAAGATCTCTCTAATGTGGCCCTTTAAAGCCTCAAAATACCTGTGTGGGTTCACCATTCACCAGAATTGAGAATGATGTAGTGCAAATAGATCCCTGAATCCAAGTAAGGAATTCGCCAAGAAAGCAAAGATTGTTAGTGAGTCCAAGATAAACTTCCGGTTCACTGGTCAAAGGCACGTTTAAAATCAATCTTCAAGATGCAACTCTTATTGATTTCTTGCTCTTATACCCTTTAAGTAATTCTTGAATTAGGAGTAGAACATCTCCAATATTCCTTCCCTTCACAAAAGCTCTTTAGTTCCTACTGATTATGCGTCCGAGAAGAGGCTTGAGCCTATTTGCTATCAATTTTACAATAATTTTGTAAAATATGTTACAGCAAGATATGGGTTTGTAGTCATTCAAATGCTCAGGATCACACTTTTTGGGAATGAGATTCACAAGGGTCTTGTTTATCTCTCTGAGCATGGAATCTGAAGAAAAGAAATTCAGGACTGCATTGAAAATTATGTTAGCCGTCAAGTGCCAAATTTGTTAGAAGAAGAAGGCATTAAAACTGTCTCATCTAGTGCCTGTTTGAAATCTTGTTCACTGAAAAGTTTTAATAGAGATTCCTTTTGCTCAATGGAAATGGAGTTGTAGACAAATCCAATGAGTTCCCACCAGGTGGAAGCATTTTGGGTGGAAGGTCCTATAACTCCTTAAAGTGGTTAAACACACCATAAATTTGATCTCATATTATTTTTCCATAATGGAGACTTTATCAGTCCTTAAGGAATGGATTTTATTGACATTCCTCGGGCAGAGAATAGAATTACGAAGTATTTGGTGCTTTTATCACGAGATAGTTGTCATAGTAATTTTAGCTTTTATGATGTACATACATATAATTAAGAGAAAGACTTAATGTATATGTTAGTTGAAACTCAATAGTACTATACTGCATCAAATTGTGGAGTGTGATATAAATTCAAGACTGTTTGGTATATCATACTTTTGGGCTATCATTTATCAGGCTACTAGGTCAATTCATAGTTTTATTTTGAGGTATCCAACTAAAGTTTAGTTGGATTGGTCCTTATTGCCCTTGATAACAAGTAACTGGTTTTCTGTTTTTACTTCAGTTATTTGGTTTCATTCCTTATTTCTAAAGAAAAATTTAGAAGATCTATCAGTTGCTTTTGTTCTATTAATGTTGATATGGTTAGCTTGTCAGTCTCGTATAGTTGATGCGGTATGTAGGTGCCAAGGAGTAAATGCATAGTCTCTAAGTTGGCATTCATTCGGAGACACGTACTTGATAATATGGACTTGCACATGGGCTAGGGTATCGAAAACGTCCTCCACCTACTATGACGGCTACGGGAACAGCGAAGTCTCGGCTAATAAGTTACCTTGTTAAAGCAACAGCTAACCAGAATTTGAGTTGCCGACAATTCATTAAAAAAAAAAAAGTCTGTCTCGTGATGAGATCTGCTTTTAATCCGTAAATCAGAATATAGCTGAAGATAGTAAAGTCCATAAAACAGTGAAGTCTCCAAGAATAAGGGATGAGATGGAAAATTTGTCTACTCTGTGGATTAATGGTTAAAAGTCACTCTCATTTCATATAATTGCCAAAACCAATCATCTGGGACTGAACCCAAAGCTTACCTGAGCGTATATATAAGAAGAGGACTAAGAGGCAAAAGAGAAGTAGCTACTAGCTAGCGAAGAAATAAATAGAGCAATATGAAGAGTCTGCACCAATTAGCTTTGGCAATGGCGGTGGTGGTGATGCTGCTGATGGTCACAGATCGGTACTCTTGGATTGCTGCAGGTAGTAATGTTAGGTCAGTACTGGAGATTAATAGCAGCAGCAACACCGATGAGGTGGTCTCCATAGCTGACTCCGACATGGACTTGGAGTTGGTGATGGATTCGGAGATTACAAGGATGCTTGCTCGGACTTTGGCAGGAAGGTCCTTGCAAGCCCTCCGTCGTCCGCCTCCTTTCAGATGTGGTCAAGCTCAACGCTACTGTCTTCCTCCTAGGAACCCTGTATCTGCTAAGGAAAGGTGCGGCCTCTACAAACGCTTTTGCTAGTGAATGTGAATCACCTCAACTTCATTTGGTTGAAGAATTAAAATCAGTTCGGGCTAGTAATTATTATTACCATCAGTTTTATAATTGTTTTGAAATTTAACGATGTGGATGTACCTGTGAAGTTTGGATCTAGCTACTTTGTCTTGTAGCCTAGGAATAGGCAAGTAGCCATTGATAGTAAATCTCTGAGAAACCAGGAGTGTTTAAATAGTAATTGGATGATGAGCGTATAATTATGAGAGTACGCTTTTTGTGTTGTTCAGGCTTTATCTTCCACTCGTAAGCGTCATTAGATCGAAACGGTACGGATAAACTAAAATTCCAATCACAATTCCTGAATTTTGTTACCCTCTCAAGAACAACTCTTTCCCTGTATCCTGCTGGGCTCGAGCGTCCCAATCTGCTTCTCCTTTTCGCTTAATTTTTCCTCTTTCCGTTTCATCAAGACTGGTGTTTTTATGGTTTATATTTTGGTTCTTTTTGTCCAGATGGAACATTCTGTGCTTTATTGCATGGTTTATTCGGAGATCTTGAGTCGAACATTTAGACGTCTACTTTTTTTGAATAAATTTATTTTAATAATTTTATTATTAAAAATTAATCAATTTATTAATTAATTTGTCAATTTTTAAAAATTAATAAATTCTTATTAATTCTAAATAAATCTATTAATATTTATTTAATAATTTTTAGTTAAACTTCAAAATTTTAAAAAAAATCTTTTAATTATATTTTAAAATTTTTAATTATATTTAATTTTTAGATGATTTTATGACAATCTAAGTTGAATCTTTTAAAACTTAAATCTCTTATTTTACTAATTTAACTTTCAATCTTATTTTTAAAACATTGTATTTTATTTTTCAGACACATGAAATTTGCTTCATGATATCAGTTTATTTATGTATTAAAAGAAACGATCTCAATTCCCAATGGCCCCATCCAATATAATAATGGAAGAGCACTGAACTATCATTTTTGTTTCTTTTTTCTTTCATAAAGCAACTTTTTGAGTCCAAAATTTTCTAAAAATGCGGGACCTATGGAGAAAGAATCGGACAATGCTCGTTATTTATATGCTAACGGAAAGCTCATGGATATGGTCTTTTTTTAGTCTTCGATTGTGGGCTATTTCTATACATGGAGCAGAATTAATTTAATAGATGTTTCCATTTCTTAGGCGGTTCATATAGAGTTATGGTAAATCCCAATTATAAATTTGGAACATGGGTTATCTTCTTCGGCTCATTCCTCCATGTGATAACGATTAAAATGAAACTATATATACACTTCCCACATTTATTTCTTTAGTATGGAGAAAGAGTGTCCGATGCCTTTTAAAAAAAACAAAATTAGGATGATGCCACGAGGCTTCTCCAAGTACCATATTTGGATAATTGAATGCTAACAAGTTCAGTTCCCGACCACAAATTTCAAGTTTATAATTATCAATGGACAACCTTCGACATGGCTCTCATTTACTTCCAAATTGTATAACTGTTCAGATAGACAAGAATTAGATAGTTAAAATAGTCTTAAATCCTACCTTTATATGCCAAAGAGTTAACAAGGGAAACTATTTTCTTAAAGGGGAGCCAAGGTTTTAAATTGTGCTCTATGGCCGTTATATTAAAATGTTAATGCAATTTCTTGACTTACGTCTATATCATCCGTAATTATTGCAATCATCCATAATCGTAATACAATTTTTATTGATAGAAAGAAGATAATCCTTTTAAATTAATTTTATTTTCTAAATTTTCTTGGATAATTAATCCAAGAAATAAGTTTTGTTATAGTTTTTAATTAAATTACTATTGATTGCACATTTTACTATGATATTTTACCATGATATTAAACTTAATTGTAATCTTCAACAAGAAAAATTATTATGCAAGCACCGTTTAACTTCATTATGACATTAATTTAACCATTTCAAACTTGGCTTGTTAAGTGACCTTCAGATAATTTTGATATGATTATCTTTTTAATTTCATATAAGATGTGACTGTCATTGAAAATTTTGATTAAGATATATATCTTGTAATGTGTTGTGACGAATAATGTGTCTTCTTTTGTCATGTTAATTGTCGTGGTTAGATTTTGATATATATTTTACATTTAATTGCATATGAAATTATTATACTATAATGAGTTGATCTCATTAATATATATACCCTGCATATCATCTGCTACACTGAATGTGATCCTAATTTATGGTTTTAAAAATAATAAAATATCTTATTCATAATGAGTTTATTTTTGATGATATTATTAATTGAACCATATTATAGTCAATTAATATATGAAATTTACATTGATATAAGGACAAAATGAGCAAAGGGGTTAATAATAGCATCAATTAAGTAATAAAACAAGCACGATGAAAAGCAAATAAAATTTAAGAGAAATTTTATTTTTGAGGTTTAAAGAAAACCTCTTGATCTTCAAACTAACTTTTGGAAGAATTTTAATTTATATCACCTAATTTTTGTTTCTAATAACTAGTTTAAGTTCCATATAACTAGGAATAAGTATAAATGGTCATAAATGAGTTATAAAAAGAATCTTTTACATCCTAGAGAGCTTGTACGAGCTATTAAGAGAGTTAAGTGTAACGAATTCTTCTTGACCATGGGAAAAAAAGATGTGTAAAATTTTCTTCACTCAAAAGAAGACCAGTGAATATTGACGGGTTCCTCTTTAAGGAAGAGCAACAGTTGAATTCTTAAATAAAGCTTAGAAATTGGAGGCATACAAAGGGTTATATGGCCAACAACCATAAATCTGTATATGCAATCTCTTTTCCTTATCCGTTTATTATACTTTTTCTTGATATAATTGTCGTTATATTAAATTTTCATACACTCATTGCATTAGACATTTTATTAATTAATAAATAAAAGGTTTCAAAATTCACAAATAAAATTTATCCTCCTCTTATATGCTATATAGGGACTGATATCACAATAGGTCGCTAATAGTCATTAGTCACGATTTATATTTGTTGCAAAAAACGTCACTAAATCTTCGTCATTGAAAACTATAGAAGTCGTTTTTCCATAATCATTGCTAATAATTTTTGCCTACAATTTATTTTCGTAGGGAAAAAGTATTAGCGACAATTTAGAAAATCGTTCTCAACATGTTTGCACTATGAAATGTTTTCGTAGCGAAAGATTATTTGCTAAGTTTTAGAAAACGTAGCGAAAAGTTTTTAGCTACTTTTTTAAAATGTATCCAAAAAATTTTAGTGACATTTTTTAAAGTGTAACAAAAAAGTTTTAGTGACATTTTTGAAGACGTAGAAAAAAAGTTTTAGCTACATTTTTAGAAACGTAGTCAAAAAATTTTAGCTACATTTTCTAAAATGTATTCAAATTTTAAAATGTTATACCATATTAATTACAATTATTTGTGACATTTTTAGTCCATATTTCTATATAATATTTCAATTTTTTGTTAATTTATTGTATAAAAAATTATACAAAAATAATTGATAATTTAAAGAATTTTATATAAAAAGTAAAATATCCTTAAAATTTTTTAAAAAATAAAATATCATTAAATTATACCGAAAAAAGAATATTCTTTGTATACAAGATTTTAATTACAACTTTAAAAAACCTTATAGACAAAATAATAAATATAAAAACTAGTTTACAAATTATAAATATTGAAATTACAAAAAAATTACAATGCAATTGGGAAGACTAGCTAAGTTTGTCTATGTTGATGAGAGCAACTTCATTCCTCAGCCATCATATACGAAAAATAGGCCATGAGAATCATGAAAGCAACTTCAAGATCGGTAGAGTGCCAAAAATTATGCATAATTAAACTAGTTTGTTTTCAATTAGGAAAGAAAAATTATAGCTTTTGTGTGTTGTCAGACCAAGATCAGATCTAACAATAGCCTTCTTAGACTTTAAGCCGAGAAATAACATAAGCATTGCTATAAACTATTATGTGGAAACAACATTACAAAATGATCTTTTTCTAAGAGATTTTACATTTGGAACACATTCTGTTCATGAAGCTCTAAATAGGTGGATGCTCTATCCATTAGAAAAATCTAAGCCTAATGCTAAATTTATCACAAAATGCAAATGTGAATGGATTATCAGCTTCTGCATGTCCCTAGTTAATTCAATACCTAGATTTGTCATATGGCTGGACCAAGAGAGAGCTAGCATCAGGAGTACTGCTTTGGGCTATGCTCTTCAATCTGACAGGAGTTCCATAATAGTCCACTTGTAATTGCAAATTCTCAAAGCTTTTCCAAGAAAGGTACAAAACATCAACACTATGATAGACCGCAAGTAGCAAATCCATGTATATGGAGCACATTTACTTAAAGAAGAAATTTTAAAAAGCTAGTGGTAGATTGAGTCAACCATTTTCTTGTAGCGATTTTAAAAGATACAGATAACTCTAGTAGAAATCATTCTTCAATTTAAGCAGAAAACACGCTTTAAGAGAAACATATATAAGATGAACGTGGAAGAGAAGTTTTCATAAAATTTTATGCTTCATGATGCTCACGCATCATATGAATTGCTTTCAAAATGACTCCATAGTTTTAGCTGCTAGTAACCACTCATACCCTCTAACGTGGCATATCCCTATTTTCATAGAAAATAACCCACAAGGCAATCATAAATGTGTTTACACAAACATGCAAAAGGATTCATACCTCAATTTTGTCTAACATGGATGGATAGCTCTTCCTGTCCTCACAGAATTAAAATTCATTTGAACTGTTTCAATAGTTTTCTCCATTCTTTCCTTTTGATAACAAACAATGTTCCCAAATGATTATCGAATCAAAACGTCCAAAAGAAAAATTCAAAGATGAGTAAAATCAGACTCACAACATCTTCTCAATAGAAGACTTCTCTGCTTCGATTTCTTCAATCGTCGCACATCTCACCACTCCAATTCTAAATACAACAAAGCAACAAAACATCACATGACGAAACCCAAACAACAAGAAATTTATTTATATACTAACATCGTCTAATCAGGAGCTAATACTCACCTATTTTGTGTTCATTTCATAAGAATAGTTCTGTTAGTAAGCTTAATGGCGCATTGATGGAATTTTGTGTAGTGAACCACAGAGCTACACAAATTGTAACGACCTGAGAAGGTAGCGTTAGCATGGCCAGGAAACGAACCTGTATGAGCAAATAATTTTCTTTACACTGTCTGGCATCCATGTAAAACAGGTTAACAGAAAGCTAGAATGGTGAAGTATTAGAGAGGGAGAGGAGGGTTTTGGGAAGGTTCGCGGTAGGATTGAAGATGGAACCAATCGGTGAAGTTGAAGAAAAAAATGACATCGCTATTACAGCACCACAGCAAAGAACAGAAAATTAGATAGTGAGTGCAATGGTAGTATATGGATAAGAACTAACTAAGCTAAAAATATTTAACTAAAGTCAAAAAATCAAGGACTCATATCTGTTGTATTTTTTTGACTTTTAATGGCACAATTCTTATCCCATATTGGGAAGATATGAAGGTGAGAGGAGTTTTTGAAGTTATAAATGACTCCTCCCCTTCCTAATCAAAACCATCCTAAAATTTGATAAATACTCAAAATTTGTATACATGTCAAATTTAGTATTCTCTTCTTAATAAGAGCAGGCTGCCTTAAATGGTGCTCGGAGAAGTAGGCAAAATTGGCCGAACTCTGTTATCAATTTTCAGGTGTGTTCTTTCCTTATCTCTTTTATTTATTCCGCATTTATAGTATTCAATATTATTTGTGGGGTATATTTGTGGTGTTGTGTTCAATTATTTGGGTGTATTTACTGTTCGTGTGTGTACACGGGTTAGGTTGTGATAAATACACCGTGCACGTAATTTCTATCTAGGAGGCTGGGTTTTAAGTGGGACCATTTGTGACCCCTCCGCCCTTTCCTGGAATTTTACGTGGAATGGTAATACTGTCTTAGGAGTCCATTTGGCGGTCTTTCCTGGGTATTACCGAATCGGTTCACTTCACTAGTTGTTTACTTTAGAAGGAAAAATTACTCGATTTTTCCAACAGAATCGAAATGAGAAAAAAGAGCAATTAGATCATCTAAATTTGGGCAAATTACAAGTAAAGGAGTACTAGTACGTCTGCAACAATGTTTTGATATGGAAAGATATTTTCATAAAAGATGACATCCTTGGAAATATCAATCTTTTGTAATTCCAGATCATGCAACTTATACACTTTTTGTCTAACCAAATAACTAATGAAAATAGTTTTGAAGGCTCTAGGTTCAAAATTATCTTTGTGAGGAAATGTATTTGAGGCAAAATATAAACAGCCAAAGGTTTCGAGAAAGGAATAATCTGGTTCTATGTGAAAGAGAATTTAATAAAGAGTTTTAAAGGACATAATTGATGAAGGAAGTCTATTTATGATATAGGTAGCTTTAAGAATGACTTTACCTCCAAAATGAATTGGAACATATGATTGAAACATAAAAAAAAACTTATAACTTGAAACAAATGTTTTTTTTTTCATTCTATAACTCCATTATGTTAAAGGGTATAAACATATGTTTTCTAATGAATAATGCCTAAAGTAGACAATAAAGATGTACAAGATATACCAATAAATTATGTACCATTGTTTATCCTTATGGTTTTAATAGATATGTAAAACTAGTTCTTGACTAGGTTAAAGAAGGTGTGAAGTATTTGAATGGTTTGGTGTTTATGCTTAAGCAAAAAAGTCCATGTGTTTATATTAAAAATAATCCATAATGGTCAAATAATAATGGTTTCTATTGATTGAAGCATGTTTGTAAAGACCCCATAATCAACATGAACAAGTTCAAAACATTTGATAGAATGAATGTACTAGTTTAGAAAGGTTGTTTGCTCTGTTTGGACAAATGACAAGCTTCACGTGGATATTTCCTTTCAATTAAAAGATCATTTATTCCTTTAAAATGCTTCATTACATTCATAGATGGATGTTCTAATTGCTGATGCCAAGGATCAATGGTATTTGTAAAGTTAATATAGAGACTTGGAAACAATTTTAAGTATTACTGTTTTATGGTTTTAGGATAATAAAAGATGGAATCTAGAATATACAATCATCCTATCACTTTCCCTACCACAAGAACTTCACCAGTCAATAGGTCCTATATTATGCATAAAATAAGTTGCAAGTTAAACTTCACATGAGTTGTAATCGTGAGTTTATTGACATATAAAAGATTGAATTGGAAAGAAGGAATATGTAAGTAATTAGTTAAGGTTAATCTTCCATTTAGCTGAACATCACCTATATGATGAACAAGCTTAATGGATCCATCTGGTAAATGAACATGTGTACAATCATTCATGAAAGAAGGTTTTTTTAATCAATTTCAGGTCTACACATATGTGGTTCGAGGCTTTTATGTTAACTATTTATGAGCCAAACTCAATTAACTCAAGTGAACTAAGAATATGATTAAAAGCTATACCTGCAAAATCATCAAAGTATAAGAAATTCACTGTATGTTTTTCAGCTCCTACTTTTCCTTTTCCTTTAAAGAACTTATCAATCTCTTGTTGTATCATAACTAAAATATTTGATTTCCAGTCTCCATTTACTTCATTGGCTTCCTTAACCAGATTCACATATGACTTCTGTCCTTCTTCATTCTTCTTTTCTTTTAATCCCTTAAACCACTCTGGACATCTATGAATTTTGAAACAAGTTTCTTTTCCATGTCTATGCATGTTACAATAATTACAATGCAACTTTAACTTATCGAATGATTCTTTTCTCTTCGTCATAGGTATTCCTGAACCTATTCCTTCTTTTTTGTTTCCTTGTGAACTGATCATCATTTGTCTACTGCAATCTGTGAAATTTATGCTTGCTTCCTTTTGTCTCATCTCTTAACACCATTGAATATGCTTTGTTTAGACTAGGCAATGAATGTTGAGTTTTTTGGCTCCTTTGTTGTCCCATATTGGTTGGGGACAACAATTGAGGCAATGTTGTTACCTATATAAGGAGGTTATTACCTCCTTGTTTAATGCACCAAACAAGGTCAAAGATTTGTAGTACAAATTTGACTCTAGTTAAATTCCTCTTTTGA
>JANVCL010000008.1:13642267-13665023 GCA_026546855.1 Erythroxylum incrassatum | reverse complement strand
CAATGTTGACCCATGGGCAGAGGGCTATTGATATATTTTCCCAGCAGGTCTGCTCTTAGTCCATTTCCAATGGCCTAGTTGATTTGGAAGCTTTTAATCTTAGTTGATTTGCTTGTTTAGATGCCTTGACACATAACATAATTGATTATCCCAATTGCATACTTGTTCATCTAATTTCCTGTCTGAATCATGTGAAGTTGGATGCTCAGTTTGCAGCAAATGGAAACCAAGGAGAGTTTGACCCTTTCCTTCCTTTCCTTTAGGAAATTTCGCAACCAGCAAACTGCATGCACAGAGAGATAGAAAATGAGTGGGGACCGAAAACATTACCTTTGCACACTGACAGCATAATCTAACCTTTTCTGGATCTGGTTGCTGCTAACTTTTGGCCTTTTCCTTTAAGGGTCAAGGAGTGAATTATACCTAAGAAAAACTTCAAAGTTATTGTGGAATTATATTCATTTGTTTTAACCATGGGACTGAGGATTTTTCAGCATTATGATGGCTAATGAAACCATGCATTACAACACAGTATGGTCGTGGAATATACACATGATAATTCATGTGAATGAAAATCATTGAGTTTGTAGGTCTACAACCTTAGACATTTTTTTTTCTATTTCTAAGCTTAGCTGTTTCATGTTTATGTTATTGCTAAATGAGACTTATGTGAGAATTCTCGGTTTATTTCTTAGTAAAAATTTCAAAATTGTTGCAGGAAGGTTCAAATGATTTAATGCGACAGGCATAAATATTTTTATATGGAAAAGGGAGTGGCCATTCTCCAACTACAATTGATTTCGATAAGGCATTAATAAGAGACTCATTGTTCAACTAAAGTCTTGCAAAGGTATGGTCATGGAATTAACATCATTCACCTTTGTTAAATAGTTTCAATTTTAAAATCTCCTCTTTTGGTGTAGATTATTTGAATTCTGAGATACACACATACTTGCACAGCAGGCACATGAAATAGGTCTACAATGGTTAAAATAGGAATTGTAGGTTTAAGAACAATAAAAGATTTGCTACTCTAGTTCTTGTCGTTGATGGTTACTGTAGAGGCATAAAATCATCATGGCAATGCCTGATTTCTCGATGTGGGACAATTTAATCTCAAATGAACTAAGGCTCAAACATTGCATCATGTTGAATGGAAGTGCGATTTTGTGCTAGGCAACTTGAGTAAGTTGATAGAAATTTAACTTTAAATAGCAGATCAAGTGTTTGGCTGTTTGGTTTGGCATCAATGCTAGTGGTAAAGGAAGTCTCCATCTATGAACCAACTTTTTGTGCTTTAGTTGTCCATGGCTGGCAAATATGAGGGATATAGTAGCTGCTTTTAGAAGACCTTCGGATGGTTTGTAAGAGAAAGCACAAGAGTGATTCAAAACACATTGTAGTACATTTCAAAGTTGCTTTTCACGATCATTTTAATTGTTCCAATTCTTTTTTGTACTTATCTATCCTAAGTAGATTTTCCCGATGCATTGTTGCTTTTCCCATTCATGGTATATCATGAACTTTTTTCTTCACTCCTGATATGTGGAAATTTGTGAAAGATATTGATTTGAATGTCGTTTTTTAGCATAAAATTTTACATACTAAGACATCTCTAAATCAAAGTCGAGCTTTTGACTAAAGAGAAAATGTCATTTCTTAGCATAAAATGGCAGGAAATGAAGAAATTGTTAAGAGAAGAAAATTGATATGCTCTTTTTGGAGAAAGTTCAGTTCTCTCTATCATTGTAACTTTAAGTGATCTTGTATTTGCCTTTTTTTGGGTTGTGCATCGGTTTGTGTCATATTCATGGATTGGGCAAAGTTGGCTTCAAATAAAACAGAGAATCAGGCTACAGCTGCAACAATAACTTCCACAGAGCTAGAAGCAACGGTGCTGAGTCACAATGAGAGACCTGAAGGTAGCAGCGTTAATGAGAAAAATTAATTGGGAAATTAAATCTGTAGAATGTGGAAAATTCTCAACAATCATGCAGAGTTGCATTAAATATTCAATGTAACTTTTTGTGCTTTCCATGATGAAGGTGGTCATTTATGCATGACAGGAATGCTACAAGTTATTCTATTTCCAAACCATTGTAACAAAAGTTTTGTATTGACAAATAGAGAATATAACTACAGCAATAGTTTGCTCACAATCTTAAGATCAGTATTGCACAAACCTGATTAATGTAAGGTTCCATTTGATGCAACAACTCATAACCCTACCAGAAAGAAAGATTCATCATAAATATACAAAAGTTTGAACACATTAGAAAGGAAGAAAATTCCCACCGCATGACCTACTTGCTTAAAGTAACGAAGATGTGAATCCATTGTGTCACTACCTGCTTCAAGAAATTCAAACTTTTTTTTGCTTCAACATTGGAAAGTGTTGTTACCTGGATGGAGAGGGGACAGTAGTATCACCAATATGGTAAATATTACAGGAAAACCTTACCAATAAGAAAATAAATTTTACATGTATACTTACCAGATTAAAGCGAGCTTGCTCAAATGCAGACCGTGCACTATGAAGTTCCTATCATATGCATGAACAATAATAGATTCAATTTAAGAACTTCCAACAAACATCATTGTGGATGTGCTGACACAATATACCTCTTCTAAAAGGGTAGCTACATCAGTCTTTGTGCCTTTCCTTAGAGAGAGACATTTTTCACGATCCTGTAGCATAACATGCATAACAAGCAAACAATGATAAAGGAATTAATCTTTTTAGTAGATAAAGGTTCAATAGGTTAACGTTTAATGATTTTAACAATTTGGTTTCGGAGTTTTTTGCTCAGCTCTGGAACATTCTAAATAATACTCGGCCCTATCAAACAACTATAATTCATCATAAATGCATGCAAATGAGATCACATGGAAATACATTTTTAAGAATGAAGGCGCCAAGATATAAGTGTCAATAATTTGTAGTTCTGCCCCTAAAGACAGTGGAAAACTTATCAAGAATAGAACCATGCAACAGTACCTAGTCATATAGAAGGCTAGCTTGTCAAATCTTTTTCTAGCTTCCTGCCATAAGACAAATTAAAAGGACCATCTCTGCGGTGGGGGTACACTAAAATGTGCAGAAGAATGAGAAACACATTCTTCATAGATCTTTAAAGTGGAAAATTGATTAAAATACAATTATCATCTTACAGTAAAACATGGGTAAAATAAACAGTAGGTTCCATATGGGAGAAGAAATAGCAATTATCGATGCCTTGACCTTAAGCAAGCCAATGTTGGTAAACTGTAGCAATCTGTCATTTAACGTGTGCTCAACCTAAAACCAATTAAGAAAGGAAAGACATAAGTCCAATAACAAAAGAAAAAGGAATGTTGTATTTGTTCATAGAGTGAACTAATGAGCTAACAAGTCTCAGACTCCAAACACAGAATCAAACCCTACCCACAAAGGAGAGTTGTATATCCAAAAGATTTCATCCCAAGTCAATCCTTTGGTTACGAAATAAACATGCTATTCTCCTAACTAATAACTGAAGTTTACCCAAAATCATATAGTATCTTGTGGTGGAATTCATACATATATGCCATAGAACCTATGTTCCCATTCTCATGATCAAAGAATAAAATAAATCCATGGTTTGCTATTTATCATAATTGTTACCTGGGAACGAAGCACTTCCTTGTATGCTCCAATTGCCCTCAAGCTATAGTAAATTTTTTCATGACAGGACGTAAAGAAATATACACCGAATCAACTATCTTAACAAGCGTATAGTTTCTTTGCATAAATGTCTCTGAAAATTAAACTTAGCTTCAAATTGAACAGAATAGTACACCAAGTAGTAACAGGATCAATTTGAAAGTTCACAGAAACTATAGTAGAAGGTAGTAAACATCAAGCTGCCACAAGATCTTATTACGGTTTGGTGTATTAACTTCATTTTATTCGAATCAGTCCATGAACCTGATAATTCCGAAATGATTCAACTAATAGTCAATAGATCAGACAAGATTTTATTGTCATAATTCTTTTCAATTTATTAGTAATTAAGCATTAACCTTTCTGATTCAGTTCAATTAGTAAGATTTGTTAGACAAACAACCTAAATACTGTGAACAGATGGAAACCTCCCTGACAATTACAAAATCACCAGTAACTCTGTTGAAATCACATGAACATGCCTTAATGCATGAAGAAACGCTTGCCCAGAGAAGATAAAAGTTAAAAGAAATTTTAGCTTTTGAAGTCCAAGGAAAACATTAAAAGCCTACCATTCACCCGATAACCATCACACATTCTCCTGAAGCTACGAACTTAACAATCATTACCTTGGGAGTCAATAATCTAATTCAGCCACAAAACTAAACACCACATACCAACATCAGAAAGCTAGACGTGGACTGAAATAGAAGCCGTATCACCACCAAAGCCTAAGCGTTCAAAAAATGTTTACCTACTCAGTAAGGACCAGATCACCAACGCCAACAGGAGGGCTCATGGAAGAAGACGTGATGTATCGAATCTCAGAAAAAGGAGACCACAAAAGCTCCAGAACAAAAAGTTTCATAAACCCATCAAAGCCAACCCATCGGAGAAACCCCCAGCTCTGACAAGACATCCATTGTACAGAAATGAAAGTATTAAGGAACTGAAGTAGCGCCGAAGGTCTCAGACAACTCATTTACGGGTCTAAGTGGAGAAGGTAAGTCTTCAGGATACCAACTTTATAGATGAAAACTTTAGGGGTAGACTTAAAATTCAGATGAGAAGCCGGTGCATTGAGGAGAAGGAATTGCCTCAAAGCACACGTGAGGGAGAGAGGGAAATAAAGCGGGAAGCAAAATCAAAAGAAAGGAGAGAACATTGGCTTGGCTTAGGTGAATTTGAAGCCGAGACATAGACGTTAGTTTTAGTTAAAACGTCGACGTTTTAGTTTTGGCACAGAGTAGGTACATAATTAGTGGGACAGAGGATCTGATGCCCGCCTGAATAGCTTTATAACTTAGCAGTTTCTCATTGAACAGGATACAAAAATGCTTTCAGATAGCATATTTATGTAGTACTAATTATAAATTTGCTTATCATATACAATGATAATCAAATGAAGTTTGCTCTTCAAATTAGTTACTCTACGTTAGAAATTCAATCCTAGACACTAGTTCAATCCTAAATGTTGCTCCCATAGACATCATAAGTTCAAAAGAAGAACTTTAGATTGCCTGATTAATCCTTGTATGTTACTTCATAAGCTTAAGGGAAATTATCGTAACACTATGTTAGATATGCGTTGAATCTTCAACTTATTATTCAAGGATATTTTCTGTACTTTCAGTATTTTTGTATTAAAGTAATATATAAAATCCATTTGTTTTAGGGTTAGGTATAGATGAAAAATCCTAGCTGCACTCCTCTTGTAATTCTTCCCCTTTTTAATATGTGGATTTGTGATTTGTCATTATCCTGGAACGTATCCTTAATCAATTAGGGTGAACTACGTAAATTTGTGTGTTGTGCGATTGATTGTTACTAAAGCAATCCTTGACTAACAAGTTGTTACTGAAGCAACATTTGTTTGGTCTTTATATAAATGACCTCTGAAAGAATAATTGGAAGAATTAAACTCTATTTTAATGGATCTTCAAAATGTGGATGTTAAAGTAGATGACGAAGATGTTGTCCTAATCTTGTTAGTCTCTCTGCCTCTATCATATGAAAATTTTGTGAATTCTTTTGTTGTTGAAAAAGATAATATCACTTTAGAAGAAGTCAGGTCTAGTCTTCATGCCCAAAAGCTTAGGCATAAGGTATCTAGAAATATTGGAGAAAATTCTTCAGTTGAATTGGTGGCTGCAAATTCTAAAAAATGGCGAGCACGTCCTGAGAAGGGAAAAGGAAAGTGGAAAGGAAAAGGAAGGTCTAAGTCTAAATTTCGAGATTCGATTGTAAATCCACAAGACATCTATAATTACTGCAAAGAACCAGGCCATTGGAAGAATGAATGTCCAAAGAAGAATAAAGCAAAAAACTCAACATGATGTTGTTGCTCAAGATGATTCGACGTAAGAAGAAAATATCGTTTTTTCAGTTATTGATTGATCAGATTTAGAGAATAATTGGGTTCTAGATTCAAAGTGCTCTTATCATATGTTCCCACATTGAGATTGGTTCACAACCTATGACGAAAAGGATGGTGGAAGCATCATAATGGGAAACCACACATCCTGCCAGGTAATATGCATTGGTTCAATCAAGATCAGATTGTATGACGATACGATTAGAAGTTTAGATGATGTTCAAAATGTGCCAAAATTGGGAGTTTTGGGATCAAAAGGTTTCAAGTATAGTTATGAAGGTGGAGTATTTTGAATTACCAAAGATGCATTGGTAGTAATGAAGGGAGTCAAATATGTGCCTTGTATATTTTGTAAAGAACACCAATGACAGGTTCAACTGTAATAGTTTCTCCTTCAAAGTAGTCAGAATCAGATCAGACCAAGTTATGGCATATGTGATTGGGGCATATAAGTGAAAAGGGAATGACCATTCTATGCAAATGGGGCTTACTTGGGGGATACATGACATCTAATTTTGGATTTTGTGAACACTGTGTTTTCAGGAAACAATATCAAGTTCATTTTAAGAAGGTTATGTATAGGATAAAGGCAACATTAGATTACATTCATGCTGATTGTTGGGGGTCCTTCTTGCGCTTCATCTTTAGGTAGAGTGAGATATTTTTTATCAGTGATAAATGACTACTCCAAGATGACATGGGTATTCATGGTGAAGCATAAAAGTGAGGTTTTCAAAACTTTCAAGTAATGGAAGATTCTGATAGAGAATCAAACAGAGAAGAAGATAAAATATCTTCGCACAAATAATGACTTAGAGTTTTGTTCAGGTGAATTTGATGAATTCTGTAAGGGTGAAGGCATTGCTAGACACCGCACAGTTAAAGACACTCCACAACAAAATGGAGTAGCAGAAAAGATGAACAGAATATTAGTAGAAAGAGCATGATGCATTCTCTTTAATGCTAGATTGACAAGAAAGTTTTAAGTTGAGGCTATTAACACTGCTTGTTACCTAGTGAAACGTTCTCCACCATCTACTATAGATTGTAAAACCCCTTTAGAGGTATAGATTGGAAAACCTGCTGATTATTCTATTTTGAAAGTTTTTGGTTGTCCTGCTTACTATCATGTTAGTGAAGATAAACTAGAATCGAAGTCAAAGAAGGGAATATTTATGGGTTATGGCACTGGAGTATTATGAGTAGAAATGTAATTTTTGATAAAAATTCTATGCTTCACCTAGTTGTTGAGTCTATTGTTTTAGAAAAAGCATATGGTGTTAACAAGCAGGTGGAGTTTGAAGCAAATCCAAGTGATAGCCATTCACAAGATTCATTGCCTACTAAATCTATTAAAGAACATTCCTATGTTGAATCAGAAACAAAGTTTACCAATCATATAGCATTGCTACTAATCGTCCCTGTAGGCAGATTAAGGCTTCTCAGAAACATGATGACATGGTAGCTTATGCATTGCAAGTGGCAAAAGAAGTGGAGCTAGAACCCTCCACATATCACAAAGCAATTACAGTTTCAGAATCAACTTAGTGGATTGCAGCTATAGGTGAGGAGATGGAATCTCTTCACAAGAATCAGACTTGGGAGCTTGTTAAGCTACCCAAAGGAAGAACAGTAATTGAATGTAAATGGGTCTTTAAGAAAAAGGCAGGACTTTCAGGTAAGAAAGGTACAAGATACAAAGCATGTCTAGTTGCTAAAGGGTATAGTCAGAAAAAAGGAGTTGATTACAATGAGATTTTCTCTCCAGTTTTCAAACACACTTCGATTCAAGTGCTACATGCCTTAGTAGCATATCAAGACTTGGAGTTAGAGCAACTTGATGTGAAAACAACTCTTTTGCACGGACAGCTTGAAGAAGATTTTTTATGAGTCAGCCAAAGTGATTTGCCATTCAAGGAAAGGAAGATCATGTTTGTCGGCTTCAGAAATCTCTATATGGGCTGAAACAATCTCCAAGACAATGGTACAAGAGGTTTAATAATTTTATGACAAATCATGGCTACAATAGAAGTCCATAAGATTGTTGTGTGTATCACAACAAGCATAGTGACGGTTCATACATTTACTTGGTATTGTATATAGATGATATGCTCATTACAACTCAGAACATGTCAGATGTTTAGAATCTAGAACAACTTCTTAGTCCAGAATTTGACATGAAAGATCTAGGTGCAGCTCAAAAAAAATTTAGGAATGGAGATTTATAAGGATCAAAAGCAACGGAAGCTTTTCGTGTCACAAAAAAGCTACATTTAGAAAATTTTATCTAGATTTGGGATGAGTACAGCAAAACCTTTAAATACTCCTTCAACGACAAATATTCATCTCTCTATAGATTTTGCACCACAATCAGAAGCAAAGTTAGAGTATGTGGCTAGAGTAACATATGCTAGTGTAGTGGAAAGTTTGATGTATGTTATGGTATATACTAGGCCCGATATTGCATACGCGGTTAGTGTTGTGAGTAGATGTATGAGTCAACGTGGGAAAGAGCATTGACAAGCAGTGAAGTGCATATTCTGATATCTAAGAGGAACAACTAATATTGGTCTCATATATAGAGATGATACAGATTATTTAGTTGTTAGTTATTCAAATTCTGATTATACTATAGATTTGGATAGTAGAAGATCTATGACTGGCTATATATTCACATTGCATGGTTTTGTCGTCTGTTAGAAGGCTACTTTACAGCCTTCAATTACCTTATCTACTACAAAGCCAGACTATATGGACTTGACAGAAGCAGCTAAAGAAGGCATTTGGTTGAAAGGCTTAGTCAATGATCTTGGGCTATATCAAGACCAAGCTATATTGTTTTGTATCAGTTTAAGTGTTATATGTTTAGATAAAGATCAAGTGTATCATGATTAGACCAAGCACATTGATGTTAGATATCACTTCATCCGTTCAGAAAAGAGAATCAAGGTGAAGAAGGTAGGCATTGAACACAATCCAACAGATATGTTCACCAAACCAGTTCCTAACAGCAAGTTCAGGAATTGCTTGGATTTGCTAAATGTTAATAGTTTCAAATAGTCCCAAGATGGGGCTGGCAACGCTAGAGTTTGACAAGTAATTTTTTGGATATGGCAGAAGATTCAATGCAAGGTAGAGATTTGTTAAATATACCTTGAATCTTCGACTTATTATTCAGGGTTATTTTTGGTACTTTCAGTAATTTGTATTGGAGTAATATATAAACTTCATATGTTTTAGGGTTAGGTGTGGAAGAAAAACCCTAGCCGCACTCCTCTTGTAATTCCTCACATTTGTTATAGTGAATTTGTGATCTGTCATTGCTCGTAGACGTAGCCCTAATCAATTGGGATAAACGTAAATATCTATGTTGTGTGATTGATTGTTTTGTTTCCCTTTCTTTTCTTTTTTCTTGTTTGATTTTCCATAACACACTATTTTTAGTTAGTTCAAGCCACATGGTTTAATCTATTAACAGCAAGTTAACCTCTGTTCTGAAAAGAAGGAAAACTGATTTTATACACAAAAATGGCAATTAACTTAACTATAATAGTTTATTTATCACTGTTTCTTAAACTAATAAAAAGCTCTTACTTGCTAGCGACGGCCCATAGCTGATACGATAGTACAACACTTGTAAATGTAACAATAGGGTTGATCTTCTTTTCTTATATTTATCAGTTAAATTTATAATTGTCATTGGTTGCTTATAAAATAAATTGTCCAATATGCATAATAATTTATCAAATATTATATTTTAAATAAATTATTTAATAAATTAACAAAAACATATTTAATATAAATAATGCATACAAATTTTAACACTTATTACAATTTTTTAAAATTGTAATTCTTTTACTACCAACTTTAACTTTCTACATCAAAGATTTCTAGGAAGTTAACTTCCACTTGGATCACCACTTAGGGCATCACAAATTCCATTATTAAAAACTTCAAGAATATTCTTGACAATTGAGGATGTGCTTGTTTAATAGGTATACGAAAAGAGGATTGGGCATGAAATGAAAAATAATACTTGGTAAGGAAGTATGATTGGATGGCTTATATTTTGATTCCTCGATTTTGAGCATTAATCCATTCCTCTTGATTACGAGAGGAATGAGAATCATTGCTCCATATATTTGACACACATTTTGCCATGACTTCGTACCACTTCTCGAGAATTTGTGAAAATTATACATAAGTCATTGCCAATTCATCTCTCACAGTATTAACCCTTTGTATTTTCCAAGATACCCTCATCTCTCACACTTATGTTTTTGCAATTGTGAAATCATTTTTTACAGTATTTCTTCGTTTGGATTTGATGACACTAGAGGAACAACTTATAAAACGAAGGAACATCATACGCTAGTTGAGAGAGCCACGAGTTAGGTAATCTCATAGTTTTCTTTTCTTGCTTTAGAATCCTCTGTAAACAAGGATTGTGAGACACCCTTTTGTGTAATGGTGATTCTGATTTGGGGGTTGTTTTCTTCACATTTTGCTATTTTAGTTCTTCTATTCCTTTTATCCTCTGGTCTAGTCCTTCAATTTCCCTTCTTTACCAACCACCATTCATTCTTCTTCGCCATTTTGAATATGGGTTCCAACGTTTACACATCCACACTGACAATATGGGAAAGACCCATTTATTAAGACCCGTTTACGCACTGAGGTCCTCTACTCTCTCTCATTTCCATTATTCTCCAACGACAATTCATTTTTCTTCTTCTTCTTTACCATCTTCTTTATCCTGTGCACATTCACTGATAGGTGGTAGCAGTGAAGACGGAGAAAACGAGCTTCTGATGATGTGTGAGTGTGAGCCAGAAGAGGAGCTAGAGAAAGAAAGAGAAAGGAACCAAAGACATCAACTTTTAGAAATAATTGGTTATCTTGTTTCTCTATCTGTTGAATACAAAGCTACGTAGTCCAATTTTTGAATTCATTATTGTGGTTCTATGGGCTTTCTAGCTTAGGATATAGTGGGGCTGATCTTTGCTTTCATTTGATTAGCATTTTCAGAGATGATTGGTCGGACTTAAGTGGTTGAGTATGATTAAGGCATGTTCTTTTGTTATTGATGCACCGTAAAACTAGATTGAATATTGTTTGTTCATTGGCTATTTCATATCTAGATTTCAACTTTAACACTAAAGTTGACTCCTTTCCCCCAGTTTCTATACGTTGAATATATTATTCCATTAACAGATGCTTGATTTATGGAGTCTCTGCAAGTGTCATTGTGGTTGCAGCACTGTATCCTATGGTTGGCCTTTATAGAAGTTAAAAGAAAATGTTTTTATGGGCTATTATGTTTTCATTTGACTACTTTGATGATTTTCTATCTAAACACTCTTCTTCACATATATAATGTATCTTCGATTACAATGATAGTCTTTCAAGTTTTTTTGGTCTTACATCTCCAAGTTTGTTGCTTTTATTGCTTTCTCCTACTTTCTTTGGCAACAGGACATCCGATGTTAGAAATCATATATATTTGTTTACATTAAAGTTGTCTGTCTTTATGATGTAGGTGAATAACTCCAAGAATCTAACAAGATCATCAAGAAATACCTAGATTGAGTTTCCTATAAGTTCTGCATTTACACTTACATTTCTTAGATTCTGGAGCTCTTATTTTATGCGCAATATAAATGTCTCTGTATAAAGAAACAAAATTTCTTTTATATCATAAGATTGAACGTGGAAGGAAAAGGATAGGACAACTCAATGCAGTGTCTTTCAATTTTATGTTATGTTTTGTCTTTGGGCTGATGTTGTTTTACTGCTATTGGTGTTGTTTCACTCTTATCTATCATGAAAATTTCCCCTTTCATAGATACAACTCATCCCTTCATGGTTGTTGCCTTATTGAATTTAATAAGCACTTTAACCTTTATTTCAACAATGCAATCCAACTATATATGTTATAGTCATACATAAATAACCTGAAGAATCTACTCTTATTTAATGAAACCTCACTCACAGGTTAACATACATCAAAGTGAAGTAGCTCAAACCTTTACTTTGCCCTCTAAGAAGTTTGTAAAAGAAAATCTTGCTTTCTTACTAAGTTGATATGTTTGATAAATTTCTTCAGTTTTAATCACTTTGGAAAGATCTTACATAACATCATTGCCATTCATATTTTTAAATGCATCAAAACAAACATGTCCCATTATGTTATGTCATATTACTAATTTTGTTAATTAACATAGGCAACTTAGCAACATATATAAAAGTATTCTCTTCAAAAGACTTTTCTTAACATTCTAATATGCCAAAAAAAAGTTTACTCTTTATGCAAATTCTCATCAATTTGAGCTCCTTTAATATCAATTATCACTCATTCACCACTAGCAAAGTTCATTCATATCCTTTGTTAATCAATTGATCAAAACTCGATATATTTTTATCAAGGTTGGGAACTAGAAGTACATTAGCTATTAACCTTAAAGTATGTATGGGAACTAATCTTCTTCTTTGCACTTTCGAGTACACCATTGATATATCTCACTTTTCTTAGAAGATGAAATTAACGACCTTGAAGGGACACTTATTATTATAATCCATATGGCATAGCTATGAATAGTTGATAATGTAATCAGTTAACGCAACAACAGTAAAAAGAGTTTCTTCAACTTCTTGATCATCTTTCTCTATTACCTTTGCTTATTGTTTTATATCTTTTCCACTGCTATTTTCTAACTTTTCAACATGCACTATATATATGTTGGATAATTACTTTCTGAATTTTTAATGTAGATCAACATGGCGTGCCCCCTATTAGCGAATGACGATACAAACTAAAGCAACTTTTAATAATTCAACAAACAATAAATAATATGATGGTTTTCTTATTTGTTATCCATTATGTTATCTATTTTTACACCTTTAAGATAAGGTCCATGAAATTAAAACAAAGGAAGAAAAATATATTGATAGAATGAGATGGATGTTTAAATTGATCATGGATTGTGATAATGCTTGCATTAGTGAACTTCATATGGATAGAACAATCTTTAGGATATTGTGTGATATGGTAAGAGATGTCGGGGGTTTAAAACCTACTAGTAACAAATCCATAGAAGAGGTTGTAGCAATGTTCATATACATCTTAGCTCACCATAAAAAGTGTAGGACAATTAGCCTACTTTTTCTCCGTAGTAAAGAAACCGTGAGTCGGCAATTCCATCAAGTTCTTCATGCAATTATAAGATTGCATCATATTTTGCTCAAGAGGCCGGAGCTATTACTTAGGATTATCAAGATGAGAGATGGAAATGTTTTTCAAGTAATTGAATATTATAATTAACCTATAACATTAATATCAAAACTTTTATTGCTAAATCACCTTTTTTTTAATTTGTAAGGTTGCCTAGGAGCCTTAGATGGGACACTAATTAAAGTTACACCTCTTAGTGAAGATAAGCCCTGATATCGCACAAGAAAAGGATGTATTTCAACAAACGTTTTAGGTGTTTGTTGCCTAAACATTTAATTCATATATGTATTGCCTGGTTGGAAGGGCTCTACATATGATGCTCATGTGCTTCGAGATGCAATCTCAAGGCCTTATGGTCTACGATTCCCTCAAGGTAAATTTCTGTTACAATATCCATTTTGATTTCTCTTTGGGTTATGTTGCTTAATCATAACTTATTGTTCAATTATAAAGGTTGTTATTACTTAGTTGACTCTGGATATTGCAATGCAAATGGATTTCTTGCTCCATATCGAGGGCAACACTATCACCTCAAAGAATTTGATGGCCATTGACCAGAGACGGCAGAGGAATACTTCCATATGAAGCACTCCAAAGCAAGGAATGTTATTGAGAGATGCTTTGGATTGTTGAAAGGAAGATGGAAGTTCGAATTATAATGGCTTCTTCTCTTCTATACAACTTGATTCGTAAGTTCATGATTTGATCCACAAGAGTCAATCACTGAAGATGAATAGGAGAGTGAGGAAGATAAGAGTGATGAAGATGATGAAATGGAATACATTTCCCAAATTAGTCAAACTGATGAGTGGTTGACATTCAGAAATAATATGGCAACCAGCATGTATAATATATGGATAACTAGATCCAATGACAATGATGTGGATTAGTAATTTAAGATATGTTTGTTTCATATGCTTATTAGATTGTTGAAATGTTTTGGTTTTGATTAATGTACCTGAATGTTGAACATCTCTATTTGTTTAGTATTAGCAATATATAACTAAGATTTATTGGATTACTTTTAAAATGCATCCATGTGAACATATCTGTTTGGTTGACTTTGTGTAAGTGAGTTATTAGATTACATCATTGTATTCAAATTTTTCAGCAAAGTTATTTTTGTTATATTTTATTTCCTTGATTACTCTTACATTATCGTACTTTTATTAGGAATGGTTATGGCTACCAGTGGGAGGGGAAAGAATAAGCAATATTGGAAGGATGATGAGGTTGAAGCTTTGGTCTACATTTTGTAGGAACTAGCTTGCGATCCTTTATGGAAAGTAGATAGAGGACTTAAAAACAATTATATGGTTGAAGTGCACAAGATGTTGTTGAGCAAGATTCCCAATTTTGATAAGGACGTCGATCCCCACATTGACTCTAAGATTAAATGGTTAAGAACACAAGTACAATCCAATTTCTAAAATGTGTATGCAAATTGGCTATCAGTGGGATGATGTTGAGCATAAGATCAATTGTTAGAAATAATGGTTTGATGAATGGTGCTTGGTAAGGACATCTAACTCAAAAGTTGATTGAGCTCTTATATTTAGTAGTTTCTTTTTTAATAATTATAATATTTTCCTGTTATGAAGTTTTTAATCTTGTTCTTCCTGTAATTGTTTTTTACAGAATCACAAGAATGCAATTGGAAAGTGGAACTTTAAATTCCCATATTTGAATAAACTAGACATGGCATGGGGTAAAGATATAGTCACGAGACTCAAAGCTAAGGATATAGCTGAAGTAAGTGCTAAGACTAACTGCCCAAAAAATATGACAGTGTATTCTTCATTGGACAATGAAAATGAACATGTTGTGGTATTTAATACATAAGGATCCCTATCTGTTCCTTCAAGCACCCATGCAACAAAAAAGTGGAGAAAAAAAACTCTCACTAAGAAAGGAATGTTTTGAAAAGAAAAAAAAAGCAGCAACACTTCAAAAAACTATTGACTCAAGGTTAGACAACTTCACTGTTAAGTTTGAGTCTATTTGTGAACAAATGATGTCACAAAATGCAGCTGTTACAAATGCTTTTTATTGCGAAGTCTAAATCTGATTCCTTAACTTATGAGAAGATGTAAGAGCTCATCAATGAATTTCTTAATATTGGCTTATCTCAAATGGATGTTGGTAAGGCTGTAGCATTAATATGCGAGGAAGAATATTAATGCCTTTTCAGTTGTGAGGCAAACAAAGTTTGAAGTGTTAACTTAATTATTTTGCATCAATTGAAGGCTTTTGACTAATGTATTATGTATAGTTGTGACATTTTACATCATTTGCATCATCAGGGGGAATGCAAATTGTATTAAACTATATTATGTTATTTTACTATAGTAATGGAATGGTGGATATTATAGTTATGTCGATAAATTGTACAATATTTTGGATGATTAAACTTTATTTTGAGGATATTATTTGACTAATGATATGTTGATGCAAGAAAATACTAGAGCATTTTTCTCTTCAAGAGCTATTAGAAAGGAAATACCACAATATTCTTGATTTTAAATATTCTGCCATTATAAATGGGGTGCATAAATTAAATATAATTAATTAGAATATATTTAAAATTTGATGTAAATGAAAATTTTAACAAATTTTTATTTCTCAACATTTTTAACAAACCAACCACCATCAATGGTAATAGTAATGTTAATTATTCCTTCTTCTTAACCAACTATCATAATTATAATGATTATATTTATTCTCATTCTTCACTATATTCATTTTTATTCTTATTATCATTGCCCCATGTAAACAAAGCATCCTTTGAGTTCAAAATTCCTGATGAAGGTCATCTTGCTTCTGTATAAACGCTAGGATTATTATATAGAGAACATACAAGGAAGTTGCCTTTTGAATTTTATATACAATCTATTTTTTCAAATTAATAGGTTTAATGTCCTAATTATAATGACATCCACATGGGAAAGAAGCGCTTTTGTTGAAAAAGCAGTAGATTATTTTAGTTTGACCATTTATTATCTTAAAAAGTATTATACCGGCAACCCAAGCGAATGTCTTAAAGACAACTTTAACTAGCTAGAGAATCAAAGTTTTGAAATAATTTTAATTAATATGAACATAATCTTGATAAGAAAAACCTAAAGTGCTATCTACTTAATGGAAAATATTATGAATTTTAAAAAAAAAGCTATTACCTATTAGTATATATGAAAACAAAATTAGAAATAATTCAAATTATTAAAAGAATTACGAATCTACCATAAGATAAAGAGTAATTTAGTAAGAGAAACATCATTTTTTCCTGTTATCCTTTGTTGTGTTGAAACATCAATGCTCGCTACCAAAGCCAAATTTTGCTTTGGTATCCTGATATATTCAAATGCCAGTAATCAATCTATTTTAAATTTTCTTAATAACTCCCCTAAACTCCAAGCATTGTCTTTAAAATTACTATTATTTTGTTGGAAAATTACGACAGAATGTATGCAGCAGAATAATTACGAAACTTATTTTATATAATTTTTCAAAAGTCAAAATAAATTAATTTCTATAAAATAATTAAAAGATAAAATATAATAAAGTATGAATATTAATTCGTACATTCTTCTGAAACTTAACCTTTTTCTTATCGCTTCTCTTGAATAATTTTTTTAAAATGGGTTCATCTCAACCACCGTTGTTGCATAAGTGTCCGACCTCTAACTATATTTACAGAACAAGCTGAGAAAACTATACAACTATTGTAGGGAGGGTTAGGTAAGGAGTGTTAACTCCCTTAGAGCATAATCCTATTTATAATAAGCTTTGAATATTTTAGTAATTTAATTAAAATAAATTATAATTTTAACAAAAATTTAATTAGAACTAAGATTAATTATAATTAAATGCCAATTATGTCCAAATAAGATCTAATATCTTATATTAATCCTTATTATTAAATATCTCTTATTTAATTATAAAATTTCTCAAACTTTACAATCAAGTTCTACTTAATTAAAATATATTTTATCTCTTCAACTTGTTTTGTGTGTGTGACCCATTAAGTTCCTAAATATGCTAACAATAGATATAAATTATATTTAGAATTAGATAAATTAAACTCCTTTAATTCTCCAATTAAATAGTTTATATCCATAGGTCATAATTGACATCTAGAAATGCTTTCTGACCATGCAAATATTTAAAAATGTCAAAGTAGTTTTGATTAGCTTTTCCGTGCATAATTTTTTCGTAACCCAATCTTTTCATCATACAATGTTCCAATTAGATATAGAAATATGACATTAATGTTTGTTCTATTTAAGTCCTATTATACTAGTTTTCTACCATTAGCATTGATTCAATTAATGATATTTAAAAGTTATTTTCAAAGTGTCATTCCACCTTAATAAAAAATTTTCCGATTCAATACAAATCGAGAACAATAAAAAATTTTCCCTAATTATTTTAAGAGTGATGAATTTTATATTGATCAATCAATTATCATTATATAGTTCATTATTATATCTAATGACTAATAACTGAACTACCATTGACTAGAATAAGTCATAAGTAATGTCAAAATATAACAATCTTTATATGAGATATCATAGATATCTAACTTCAAAAGGTCATTTATACAATAATTACAATAAAAATTTTTATAAACATATAAGTGATGTTCTAAATGAATTTTTTTATATAAGGTCAATTTAGTGAACTTGTTTTGTAACATATACCCATATATTTATTTAAGTATCTATATAGTTTAATCTAAAAAATCGATTGTTTTTTTTAAGGAGGAAACATAATATGTCTAGCCTTTTTACACTCTATTAATTTCCAGTTTCAATATAGCAATTACTATGAACAATTTACGGATAATATATATATATATATATATATATATATATGAATCTCATAATTACAATCTCATTATAGTTTCATTTGCAATATATATTTATCTTATGCAATATTACCCAAAACTAATACCCAAATAGGCAAATATTATCATTAACTACAACCGAATTATTATTAATTTCCAATTGCATAATTTATACTCAACTAATTATTTACCTAAACTCAATACCCAAATATTAAAAACAAAATACTATTTCACAAATATTAAGAATGTATCAATTAATGATTTAAGTTTTCACAATTTTACAAATTTAATATTATCGGTTTAAATTTTACATTTAGGATGTTTCAAGTTTTAACTTTCAAGTTCAACTTTCAATTTTGATAATCAACATTAACAAAGCCATGCATAGTGCATATCATTCATCCAAAAACTTACCATAAATATAAACTTAAACCAATCTTTATAACCAATACATCATTTACCGTGAATTCAACTCCATTTTTATTTTCAAATGACAATGTCGTTATCAACTTATCATTCAACATTTCCATTTCCAACCTAAGCAAATCAGAAAAGCAATACATCATTCACCGTGAGACTCACTCATTCAATTCAACATTTCAACTCCCTTTCCATTTCCAAATGCCAATATCCAACCACAATACCAAAAGTAGATACACGCAAATTGCAATTTAGAAAAATTCCAACTTCAAAAAATTCAAAAATATAACATCCAATCCAATTATCCAACACAACAAATAATGTAATTAAGATTTAAGTAGGAAAAATTGGAAAACTTAAAAAACATACCCTAAAAAAATTCACTAGCTTCAGGTCCGATCTTTGGGTCGGGTCTTCACTGACGAGTCAGAACTTAGAGTTTTCTGTAGCATAGATCGGCGGCAACTGCGAGGCTACGACGATCTATCCTCCTTGAGACGTTCACCGAAAAGGTGAAGACGACGGGGTCGGGTAGGTTTAGGATAAAATTTTGAAAATTACAAAAAGGTCATGGGTTTTTCGGATTTTATAGTATCGGCCGGTATGCGCTGGTATTTTACGTGTATCTACGGTATCAACCAATATTAACAATTGGTACCGAAGGAACGGATACCGAACAAAAATCTATGTATTCAGGAACTGTGGATGTAGGAGAATGCAAACCAATACCAAGAAATAGGGTGTCACTACGTGCAAACATTTTTATATTAAACAATTTCTTGCATCATCGTTCATACCATATAGTCTTAAGGTTCAAATCTACCGGTCTATTCGGATGCCTCAGCTGCATGCATCACCGCACTTCCACTTCCCTTCCAACTTGCATGTGTTAAGCATGGGAAAAAAGAGAAAGAACAAGTTTAATTTTTCCCGTATTTTTGGTTACTGTCCGGTACAGAACGATATCTGTTACCCTGAAAATTACGGCAGAATAATTAAAACATAAAATATAATATTTTACTATAATATAAAATGTTTGTTCTATTTATAGTGTATATTACAATATATAATATAATATAATATAAAACATAAAATATAATATAAAATGTCTGTTCTATTTAAGTCCTATTATACTAGTTTTCCACCACTAGCATTGATTCAATTAATGATATTTGAAAGTTATTTTCAAAGTGTCATTCTACCTTATTCAAAAATTTTCTGACTCACTATAAATCGAGAACAATAAAATATTTTCCCTAATTATTTTGAGAGTGATGAATTTTATATTGATCACTCAATTATCATTATATAGTTCATTGCTATATCTAATGACTATTAACTAAGTTATCATTGACTAGAATAAGTCATAAGTAATATCAAAATATAATAATCTTTATATGAGATATCTTGGGGATCTAACTTCAAAAGATTATTTATACAATCATTACAATAAGATTTTTTATAAACATATAAGTGATATTCCAAATGGATTTCTTATACGGGATCAATATAGTGAACTTGTTCTGTAACAAATACCCATAAATTTATTTAAGTATCTTTATAGTTTAATCTAGAAAATTGATTGCTTTTTTATAAGAAAAAAACATAATATGTCTAGTCTTTTATACTCTATTTATTTCCAATTTCAACATAACATTGACTCTTAACAATTTACGGATAATATATATATATATATCTTGCAATTACAATCTTATCATAGTTTCATTTGCAATAAATATTTATCTCCTGAATTTTACCCTATATTTCTAAACATATATAATATAAAGAATGTCTTTAAATAATTATGTTACTAAAATATAACTAATCGATTGGCTGTATTGTATAAACTAACACATTTAGCATACAATTTAGTAGTCCTTTTTTATAAACATGCAGCTCATAAGATCAAGTCTGTAATAAGGTGGTATTTAATTTTTTTCACAAATCATAAGATCTTGTAACCATATTCATGTTTAAATTTAAAGATTAAATACGCCAAACTCCCTATAGTTTAACATTTTTAAGTTAGTTCTTGAACTTTAGATGATAATAAACTAAACACGAAAATGCTTTAAAATATAAGATACATACTTAAAACTTAAATTAGGAGAGTTAACTTTAAAATATTTTAAATTAAAAGATAATATGACGTGAGTAATTCTAAATCTAAATTTGGGGATTATTGGAGAAAATGGAGGAAAATAATTTGGTAAAAATTACATTTATGAGTGAGAAAGTAGAAGAACAGATATATTCATTTATTTATTTATTAATAAAAGACATGCAATTCGTGAACTCCGAAGCAATGTTTTTAAGGGAAAATTATTATTGACCATTATTTTCATCTGGGTTGTTATAATAAATCACTTATTTTATAATTTTGAATTGGCTTGTTAAAACCTAAAGCTATTAATTATCTTAATAAATCAATGATTTCTCATTAAGCGCCGTAATATTGGTATGAGTTGAGTGAAATAAGAGGTAAAATTTCGGATAAAATTGAACAGTATTCATCATTTAGGTCTTCGTATAAATTAAGGATACGACTATAGCAGCATAATTTCTATCGAGCATTCGATTATATTCAGAAATGAAGACAATTGAAATTGCCACACAACAACATCAAACTGAAAACCTTCCCTAGTAGTTGGTAACTTCAAATTACGTTAAAGTACTATTGGTGGTGTCCGAGAAGCTAAAATTAGTAGATGCCGTGATACAACTAGAAGATTCCGTGGCCTCGGAATTGCCATGAAAATTACCCATCCTACTCGCAGTCCTTGAATCAAATTCCGAACCATCACTAACAAGAGGCGTAGGGTATTGAGGAGGATGGTACAATAGCTCTGGATACACAACTTCGCCGCTTGGATTCGTCGCCTTCTTCTCTGCATCTGCATTATCTTGCCGTAGTAATGCAAACTCCAGCATCTCCATCACTTCCTGCATGTTGGGCCGATCAATTCCCTTATCACGCACACATTTCTCAGCAATCTCAACGAACTTATCAAAGCACTCCGGGGCTATCTTTCCCGTCAAAGCTGGATCAACTATTTCATGAATTGTTCCATTTTCTATGCACTTTTTTGCCCACAGGGCCAGGCTCCTCTTTTCTTCTTCTAAACTACTATTGACAGGCTTCCGACCACTTAACACTTCCAGTAAGACCACTCCAAACGAGTACACATCTGATTTCTCTGTCAGTTGGCTTCGCGTTGCATATTCAAGATCTAGATATCCGAATGTACCAACTACCTTTGTATTGATAGGGTTGCTATCCAAACCTAATCTGGATAATCCAAAATCAGAAACTTTGGCAATCCAATTTTCGTCTAACAGGATATTTGTTGTCTTCACATCACGATGAATGACTGTCTGTTCCGCACCAGTGTGCACGTAATTCAGTCCACGAGCCGTACCAATACATATCTCCAATCTTTGTCTCCAAGTAAGTGGATCATTTCCTGCACCGTAGAGATGGTCTTGAAGAGTTCCATTGGTCATATAGTCATATACTAGGATCATTTCATGGCCTTGATAACAGTATCCGATCAGCGAAACAAGATGGACGTGGCGGAGATGGGACAGCATCCTGATTTCTGTCTCGAATTGGCGATGACCCTGTCTTGACTCTGGACTCAATCGTTTAATGGCAACGATCTTTTCTCCACCATCAATCACTCCTTTGAAAACTTTGCCAAACCCTCCTTTTCCGATTACCATTTCATCGTCAAAATTGTTAGTTGCTTCTCTTATCTCGGAAAGTGAAAAGTAGCGGCATAGTTCTTTTGGCAGAGCTTCGGATCTTGACGACTTGGCCTTGTAGAAGCTACAACACCAACAAAATAACGATTCACGATGAGAATCCCAGTGTTTCCGCTTTCTGTGGCGTCCTCTATGAACAATCCAGCAATAAAACAATGAAATTGCTATTAACAGACCCGGGCCGCAAGTACCAATCACAATGAGCAGTGCTTTCTTGTTTTTATACTTATTTTTACTTGATAAAGTTGGAAGTTGACTCAGTGATGCTGGTGGTGGAGACGGAGGACTGGCACTGGCAGGATTTTCTCCTGCATCTAGCACATAGAGAGAGTTGCTCGAGTTGCTCAACTTGAAAACCTCTAGCCCATTCAAGATAACATCATCATAGACACTGGATTCATTTGGCTTTAAAGATATGAGAAGCTCATAAGTGTCTGT
>JANVCL010000008.1:13625191-13636524 GCA_026546855.1 Erythroxylum incrassatum | reverse complement strand
AACTGCGAGTGAACTGAACAGAAAGAAGCGAGTAAAGGGGGTTATTATGGAGGGCAGTAATTGGAGTCTAGATTTCTTGTCTAATATTATGGTGTCTTATTGTGTCTAATAAATCTCAGCCGTTTATTTATGTGGATCTCATACGGGATCCACATAGAACCTATGTAGAACTTGCAAAATAAATGACTGAGATTTTATGAGACAGAATAAAACAGAGTAAAACTGAACAAAAAATCTGATCCCAGTAATTGGATCCTTTCAAAAGTCTTTAGTGGAAGACCTAGAGCTCCAGACTTGGAAAATCACGAGTTGTGTCCCACCTAGCACTGAGAAGACCCCGATCTTTTCCGTTTCGTCAATCGTTTAAGCTCAAGTAGTGTCAAAGTAAACATAATTAGTTTCTTTTTTAAGTGGCAAATTTTTCCAATGGATAGCCCAACTTGATAATGAGTGACAAATTTTCAAATGGATAGCCCCACTTGATAATTTTGCTTTCCTGTTTTTCTCCCTTTCCAACCCTTTAACTCTTGTCTTATTGTTAAATTTGTGGTTAAAAGTGAATGGAATTGAAACTTCTTAAACAGCGCAGAAGATTCCTCTGACTCCGTCATAAAGGGTTGCTTAAATTATATCCGTCAATTTTGTTGTATTTTCCTAGTTTATAAATCTGGATCTCCACCTGCTTTGAATACAAAAGGAATCAATAAACGTATCCTCCTCAGTGTGAAATGTATTGGAATATTCACAATAATTCTCAATTTTTTCTAAATTAATTTGTTTAAATTCAAAATTAAACCAAAACTGACCGTAATAACATTCCATATTAATTTGAAGGATGATAGTAATAAAATTTTTAATTTAAATGTCTAAAAAATTTAAGTACATTGATTTATTGTTAATGACGTAAATTTAATTGTAGCAGTAACTTTCTTAAGTTTCGATCTCCATTTCCTTTCCCACTTCTAGATCCCACATCCTTTTCACAAAAGGCATTGCTTTCATATGCAATTTACACCTCACCAGAACAATTTCCTTCCTCTCTCTCTCTCTCTTATGCGTCTTTCAGCATAGAGAACTATAAGGCTGGGAAAGGGTCTCCCCTGAGTCAGGCTACATTTGCTATTTACACCGTCATCAATTTGGCCACTCAATTATCAGTCTTGGACAACTAGAGTCCTAGGTATGTAATACATCACAAGATATGCCATACACTGAATAAACAGAAGTTACATGTCAAATTTTTAATCAAAATTTAACAAAGGAAATTTTTAACATACTTCTAAAGTCCTTTTTTCATATAGAGGCAAAATATTGAATTCCATAAAATAAATATTTTCTAGTTCATTTATCTTGTGGGAATTTTAGTCCAAATGCTATTAGGACTCGTGGCTTTCGAATGTTGGGTTTGTTGATTGTGTATTTGTTAATTATTTAATTATTAATCATAAAAATAAAATCCCTGAAATAATTGCTATGCAATTAGAAATTATAGTGTGATTATAGTTATGAGATTCAAATTGCATTTTGTATTATTCCTAAAATGTTCCTAGTCATAGTTTCATCAAGACGGGATATTGATAAAATGATTAGACTAGCACATATTTGTTTCTTTCTTATGAAGAAAGTAATCGATCTCATATATTAAAGTGTGGAAATATTTAAACAAACATATAGGTTCTTATTAGAGAATAAGATCACTAAATTGACCCAATTATGAGAATTCTGAATGGAACATTACTTGTATGTCTGTTGATTATCTCATTATGATGGTTGTATAATTGATCCTTAGAATTGAGATTACCAAAGTTATCTTATGTTGGAATTACTATGTTTTGATACTACTTATATTCTATTATTGGAGTAGTTCAATTCAATAGTTATTGGATATAGTATGGACTATGTAGAGATAGTTGAGTAAATCAATAAAGAATTCGTTGTCCTAAAGTAATTAGGGATAATGTTCTACTTTTCTTGATTAGTAATGATTTTGAGAATCTCTAGTTAGAGTAAATTAAAATTTGAAAAAGATGTTTTCAAATATCAATTATAAATCATTTACTAATTAGCAAGAACGAACATAATTGAATTATTTAAAGTAGACACGAATTCCAATTGGAACATTAGATGATAAAAGGATTAATTTATACATTATAGTTATACACAAACAATTTAAGTCAAACCATTTTGACATTCCTAATATTTGGGTGGTCATGACATATTGTTAGATGTCAATCATAATCTATGATTATAAATTGTTTAATTAAGGAATTAAAGACAAATTAAAAGAAGTTTTAATTTATCTGATTCTAATTATGAATTAGAATTAGAATTTATAATCATGACCAACATATTAGGAACCTAATGGGTCACACATAAAAGATCTATAAAGGAGAAAGTGAAATTTGAATTAAGTTAGACTTAATTGAGAAGTTTTAAAAACTTTCAAGATCAATATGTGATATTTGATCTTATAAAGATTAATTCATAATTATAATTAAAGTTTGACTTTAGTTATAATTTTAATAAAATTCAATAACATGAAAAATAAGTTTTTTCATATAAAAGGAAAAATTTGGAGCTAGCACTTCTTACATTTTTCCTCTCAAATTAGATTTGAGTTTTCTCTTAATAGATCTGTGGATACCATTAGAGGTCGAACGATTGAACGGGTCATAGATTGACGGATTCAAAGAAACAGAAAATTGTAACAAGAAATTGAAACAGGTTAGTATAAAAGATGTTCACGGTTGGGTCTCTCCCTTGAGCTAGTCAACCCCAACTACTTGATTTAGATAAGCAAAGACTGAGAGATCTTTGGCTACCAGAACTAGAGAACTACCCACTGCCAAATAGAACAGATAGCTTTGTTAATTTCTTGTTTTATGTTTCTAATTAATTTTTTTATTAAAGTTGATTCTATACAAAAATTTATTCTTTTCGCTGTGCTTAGCTTTGATCTTGCGTTATTTCACTGATAGGGTTACATTTTATGTGATTTTTATCTTATACCATTTTATCTTATACCAAAATTTAATATGACTTTAAATTATTGGTCTTACTTTTGAAATTATTATAATTTTTTCTACAGAGATCATATTATTTAAAAACCTCCTACCTAATAATATATCTATAAATAATGTTTATATTTGATAAAAAATCTAAAATCTAAATACACGTTGAAAATAAACTTGAAGGCCATCCAAAAATCCTAATAATGTTAACAAGAGAGCCTAAATTAGAAACACTACAACAGAAACCACATTTGAATATAAAAAAAAATCGTCACTAGAAGTCCCAAAATCGTCGCCAATAGTCATGAGCAATGATTTATATTCGTTGTAAAAAAACGTTGCCAAATCCTTGTAGCTGAAAACCATAGGCGACGTTTTTTTTCTAACTGTTGCTAATAGTTTTTTTACGCTTTATTTTTATAGCTAAACAATATTAGCGACATTTTGAGAAATCATTGTTAATAAATTTTGACTACGCTTGGTTTTCGTAGAGAAAAATTATTAGCTACATTTTCTAAAACGTAGCCAAAAGTTTTTAACTACATTTCCAGAAATGTAGTTAAATATTTTTAGCCGCGTTTCTAGAAACGTGGCCAAAGGTTTCTAGCTACATTTATGAAAAAGTAGCCAAAAAGTTTTACCTACGTTTTTTAAAATGTAGCCAAATGTTTTTAGCTATATTTTATAAAATGTAGTCAAATTTTTAATGTACATTTTAACAAAATATTATCCTGTGTTGATTATAATTATTAGTGACATTTTTAATCCATATTATTATATATAATATTTAGATTTGTTTTATTGTTAATTTATTATAAAAATAATTGATAATTTGAAACATTCTATATAAAAAGTAAAATATCATTAAATTATACCAATAAAAATAATATTATTCGTATACAAAATTTTAATTACAACCTTAAGAATTCTTGAAAACAAAACATTAAATACAGAGACCAATTTATAAATTATAAATGTTGAGACGACTAGGTAGGTTTGTCCATATTGATGAGAGCAACTTCATACCTCAGTCATCGTATAAGAAAGATAAATGACCGAAACCTCCAAAGATTTGATCTCCACCAATTGTTTGGAGCATATACCTGCTAAGTGTTTTTGCTCATGTATCTACATAAACAAGTCAGTTTGTAAAACTTACAAAACATGATCATAACAATTGAGACAAACAGTTAGCATAGACATATGTGATTTATCCTTGAGATAATAACAAAAACATAAATTTAGAAATATCAAATAATCTATTTTGAAGATCCACCAACTATGGTACAAGTAATTACTAACTAATTCAAAAAACTTTTTTGTTCAACTATGAACATCCCATATATAATTGCATTAAACAACTAAATGAAACTAGAAGCACCGTATTTTGGGTGCAAATGTAGAAAAAAAAAATAGAAAAGCAAAATCATGCAGTGGAGTTATATAACAAGAAGTAGCATTTGAAATTATAACAACAAGAAAGGAGACTTGTGTAAGGCAAGAATACAAGTGAATTTTTTAGTGTGCTGAAGATAATATAGGAAACAGAGGACCTGCTTAGTCTGCCTTAGTAGTATCTTCATATAAATACCACAGGCACATCCCTAAAGGATTATCGACTGTTAAAAAGATTTCCACAACCTTCTTTGATAATGTACCTGTTATCATAAATTTGTTCCCCATACATGCCCAAAGTTGATTCTAATTCAAGTTTTTCTTTTTGTAACTGCTCAACCTGAAACAGATTCACACACTCGAGTTAACAATTCTAGTCAAACTAATCACATATAAATGCCTAACAGAGGAAAAAAAGAAAAAAAGAGTAAATATAAGAATAAAGAGAATTTGTACATATTGGTCCCTTGTGTCCGAGAAAGTAGAATTCAAATCCCATCTTTAACATACCTATTGACATAGAAATTTGATGAATAATAGTATACAACTATTATCAATCCTAGACCTTAAGAAAGGTACAGAAGTAGAAGAAAATTCAAGTATTTAAGTCAACAAAAAATACTTCTAACATTTCATCCTGTCGTAACCTATAATTGCTAGACAATGAAGTAAGAGTGCAAAGTTTAGGGGCTAAACTTAATACAACGACCAGAAAAGAAAAAGGAGGGGAAAGGAAGGGATTTGAATAATAAACCTTCAAGAAGCGACTCCTCTGTTTTTGACAATCATTTTGCACTGGTAAGTGGAGCTGCTATTGGCTAGAAAAGAAGCTCCGGAAAGCAAACGTGTGGCCAGGAGTAGTGTAGTTAACATGAACGATGAAACCGAATGCCCCATATCCCTTCCCTTACCAGTTGTGCCCAATATGCTTCCCATTGTGCTTTTTTATAACAATAGAACCTTCCGATTCAATCGTTTAAATTAATTTCGGAAAATGTAAAATTTCCAAATCTCATATTCTGATTATCTGTAGAAAAAGAAAAAGATGGTTCGATAGTTGAATTGGTTATACATCTGTTACATGTCTACTCCTTTTTTGTTGCCTTTCATTTTTATACCCCAAAGAAGCTAAAGTTGTGGAGGGCTACCATTTTATAAATCAATTGTGAACTTTATCCAATGCAATATTGGAGAGTTTAGTATTACTTAAATATGGCCACTTAATAAAGTGCGTGCTAGCAATCAAAACTAAGGTGCTCATAAATAGTAGAAAGTCGCATTTTCCTAACATTTTGTGGAATGGATGCAAGTCGAACCGTATTTGTTGCTTTAACCTATATATTGTGATTATTAATTAGAATATCAAGCACGCTACGTTTATGTATAATTTCAAAACGCTCAAACAATTACAAATCAAATATTTTAATTTCCTTACTTTGATTCAGGATCGGCCTGGGCAAGGGTAAGGTGAGCATCTGCTCAAGGGCCATCTTTATAAATAATAAAATATAGTCTATTTTGTCCTATTTTATTTTTATAACAAATAAAATGAAATAAAATAGGACCTATTTTTTAACCTTATAAAGAATAACAAAAAATATTCATATTTTAATTATTTTTATTCTATATAAAGGCCCAAAAATAAGCAAAAATAGATTTTTTTACTTTATCTAAACCTATAAAATATTAGGAACGGCCTGCTTTGATTTCATGCATTGTGGTCTTTACCTGAGGTCCTTTTAATGAAAATATTTGAAATATCCCTTTTAGTTATTGGTTTATAGGACTTCATAGTTCTTTTCTTTAGGCTGTTACATTTTTCTAGTCTACTAAAAGGTTACTTTTATCTTCTGAAAACTTTAAAAAATATTTTTTTATGGTTCTGTTTTTGCTTCCATATTTTCAGTCATAATTTGAAAATTCTAAATTGTTTTATAATATAAATATTAAATAATTTAAGATTAATTGAATAAAAAATTCCCAGGAATGATTGGATTTAAAATTAATAAAAACTTGTTTTAGAACAACAAGAGCTCTATTGATCGCAATGTTCAGGGGAGAAGTGGATTCGAATGCAGAAGAAAATAGAAGGCTATACTAGAGATGACCATGTTTGTATGGTGGCACAATGTGCTACGTGAGTCCAAGTAGGAAGGACATCATATCAAAGTGGTCGATATGGTTTTATTCCATTCATCGTATAGAAGGTTATGTTCCTTTTTGCTTCCTTTTGGTTCTTGCCTGATAAACATATCACGAGTAATGATCTTTCTTTCCGTTGGTGATTTTTCTGTTGTTCCTCTTGCTGTTATTACTTCAGTCTCCTCGAGGTAAAGCCTGCTATCTTTTCCATGGGAACATCGAGTCTGCGCTAATCGATCGTGTCTTCCTTCCTGCTATAAGATAATCGAGGTGATACTAAGGGAACCAGACAAATCTCATATCTGCTTTTTTGTTGTCTAGCGAAATTACATAGTTCCAAGGACATTTGAACCCCCACAACCTTTTATGAGGGAAGGGCCCCAAAGGTGAGATCCAAATCGGCAACAGCTTGGACTTTCCTAATCTCATTTAATGCCCGGAGATGAGAACTCTTAGTTAAAGCTCCCGGCGTAGACGGTTTAAATTTTGTTATATAAAAAGTTTTGGGATTTGGTGGGAGACTTTTAGTAGGATGGGAAGCTATCTTTAACGGGACGGAGATACCTTTTTAACTTAGTTTTAACTTTTAACAGATACTATTGATAAAGTATGTAAAAAAAAGGTAACTCATACCTTTTTTAATTATCAACCAAAGAAGAATGCATAGGGGACATCCAGATGCTCGTGATAAGTGCAAGGGCGAGGAATTATAAGTTGAAGCAAGTACATATCGAATTGCTATCGATGTTTAGCCAATCACCGAACAAAGACATGATTACTTTCATAAAGGAATTCTAATCGTTGATCCAGAGACAATTTTATTGAATGACCTTACAAAAGACAAGCTTCGGATTAGGTGTTTCCTTACTACATAACGAGAGCAAGTAAGGACATGGTCGATCTCGATCAAGGTAGAATCTTTTGAGGAGTGAGACTATTATGATACCTTCATGCTGATATTTTTCCCTTCACACAAGAATATTGAGTTGAGAAGTCAGATTCAAAGCTTTACACAAAAAAGGGAAAGCATTCTATGAAGGCATAAGTGTTAATCTCACGTCTTTATTTATTTCAAGAAGCAAGTATAGGGGAGCTTAAATCAACAAATATGTCACTCCAACTTGTAGATAGATCCATTAAGTATTTAATTACGGCTATGAAAGATATACTCGTGAACTAAGAAAATATCTTTCTTATCGACTTTTTAGTGATGGGCATAGAATATGACACTGGAGTCCCAATTACCTTAAGGTGATGCTTTTAGCTATTGGAGAGGATATTATTGACATAGCTGTGGGAAAGCTTATATTTAGGTTGGCAAGGAAAAAGTAGAATTCTATAGATATAGGACTTTGAAAAGACTTCTTGTCCTAAATGATGAATTCTTTAAGATAGACATCATAAACCTTAGTATGCATAAAGTAACAAAGTTAACGGTGATGATTCTGTAAAAACATATAAATCTGGGACTTAAAGAAAAAGAGAAGGCTAGTAACTTTAATAATGGTGTTTTTTTGGTTAGAAAGAGAAAGTCAACTTTTACCTTCTACTAAAGAAGTAAATGATTTGAGTCGAGGACTTTGCCTCCTCATTAATGTTATGCACACTTAAGAGATAATAAGATATATCCTAGTGATTTCTTTTCCTCTTTATGTAGTGTGCAGGAATGGAAATAGGCTCATTCAAACAGAGATCCTGGATGACTAATGACATGGACCGTATAGTCAAGGAGTTTATGGACTAGGAAGATTAGAAGAAAAAATATGCGCGTAAAAGAAAGCCCATCTTTTAGAGGCCATAACTTTTGCTACGGTTATTCGTTTGGGGCATAAAGTATATCAAATTGAAGGGAAATTCATTACCTACAGGCATAATATGGCTTAGCCTCCATTACCACATTTTTTTGGGCTGTTTTGACAATGTTTAGGGGTTCTATGCGGCCTCCGAAAATTACTGCATTTTTCCTTTCCTAATTATTCTAGGATTTCTTTCTCTTTTCAAATTAGGGTTTTCTAAGGCTATATATATGTCTCTATTCATTTTATTATTCATTCAATACGAGTACAATTCATAATTTTCTCTTTTGGACGAGTCCAAATTTTCTTCCTAAGGCTAGACATGTTCTACCTTGGTTTATCTTATGCTAACTCGCAGCGTCAGGTGGTATTAGAGTAGGATTGAAGTGCCTGCTCTATGGCTAACCTTACGAATCTAGGAGATGGTAGTCTTAAGGATGGTGATCATGGGATTGGGACTTTGCTCGACAGCAGAGTGGCGTTAAAATCCCTGCAGCGATGAATTGAGTAGCGGCTGGATCTCTGTATGCGACGTATAGAGGAGTGCTTCGAGGAGATCATTACTCAAATTTGTAACCTAGGTGTGGGCGCCAACAGGGATCAAAACGATGGTGAGGCAAGAGATCGGGAGGATTCACTCTCTGGCCGGCTTACTGGGAGATGTATTCCTGGAAACCAACGCAGACGGCAAGCCTACGTTGGAAGAGAAGCGAATGATGAAGAGGAGTTTCTGGACTACTTTGATGATATGGATGAGCGTGGCCAAAACTCAGATTATCATATTAAGGTGGATATTTCGCCCTTTAACGGGTACTTGGGAGTTGAGGGTGTCCTTGATTGGTTGTGTGATGTGGATCGTTTTTTTGAATACATGGATATTCCTTAAAGGAAACGTGTTGAACTGGTGGTATGTTGGCTGAAAGGAGTGTCTGCCTGGTGGGAGAGGCTGCAACATAGGAGGTAGAGAGAAGGGCTTGCCCAGATCCAAACGTGGCCGAGGATGAGAGCATTGATTCGTCTGTATTTCCTTCTACCTGATTATGAACAAGTTCTATTCCAGAAATACCAGAGGTTGCAGTAGGGAACATGATTTGTTCTAGAGTACATAGTGGAGTTTATAAGGCTGTCAGAGCATAACGACTTACAGGAGTCAGAGGATCAGCAGGTGGCAAAGTTCCTGGATGGTCTTAAGCCTACAATTCGTAAGGCCATTGGGGTGCAGGTGATCCGTGACATGATGGCATCACAGAATTTGGCCATGAGGGCAGAAACGATATTGCTAGAAGATAGTCATCCCGAGTTCTTTTCATGAATAGGAGGTACCCAGAATTTAAGGACCCAGGGAGAGACACAGATAGATAAGTCAGTAGAGAGGCCTATAGCGGAGAAGTCAGCCGAGCGTATATTCCAGAATTAGAGAGAAGATAAGGCTGTAGGAAAGACCAAGATAAGGGAGGCACCAAAGGCAATAACAAACCCTAACTCCTATGCCAAACCTCTAGGGAAGAAGTGTTATAAGTGTAGAGAAGACGGTCATCTCTCTTATGAATGTCGATGTAGGGGGCATAAATCGAACTGAAAAGGAGGATGGTGATGGGGAGATTATCTGCGGTCCAGATGGTAATGAGGACAATTATGAGGATGAGGATTATGAGGCAGCAAATTTTGTCATCCAGACGGTGACGTTGAGCTCGAAACAGGAAGATTCATCGTAGTGACACCAGTTGTTTTGCACTCGGTGTACCATCTTAACCTAGTTATTTAATGTGATAATTGATAGTGGTAGTTGCAAGAAAATCATTAGCCGAGATCTAGTGCAGTGGTTGGGTTTGCAGATGGAGTGGCATCCTAACCTGTATACCATCAGGTGGATCAAGGTTACGGACAAAGCTCGGGTGATCGAATGGTGTAAGGTTCCTTTTTCCATTGGTTTATATACTTATGAGATTTATTATGATGTAGTGGATATTGATGCTTGTAACTTGTTGTTGAGTAGACCTTGGCAGTTTGATGTAGCAACCGTTCATGACTGGCGAGAAAATATTTACCGGTTGGAGAAAGATGGGATGAGGTTCTCGCTGAAACCATTCAGAAAAGCGAGTCGTCCCAAAGCTTCTAAAGTGGAGGGGCAGACATTGACCATAGTCGAGACGAGTCAGGAGATGTTAGCAACAATTCAGGAAGCGAGGGAGTTTTACGCAGTGATGGTGAAACCGATCCTGAATTCTGAAAAGGTAAAACTAGGAGTGCTTGAAGCTGTCTAGCCCATATTAGAGGAGTTCAATAACGTAGTCTCAGAAGACCTCCTAAAGGGGTTCCGCCCATACGAGACATCCAGCATCACATTGATTTCATCCCGAGGGCAAGTCAACTGAATCTACCACATTACAGGATAAGTCCCCAAGAGAGTGAGGTACTGCGGGAGAAGATTGAGGAGTTGTTACATAAGAGATATATCAAGGAGAGTAGGAGTCTATGTGCAGCTCTAGCCTAGCTAACTCCAATGGTTGATGGGAGTTGGATGATGTGTATTTGTAACATCCCGTTATCCATGTTAAGGATAGAGTAGTAACTTATGAGAAAAATTAGGAAAATGCATGTCATGCATAAATTAGTTGTGTCATACACATTTTTCTTACACATTCATATGATTGTACATGCATTCATTGGCATTTCCGGGTAAATTGGTTTATAAATGGAAATTGTGGATTAAATTGAAATATATTAAATGTGATTCGGCAATCTTGGTATATTTAGGATATTTTGGAATTTTTGGTAAATTTTAGAAAAAATATTGATTTATGAGTCAATTATAGTGTGACATTTGATAATTAATTATGACAAATGGCTTGTATGTATGGCGACACGTGGACTGCTAATAAGTGACAAATGTAATACATGCACAAGGACACGTAGTACATGTTTTATATGGAAGAATCGATACAGCTTTGTTCCACTCTCTTGTTCTTCACTGAAAGTATAGCTTTCA
>JANVCL010000008.1:13602771-13621425 GCA_026546855.1 Erythroxylum incrassatum | reverse complement strand
AACAAGGAGGTAGCATCCTCCTTATATAGGCAAGAGTCTTGCCTCAATTGTTGTCCCCAACCAATATGGGACAACAAGGAGCCAAACTCAACACACTATACATATTTACTTATTGGAATTTCTTAAAGACAACTTTAACCAGCCACGGAAACTAAGTTTTGAATAATTTTAATTAATTCGAAGATAATCTTGATAAGAAAAACCTAAAGTGTTGTTTACTTATCGGAAAATATTAGAAACCAGAAGTAGAAACAAATTTAGAAAAATACTTAAAATGCTATTACCTATTGTTATATATAAAAACTAAATTAGAAATAATTCAAATTCTGAAAAGAATTAGCAATCTATCATAAGATTAAGAGTAATTTAGTAAGAGAAACTTCTTCTTCTTCTTTTTGTTCCTGTGGTGTTGAAACTTGAAACATCAATCCTGGCTACTAAAAGCCAAATTTTGCTTCCCCCTGATATATTTAGATGGCAGTAGTCAATCCATTTTAAATTTTCTTCCCAACCCCCTGGACTTCTACCATTGTCTATAAGATTATTAGTATTTTCTTGGAAAATTTGGGTGGGATCTAATACAAAATTTATTTTGTATAATTTTTAGAAAATCAATATCACTTAAATTTTATAAAATAATTAACACATAAAACAAAATAAAACATAAATCTAATTTATACCTTATTCTAAAGTTTGATCTTTTTCTTATAGTTCCTTTTGAACTATTTCTGAAACTAACTCATCTCAACCATCATAACAACTTAAGTATCTTGCCTCTAACAGTATCCACAAAGCTAGTTAAGAGAACTCTACAACTTTTGCAGAGAAGTTTTAGCAAGAGTGCTAACTTCTTTAGAGCCTAAGCCTATTTATAATATACATTTTAGTAATTTAATTGAAATTAAATTATAATTTTAATTAAACTTTAATTAGAATTATAATTAAATATCAATTATGCCTAATAAGATCCAATATCTTATATTGATCCTTATTATTAAATAGCTTATATTTAACCATAAAGTTTTTCAAACTTTATAATCAAGTTCAACTTAAATAAAATACCTTTTTTCTCTTCAACATATTTTGTGTTTTCGTGACTCATTAGGCTCCTAAATATGTTGACAATGGATATAAATTATACCACTAAATTATATTCAGAATTAAATTAATTAAACTTTTCAATTTAATTCTCTAATTAAATAATTTATATTCATAGGTCAAAATTGGCATCTAACAATGCATCATGATCATCCAATTATTTAAAAATGTCAAAGTAGTTTTGACTAACTATTTCATGCATGATTTTTCTGTATAATTTAATCCTTTCATCATACAATGATTCGATTGCATATATAACATAGATTTAATGTCTACTTTATTTGAGTCCAATTATATTAGTTCTCCAACATTGGTAATTGATTCAATTAATAACAATTGAAAACTATTTTCAAAGTGTCATTCCACCTTAGTCAAGAATTTCTAGGATCACTATTAATAGAGAACAATTGAACATTCTCCATATTTACTTTAGAATGATGAATCTTATATTAATCACTCAACTACTTTCATATAGTTTATGTTATATCCAACGACTAACAACTTAGTTACCATTCACTAGAATATGTTATATGTAATATCAAAATATAACAATCCTTATATGAGATGTTTTAGAGTTCTCAATTCAAGTGATCATGTACAATTATCATAATGAGAATTTCTACAGACATATAGGCAATGTTTCAAATGGATTTCTAATATAGGGTTAGTTTAGTGAACTTATTTTCTAACAAGCACCCATATGTTTGTTTAAGTATCTACATACTTTAGTTTATAAGATTGACTACTTCCTTTATAAGGAAGAAACTTAACATATGCTAGTCTTTTTACGTTATATTAATGTCTAGTCTTAATAAAACAATGACTATGAACAATTTACGGAATACATAAATTCAATATAAATCTCATAATTATGATTTCATTATAATTTCATTTGCATAGTATATTTATCTCATGGACTTTGTTATATACATATAAATATTATCTAATGGAATTATTTATCCCATAGATTTTACTATATGCATACATACATTAAATATATATATATATATATGAGATAAATAAGGTCTTTAAATAATTATATCACTGAACTATAACCAACTAATTGGTTGTAAGACATAAACCAATCATTTCCCATTTATATTAAACTAATTGTTTAGTATCTTATACCATATCACCATATGATGATCATAATACTACAAAGACAATGGTTTAGTGAGAGTTTTCTACAAGATTCTTTATAGTGAACACTTATTTAAATCTTACAACTTTTATCTTATTTATTATCATAATTAAGAGAAACTACCTGAATACATACTTGGATCATTGATGAAACCTTAGCTCTTTTTCCATGCACAATGGCTCTAATATTCTACATTACATTACTATCTTGAACAATGCATAGAACTATACCAAATTCTTTGAATAACTTCTTGAGCTAAATAATCATTTCCATTAAATGAAAAATATATCATGGTTTAATTAGAAATTTATGCTACATCAGAATATTTCCAAGCTAAAAGAATATTATTCTAAGTAAAATATACCTTAATTAGGATTGACTTCTAAATTTAATCTCCTTATAACCTTAAATCTAAATATCAACTCATACATAGAATAATGGATATCTTAATACTTCACAAGTATCAGATATCTCAAATATTAAATATGTACTTGGATTAGAACGGGTAAACAACTTCCATATCCATCTTTATAGATCTAATTCTCATAATTAAGTTGTTAGCTTTCCATATCCAATATGAATTATTCTTAGACAATTATTTTTACCAATTGAAAATTTGCTCTCCATAAAAATATGTCTCTACATACTCTCACTGAACACTAACCTTCTTGCAGATATAATAAATTCACAATGATCTCTAAAATAAACTCTTTGAATTCATCATGAAAGTGAATCTTTCAACGTCTCATAGTCTTTTAATTATACATGAAATGTATTAGTAAAGGTATTAGTTCCAATTAGATCCATTGTCATAAGATTTGAACTTTTTAAATTTTATCCTACTCCAACTACTTATCTTGAGAACTATTCTCCTATAAGTATACATTAAGAAAAAATAATTTATTCAATGGGTCTATAAGACTATATCTAACCTTTTTTATTTCTTATAACCTATTATCTGATTTAGTTCTAAACTTAGTGGACAATATATGCTTCAACTAAGCATCACATCCTTCAATCATTGACTTTAACTATTTTAAAGTCTTATCATTTCATGTCTAATATGAAATCTTACTAATTGATTTAATTAGAACTATCGAAGGTAAGGTCTAGTACTGGGCATAGCCATAGAAAAAATAAATATTGCATCATACAGTATCTTATATTATATAGTCCTCCTTACATAGATCCATACTATTATGGAATTTAGTTGTGGAGATATTCATTAGAGAATCTCTTTATCTATAGATAACTGAAAAATTAAATGTAACCACACCAATCTCATAAAAGTGTTTTAGCATTCTCAATGTTTAATTTCTACATAAGTTTAAACAATTTGAACTTTCAAAATTTTAAATCAAAATTTAATTTAATACATATGACTATATCACATAAAGTCATCAGTATTTGTAATGAAATATAAGAATCATCCTTTTATGAATTGTTTTTCCATCCTATACATCACATGTATAAATTTAACAATTCAATATCAGCATCATCCTTTCACTAAAGATTAGTTTGGTTATTCTTCAACTAACAAGTTTCATAAGATTCATAATTAAAAAAGGATACATATATCCTTGTACGTAACTTTGTGATTCTCATTATATTGATTTAACTAATATGGTATGAAAGGATAGTTTCAGTTATCTAACTTTACATTCTTGCCACTTATGTTAAGCATAAGTCTCCTTTGATTCAATACATACAAACTATTTGTATAAAGTTTAAGCATAAGTCTCCTTTGATCTAGTACATACAGACTATTTGTATAAACTTGGATCAACTACTTTTGGTCAACAAATATATTTATTATCATGTCTTAAACATTGTAGTAATGTTAAATCTAAATTAAGTACCAAATAGTCGAAAGCATGTATTATAAATATATATAATTTTTATCATATCACGTATAGAAAAGAAAAGTCATGCAATCATTTCTTCTATGATAACTATTATCATTTTATAGTAAATACCTTTAATTGTATTCCACGTTTATGCTTTTAGTAGAGTAAATTGAATGAAACAATTTCATCAAGGTACTATATCTTTCAACTCTACTCCATGCAACCTCTTGTATCTTGTTATCATGGTGTTGAACTACATCTTACATGTTGTCATCAAAGTTTATGAGACATCAGTCAACTTAAAATGTCAATACATATTGTCATCTATATGATTTTGACATATCTCTACAACTTTAACATCAAATTCTCAACAAAGATTAATAGCAAAATTACATAATGGACATACAATTTCTCTTTCTAACTTTGAGAACTCTTCTTAAACATAATCCTATGTCCAAAACATTTGGTTCACTAATCACTTAATATCAACTATACTGAACAAGGTAAATTCCACTTAAAATAAAATACAATTGTAAGAGAAGCAAGCAATTGATTTTATGCCATAACTACAAAATAAGATAAGGAATTTAACCATATATTTGGTTACTCATATTATTTTATTCGAAATAATAGATCTCACTAGTATTAAGAAAGGTTACTATAATCTCTCTAATAGTCTAGGATCATATTTAAATTTAGTTAATCCTGAGTCACTTAATAAACCAACTAAACTTAAATTAGATAGATAACACTCTTATCAATCACATCTCATGTGGCTCCTAAATCTACTAGGTGACAACTCTTACCAAAACATATCCTGTATGTTATTCCTAGCCATGCCTCTAAATTCATACAATCATGAGTTTGTTCATCCAAATTAAAAATTTTAGTTAACTAGGACCCACTATTATAAGACTAAACTTATTTGAGTTAAAGTAACCTTGAGTTTGCTCAACAAGCCTAACAATAAATAAAACTCTGGTTTATTCTTATAATAATTAAAGGTAATAATCACATTATCAACGTGTACTTAATATTTTAATAAGAAGTTTAATTTAATTCGTCTCATCAAACACAAAATTGCATATATTAATATCACACACACACACACACACAAACATGCAATTAATTATGCAACAAAATATATCAGACATATATTAATACCATGCAACTTCTCATGTCAATATAATAAAATTATATGAATGAAATATCAAGCTTCGTTTGATTCTAGTTATTAATCTTCATAATCTAAAATAATATTTTCAATTCTTTAAATAATTAAATTAGAGTATACCCTTCAATTCCCAAATGAATTAAATTTCTATTTCAAATAGAAATTTAATTTGATTTGAAAACAAATTTTCAAATTCAATTGGAAACTATTTCCAATTATCTTGACTTCTTTAAAAAATTTAATTAAAAATAATTTTCAATAAATTATTTTTTATTTATTATAATTTTAAAAACTCGTTTTTTAAAAACTGAATAAGTAAGACATTGTATTCCAATTATATAAAAAAACTCATTCTAACTCATTATAAATAATCTTTCCTTAACTAGAAAACTATTTTCTAATATTAAAAGAAAACTACTTTCAAAATTAAATAAAAACTTTAAATTTAATTAAAAATCCTTTATATTATTTATTTAGAGATTGGTTTCCTAATTAATTAGAAAATCATTATGTAATAAGTTAGAAAAATATTTTTAAAAATATTAAAGAAAGCTTATTTTTCTCAATTAATAAATGAAATTAATTTTCAAATTTAATTAAGAAAAATATAATTTCTAATAAATAAAGAAACCTTATTATTCATAAATAAAAAGCAATTTCTAAATAAATAGAATAACAATTCTTTAACAAATAAAACCATAAATTTAATTTATTTTAATCAAATTGAAATAAATAAACTTTAATTAAGAAACACCTTTCTTAATTAATTATGAAAACAATTTTTTATTTGAGAGTCTAGTTAATTAATTTCAATATAATTGAAAATAACTAATTTTATTTTAGAGATAAGTTTTTAAAATTTTTTAAATGGGAATTAATTTAATTATTAATTATAATCATATTAAGAAAAATAATTACTTTAATTTTTAAAATTAATATCTTATCTTAATTTATATAGTCTCATTATATTGACTTATCTAACACAATCTAATTATGAAAGGTAACCATCTTAAAATTTTCTTTATTCTAATTATTGATTTGATAACTAATATAATCAATAATTCAATTCTTGAAAATTTAAACTAATTTCTAAACGTAATAAATTTTTTCACTTTTGAAAATAATTTTCAAATAATTAGAAAGCATGTTTTTGAATTTATTAAGAATTTAAATAATTTAATCTCAATTAAACGAATTTAATTAAAAGGAAGGCTTAAAATATACAAAATGCTAAAATAAGATTGACTGGGATTATCTGTATGCACACATGTGCCAGAACATTTTTGTGAGGCGCATGCACAACAGGCGTTGGCTTGCCATCCCCTTCCGTTTCTTCATATGGGACACGCACCCCCTTCGTTTTGCAATTTAGGGTTTCCACATCTACATTGCCGCCTCCTTGCTCCTACTACTTCCAACTTCTAGGTGTGCCGTATGCGTTATCCATCCACTCTTGTTCTCTTATGGTCTTCATCGCAACCCTTTTGGCTTCTCCTCCGTCTGGTCTAGTTCTCCGTCACGTTTAAGGCCATGAGTGAGGAAGACTTCAAAAGCAACAGCTAGTGTTACTAGTATTGGTTCTATCAACGACACTATGTCCCCAACGCTTACGTCCTATTCCTGATTTAAAATCAAAACACTCAAACCACAAACCTAATGCACAATTCTATCACCAAGTTTCCAGAAACTTCAAAGCTAGTATTAATTGTGTTTTTTTTTCATATTGTATTTTTTAGGGATGTCAAAAAAATACCCAGCCCTGCCCAATGAAACCGGCCTATAGGTTGGCTGGGTATGGCCCGAGCAAATTTGGGTCGGGCCATAGGCACACGCCACAAGCCAAGGTGTTCGGGTCAGTTCGAGCCGTGGCTCAAGCCTAGCAGCCCGACCCTTAACCCGTGGCCGTATAGTGCTTCAAACAAAATGATGTCGTTTTGTTATGTTTAAAATATTTCTTTTACCGACAAAACGACGTCGTTTTGCTTTAAGAGTAAAACGACGTTTAAGTTATAACAGTTAATAAAGCAGAAGACAAAACGATATCGCAAGCAAAAATGACGTCATCTTGCCTCTGATTAAATGAAAGCTAGCCAGCATCGCCCATCCTCCCTAGCTCGCTCACCCCTCAGCAGCCTCCTCCTACCTCCATCCATCTCCCTTCATCCCCGACCTCTCACCCAGTTGCTTTCACTTCTTTGTTCTTCTTCGTTTCACATTCTTCCTTCGTTCTTCTTCTTCGTATATCATTTGTCGTGACTCGTGTGGACGTCTAAGTCACCAACGCTCAAACAACCAACGATGATTCGGTGAACTATCCAACGTACTTAATAAGGTAATCTCTCTTTCTCTCTAGGTCAATTTGGTTTTGTTTGGTTATTTTGAGAACTAATGTGACTAATTTGAGAATTTTGTATGTCAAATTTTGGTAATATGGGATAATGCTTGTAATGTGTTTGATGAAATGCCACAGAGATCGTTTTTGTTAGTTGTTTGTAACACCAATAAACGAAACAAAAATTTAATTATATGGACCAACTAATTCACTATAGATCTTGTCCTATAAACTTTAAACTCTAATTATGTGGACCATCAAATTCTTGGGAAAAAGCTCTTTTAGCAGCATTCTATTAGCAGAAGCCCTAGATAGTATTGAGATTTATTCTGAATAACTACGGTATTTGTAATTATGGAGTGATAGATAATATGCAACTTCAGTGGATATTACATTTTGTTATTAGGATCTCGCAATTTCAAGTAATGGTTGATGGAAGCACATTGATTTTTCCATAACTGAAAAGTAGATGAGTTCAACTTCAATTTAGTATTATTCATTGCTCCGTATGGTTGTACATATTATGATGACATTAGCCAACATGATGATGCACGTTTGTGCAAAAACTTCTTCTTGAGTAGCCCTTCTTGTGCAGTCTACACAGCGCTGACATCTAGAATGTATGAAATGCTTAAAAGGATTATTAATACGGTAGTATGCTAGCATAAACCCAATCCACCTGGCATCCTTTTTGCTTTCTTTGCTGTCTTCTACTGTGAGGCTAATGAGGATTGTTATCCACCTTTTGAGCCTATTATTCACTTTTAGCATTACCAGACGGAAGTATCTCATCAGTCATTAGCTTCCTTCAAGTTGTATACTAAGATGCTTGCAATTCTTACCAGTGACATGTTCTGATGCATTTACAGATTCACCATTTCTTGGTTAATCTTTTCGTATGTTCTCACCTTCTTATATTAATATCTTCAATTCTCAACATATATTTTATGAATGTTTATTTACAGCCTATTCCTCGATGCACCTTGGATTACCTTTCCTTTTTAGTTATTCATCTATATAGTTCAGTATAATATGGGTTCTAATCAGTAAGTAATTATAATCAGACATACTTCTGCATGTCATTTACACCAACTTCATTCTTGGGATCAATCTACTTGTTTGAATGCCCACTTTGGTGAACTTATTTATAAGGAGTGGGTGGAAATGGATATTTATGGGACATCCTTATGCCACTTATCTAACCATTGTAATGCATCTTTAGGAACTCTAAACTCTTGTCTTCAAGAGTTAACCAACTAATTCACAATAGATCTTGTCCAAACCTTGTTTATGTTCATCATCCTTTTATATAATTGATCTTGTTTATGTTCCTTCTTATAAAGATTGTTTTGAAGTAAAATTTGGTGCACCTATCCCCTTCTTGAATCTATTGAATTATGGATTTCTACTTTAAGATTCAGTGTGAAGTTGTTAGTGTTAAAAGGTAATCCTCTTGTTCTTTCTTTTGTGTTTACTTTAGCCTCACATTTTATGGATATAGGTATACTTCCTTTTTATCCTTTAACAGGGTGCTTTCTGTAACCATAATAGAGTTTCCAAACATTTTAATTTGAGAAATAAGCAGTGTTAAATCAAAGTTGGACCAACAACTCACATAAACAGATCCTCTAGTTCAATGATATAACCGTTCCCTTTTCTTTGATCTATATGATTTTGATTAAAACTGTCATCAGAGTAATGGATTTTAAGTTGAATCAAAGTTTTGTTCCTTTCCACATAGAATGATCATAAAGCATTTATGTTATTTCTAAATATCTGTCATATAGAAAAAGGGTAGGCCACATGTTACATACTAACATCAAAATCTATTCCTAGATTTACTTGTTGGCATAGATAACTATAGTCATATTCTGGCTAATGTGAACAAACAACTACTTTGCAGGTGGTTTCAAGTTTCCACATCGTTTGTACATTTTGTTTCAACTTAGAAAGACTTGAAGAATTAAAGTTTCACTCTATCCAAAGTGTCATGTAGATGTAATTCATTAGTATATATAGCCTTACTTTCTTAACATGACATCCATTTGAATATATAGCTCTATAGATTTACTTTCATTAGTATATATAGTTCTGTAGATTTACTTTCTTAACTCTCCATTTGCGGGCAAGTTTAGCAGTGAATATAATTGCACATGAGCAAATGCAATACAGTTAGTCCTTCTAAAGGAAAAGATGAAGAATATTGTCAAGAACACTTAATGCGGTAGCTTACCATTGCACCTCTAATGATCAACATAACTTACTTGGACATTCTAGCATATTCAAAATTTGGACATTCTTTGATTTTCTTGAACATTTTGTTTTATATGGAATGTTTTAACTAGAATGTAGGCAATGTATTTTGATTAAGAATGTGTCATTTCCTAATAGTTTCTTATTTCTAACCTTAAGTATTTATATGTTTTTTGTCAGATGGATGAGCATATTCCTTCAGTTGAGAGTTATAATCTAGTATCGGAGGTAAAAGTGGAAACTTCTATCCCGACACTAACTAAGGATAGAAGTTCAATTAGAACTCAAGTTAATCAACATAAAAGTGAAATTTGGAATCACTTTAAGAAGACTATATCAACCGACGGAATTGAAAATGCAGAGTGCAATTATTGTCAAAAGTTGTATTCAAGTGGTTCGAAAGGTGGAACGTCTCATTTAAAGAGACATATGGAATCATGTACTAAAAGGAAGATGGTTTTAGGAGGTCAAATATTTTTGACCCCCTAGCCTTATGAAAGTAAAGAATAAAATGACCATAACAACTTTTGATAACCAAAAATCAAGATTTTGATGGCTAATATGATTATTGGAGATGAACAACTATTGTCTATGGTTGAAAGCAAAAGATTCAGGATATTTCTTAATTCACTCTAGCCGAATTTCAAGGTTCCAAGTCAAAATACATTGAGGGATGATATTTTCAAAATTTATGAGGATAAGAAGAGAGAAACATTAAGAGCATTGTCGAGTGTTCAAGGATGAATTGCCACAAAAACGGACATGTGGATAGCCGATAATCTAAAGAAGAGTTACATGGCGCGACGACACATTATATTGATAATTATTGGAAGTTATGCAATAGACTTGTGAGGTAATTTATATTCTTTAATATTGTTATCATTTATTTTTTCATTATTTTATGAATTTATGAATCATGTTGGTATGCTTTTTCATGATAGGTTCATTTATGTGTGCATACAAATGAAAAATTGGCAAATGTGTTGAAAGATTGTTTGATGAATTTAAACATCGACAACAAAGTATCCTCCATCACAGTTGATAATTGTAGCATAAATGATGCTATGATTGAGAAGTTGAAGGGTAAGATGTGGGCTAGGAACTTATTGGTCGGAGGTAAGTTATTTCATATGCGTTGTTTTGCGCATATTCTTAACTTGATTGTGAAGAATGGGTTGGAGATGATAAAGGAAGCAATAGAGTGTATTCGGAATAGTGTTTTATATTGGAGTGCAATTGTTGGACCCCAAATTTTTTTATTTATTAGTGATTTATTGTTTCATAATTTTTAGAATTGAGTCATTAAATTAGCAAGTATGAATAGAAATTCGAAATTAGAAGTTATAATGAAGTGTTAGAATTAAGTGGAATTAATATGGTGTTTAATGGGTTAAGAGACTTAGTAGACTTAGATAAAAACAAAAGAAGGGCAAATTTGGAAAAGCCAAGTAAATGAGGGGCAATTTTGGAAGATTAAGCTAAAGATAAGGCTTGAAATAAGAAAGGGAAGAAAAGAATAGAGGGTGTCGTGAGAACCAAAGAGAGAAGGAAGAGAGAAAAACGTGAAAACAGAGAAGAGAAGGAAAATTGTAGTGAAAGGAAGAAGAAATTGTGGGAAGAGGGAGAAATCAAACTTCTAAGATAAGTATCATCTTCTTCTTGTTTAGTAGAAGAACATAAGGGATTTGAAAGAGAGATGAGTTGTGTAGGAAGAAGAAGAGAAACCCTAGATGGATTTTTACGGATTTCTAAACTAGATCCTAGGTTTTTCTAACCTAGATGGGTTATGGGTAGGTTAAATTTGAGTTGATTTTATGTTTGTGGAAATTTTGTGATTTCTTTGCTTTGAAGTTTATAAGTTATTGGAATGTTGTTTTGAGTGAAACCTTGGTTGTTTTAGGAAACTAAGGGAATCCTACCCAAGAGCAAGGGGAAACGCAAGCTTGACTTAGATTTCCGCAAACTAATTAGCTGGGTAACACATTTATGATTATAGTGTAATTGGGCAAATTATTGCCTATGTGTGTATGTTGGAAATTGACTTGTTTGTAAATGTTAAAAAATGCATGATGAAATATGATTATATTATACCTCAAAAGAGGTCATGACTTTTGTACTAAATGAAAAGAAGACAAAGCATAAAGTATGAGCATATGAGAAAACGAATATGTGCTTTTGTTTGGGAGAGAGTGGCAGCATTCTGTTCGTCACGTGCATGTTGACAAGAGCCTTCTCTCGGCTGCCCGCTTGTGGCTTATGATCTCCGAAATTGGACTCATTCTGTTCGTGGAGAAAACTTCGGTTTTTCCATTCTGTTCTCATGAAACTCTCGAGCCATTTGCTGTACATTGCATCTTTAACTTGTCATCCATGCTGCCTTTGAGTGTTATGTGCTATGAGTGTTTAATTAAATTGAAGAATGTTTGAATTATTGAATATAAGTGTATATATATACATATGCTTGAATTTGTGGATAATTGCCAATGACTATAAATATATTAGCTACTGAGCTGTGTAGCTCACCCCACTATTCCCTCATCAGGTGCAAAACGAGAAGAGTAGTAATCCTTGTAAAGCATCGAAAACTCCAAGATATTAGGAACTATTGTAACTAAGTTAGTTCGATAAATTTTAGATGGCCTCATAAGCATGTTAAACATTGAGCATCCTCTATATGTTGTAAGTTGTATTAAGCCTTTGTTATAATGTTATTATGTAATTAAAGTTCTATATGAGCTTTTGTGGTTTTGACAAATGAGTTTAGAACTGAAAAGTTCCCCATGTGTATGTGCATGTTTCTTTGGTAGTTGCGCATTTTGAAAATCCAAGTCTCTCTTAGGTGTAGAAATTGTGTGTCGAATTCAAGGAAAAAAATTGGACTAATTTAGGCCAAATTAGTCAAAATTGCCTTCTAGAAAGTTGTAAATCATCTTTCTAGCTTTCCCATGATGTATAGTATGAAATATTTAAGCATAAGAGTCAAAAGTCATGGTCCTTAGAAGGGTAGATGCTTAGGAGTATTAAGGAGGATTCGTCTGTAAAGTTGTATCGTTTGTAAAGACGCTTCGTCAATGACGTCATATCTTCTATGATGATGTCATATCATTTGTGAAAATGTATCGTTTATAAGGACGATTCATCTATAAAGTTGTATCGTTTGTAAAGACGCTTCGTCTTTGATGACGTCATATCATTTATGATGACGTCATATCGTCTATAAAGATGCTTTGTTTGTGATGACGTCATATTGGCTATGATGACATCATATCATCTGTGAAGACGTATCGTCTGTAAGGATGATTCGTCTATAAAGTTGTATCGTCTGTAAAGACGCTTCGTCTGTGATGACGTCATTTCGTTTTAAGAGTTGTATCGTCTTGAGTTAACTTTGCTTTGTGTTAAGTTGACTCCATTCGTCTGCCTTTTGGCATTCGTCTACTTTTTAGCATTCGTCTTCTTTGTAACATTCGTCTACCTTGTGGCATTTGTCTGCTTTGTGGTATTCGTCTGCTTATTGACATTCGTCTGCTTTGTGACATTCATCTGCCTATTGACATTCGTCTGCTTTGTGTCATTCGTCTGCTTTTTAGCATTCATCTGCTTTGTGACATTCGTCTGCTTTATGGCATTTGTCTGCTTTTTAGCATTTGTCTGCTTTGTGGCATTCGTCTGCTTTCTGTTCCCTCTATAGTTGACCCTCCGCTTCTTCTGTGCATTGTTGATCTTGTATCGTCTGGTAAATTTTTGACCCTTCAAATGATCGAATCCGTCTTCAAGGCCTTCATGAAAGTTGTAGATCTTAAGTTCTTCTTTCGAACCGTCCAAGGAATTGTTTAATCCGACGTTTGCAGGGAAATATATTCCTTTTTCCCGAAACAAGTTCAATAGGATATGGGCAAGTATTGTTTCTGTTAAATGTCTCCGGATGCTGGGCTCCGAAATCGGGGTCCAGCAGCAACTCTTAAAAGAGTTGAAACTTTTGAAGATGCTGCACAAATTTTATGCATTCAAAATTCAAAAAAGTTGGTTTTAGATTGTCCTACCATATGGAACTCAACCTTTAAGATGTTGGAGTCGACAATCCCATATGCTCAGTTGTTTATTAGACTAACATAAAGGGATTCTTAGTATACCTACATACCATCAGAGAATCAATGGGACTTGGCTAGAGAACTTTGTATGAAGTTGAAATTATTCAATAATTGGACTGAATTATTCTTAGGAACAAAATATCCAACTTCACACGATATCTTTAGCACTATGTTCAACATAATGCATGTTTTATCGTTGTGGATATCTAACTCCATTGCAATGATTCAGACTATGGCGGAGCAGATGGCGTAAAAGCTTAATTTTTATTAGTCTAAGGTTAAAGATATTATTGCAGTATTATATGTGTTAGACCCGAGATACAAGATGGACAGGGTTAAATATATTTATAATGCATTGTACAGTGGTGAAGCTCAAGAGCGTCTATATGCCATGAAACAATTATGGTATCAATTGTTTCATGATTACGAAGTCAAAATGCAACAAACTTATGATCAGGATCTTAGTGGTGTTGTAGGTAGTTCAACTCAGACTTCAGTTTCAAGTTCAACCTTTTCTTCTGACCCTATTATTGATAGATTCTTTTTCAAATTTTTTGAATGAGAAAAGAGCTAGGATTTCTTGCAATACGATGGAGTTAGATAAATATTTTTCCACAGATTGTGTTCCTAAAACTGAAGGTGAATCGTTCGATACATTATCATGGTGGATGATGTCTGCACATAATTATCCGATCTTGCAAGCCATTGCATGGGACTTGTTAGCTATTCCATCATCAACGGTTGCTTTAGAGTCTGCATTTAGTACTAATGGTTAGGTCATTACTCTTCATCGTGTTCGACTTCATTATCGCACTATGGAAGCCTTTATATCTGCTCAAAGTTGGTTAAATAATGAAGATATTGATGGTAAATTCTTTTCTTTTTAATTTATTTATTTTCTCTATCTTTATATTATCTTACCAAATATTGTGTTTTTTATTTTCCTACAGCCACAAGTATTAATGCGGAGGGTACTAGTGAAATTAATCAACCAATTGAAGGTTATTTTGATCAAATATATAAAGATGAAGGCATTTTTAATTTTCTTTTTATTTAATATTACATTATTAAATATTCTTTTTATTTTAGTATTATATTACTAAATATAATGTTTGTACATACAGACAATTGGATCCAAACTGTTGACATTCTTACCAACAAGTACAATTAGTTAATTAGATGATGCTCTCTCAGTCTCTACTCTCCAGTCTATCCAGCGTGATATTATCTTAATTTTGTAAATTGTATCACTCCTTGTAAAATGATTTAGATAATCATTCATGTATAGGTACAACAAAATTTTCTATAGTTAATGAATTTGGTTTTATCAATTCACTCTTATAATAATTAATAAATTATTTAAATAAATTTAAATTTTGTAATTGATTGAATTGAAATTCTTAACTATAACTATTAACTTAATGACTTTTCATACAAATTTCTAATCAATTGAATTAAATTCCTAATTAATCAAACCAATAAATACATCTCAAGATTTTAATTTTAAAATTTGTTTTCTCATTAATGATATGCAAATGTATGTAGCCCCTTTTAATCTAAACCTGATTTAATGACTTTTAACGCAAGTTGTGTTAATATTTAGCTCATTATATCCAAAATATTACTTAAAACATTAAGAAGTTAGTGATATTACACTTTCATTACTTATAGTTTTATTCAAAAGAAATATTAAGTGGTTTAAATAAAAAGATATAAATATTTTGTAATTTAATATTTGATAAAATTAATAACTTTATTATATCATAATTATATGTTGTTATATTTAAATTTGGGATATAATACATATATTAAAAATAAAAAAGGTGAATTTTTTTTGAATTTTATTAAATATGGTATGCTTATAACACTTTAAGAACAAGAAAGATTTAAAGTAAAACTTATATCAAGATTTCGACTAAGGAATTACTTTGAGCAAACTTTTAATTAGAATGACTTAAGAACGATCTAATATTCGAGTTTAGAAAGGGGAAAAACATTATGAATATAAATTTAGATTAATTAGAATATAATGATTTAAAAAAGTAAAAGAACTATTTTCAATATAATATACTATAAGTATTTGTTTTTATAACTCAAGTACTTATATATTGTTTTGGAATTGATACATTAGGATTAATAAAGTGATTAATACATTTTAAGATTAATATAAATACATATATGCATAATGTATATATTGTGTAAATATGAAAAATAAAATAAAAATTTTAAATGTGTTAAGATTAATCATGATAATAATTAATTTCTTTTAATATGTGTAAAAAAATATAAAATTTTACAATGATTATTTAATAATAGGTATAATATGAAAAGACAATAATATTTATACAACTATACAAGTAAAAAAATCAACAATAACTAAAAGTACAACAACTACATCAATTAAAAGTTTTGTGCATAATTTATAGAAACATTAAAAGTTTGAAAATAATATATTATAAACTTAATAAACTTATTTTTTAAAAATCATATTAAAAATAAATCTAATAATTTATTAAACATGTAAAAATAATATTTGAAATCAATTCATTGTACTTAAATAATAACTTTTTTACATTTACATTATAATTAATTGTTATAATAAAACTATAAAATTAAAATTAAAATATCTTGTTTGTAGGGAATAATTATCACAACATTATCATTACTACATTTTTTAATAAATATATATTGGTTCATATTTTATATCTTTTAATTTAAATAAATACTTTTGTATAATTTATAAGTAATTTCATAATATACTTTACTATAAATAGTTACGTTATAATTTATAATTTATTAATTTTAAAAAATATAACTACAAAATTTTCAAATTCTCTTAAAATAAATATGTAAAAAATTTTAAAAATATATTAAATGACCAGGCCCATTGAGACTTGACTGACTGCTCGGGCTGGATCATTGGCCGACTGGCTTCGGCCTGCCCACGGGCCACAGCACCCACCCGAAAAAATTTTTGGTTGGGTCAAGCCGGGCCATCGACGCCTGAGATATATGCCTTATTTTGTTGCTTAAAAACATGATTATTACATCCTCCCATAGCTTTAGCAATATGAAAAATTGCAATTATTGTCATACTATTTAGCAAACTAACTATTTCAACAATTGAAAGTGCCGCACAACAACCTGAAACCGAAAACGCTCCCCTCGTAGTTGGTAACGCCAAACTTGCACAGTTACGTTTAAGTACTATTGGTGGTGTCCGAAAAGGTATAATTGGTAGATGCCGTGGTACTAGAAGACTCCGTGGCCTCGGAGTTGCCGTGAAAATTGCCCAACCTAGTCGCAGTCCTTGAATCAAATTCAGAACCATCAAGAGGCGTAGGGTATTGAGGAGGATGGTACAATAGTTCTGGATACACAACTCCGCCGCTTGGATTCGTCGCCTTCTTCTTTGCATCTGCAGTCTCTTGCCGTCGTAATGCAAACTCCAGCATCTCGATCACTTCCTGCATGTTGGGCCTATCAATTCCCCTATCGCGCACACATTTTTCAGCAATCTCAACGAATTTATCAAAGCACTCCGGGGCTATATATCCCGTCAAAGCTTGATCAACTATTTCATGGATTGTTCCATTTTCTATGCACTTTTTGGCCCACAGGGCCAGGCTCCCCTGTTCTTCTTCTAAATTATTATTGACGGGCCTCCGACCACTTAACACTTCCAGTAAGACCACTCCAAACGAGTACACATCTGATTTCTCCGTCAGTTGGCCTCGCGTTGCATATTCAGGATCTAGATATCCGAATGTACCAACTACCTTTGTCGTGATAGGGTTGCCATCCAAACCTAATCTGCATAATCCAAAATCAGAAACTTTGGCTATCCAATTTTCGTCTAACAGGATATTTGTTGTCTTCACATCACGATGAATGACTGTCTGTTCCGCACCAGTGTGCAGGTAATTCAGTCCACTAGCCGTACCAATACATATCTCCAATCTTTGTCTCCAACTGAGTGGATCATTTCCTGCACCGTAGAGATGCTCTTGAAGAGTTCCGTTTGTCATATAGTCATATACTAGGATCATTTCACGGCCTTGATGACAGTATCCTATAAGTGAAACAAGGTGGACGTGGCGGAGATGGGACAGCATCCTGATTTCCATCTCGAATTGCTGATGACCCTGTCCTGACTCTGGACTCAATCGTTTAATGGCAACGATCTTCTCTCCACCATCGATCACTCCTTTGAAAACTTTGCCAAACCCTCCTTTTCCGATAACCATTTCGTCGTCAAAGTTGTTAGTTGCATCTCTTATCTCTGAAAGTGAAAAGTAGCGGCATAGTTCTTTTGGCAGAGCCTCGGATCTTGACGACTTGGCATTGTAGAAGCTACAACACCAACAAAATAATGATTCACGATGAGAATCCCAGTGCTTTCCCTTTCTGTGGCGTCCTCTAGAAACAATCCAGCAATAATACAATGAAATTGCTATTAAAAGACCCGGCGCGGAAGTACCAATCGCAATGAGAAGTGCTTTCTTGTTGTTCGACTTATTTTTACTTGACAAAGTTGGAAGTTGACCCAGTGATGCTGGTGGTGGAGACGGAGGACTGTCACTGGCAGGATTTTCCCCTGCATCAAGCACATAGCGAGAGTTGCTCAACTTGAAAACCTCCAGCCCATTCAAGATAACATCATCATAGACACTGGATTCATTTGGCTTTAAAGATATGAGAAGCTCATAAGTGTCTGT
>JANVCL010000008.1:13570379-13583576 GCA_026546855.1 Erythroxylum incrassatum | reverse complement strand
CAGACTCAGAAGAGTTACCCCATTAGCCAAACAGGAGTATAGCCACCATATTCAAGTAAGAGATAGTGGTCGGGATCAGTCACGTATGCATTTGTATTTTTTTATTTGTATCAAATTGAGTCTTCCACAATTATTGTAACTTGTGCATTCGAATGTTTCTGTTTTGTAATAACTTTCCAAATCGGAAATGTTTGTAAATGATTTTACAATGTAATAAAATTATAATAAGTATTTTGTATTTGTAATAAGCCCAAATGGCTATTGAAATTTTAATGATTGTATTGCTGCGATTGAAAAAGTTTATGAATAAAATGGACCCGATTTGATTATTGATTTCCGCATATGTGTGTTGTTTTTGAAAAAAAATTGTAATAAGATTTTACTGACTGACTGTTATAGCATGCCACTCTTGCGAGGTACGTACTCGGATATCACTCAGGATATCAGGTACATGTCTTGCGAGAGTGGGATACTACAACCTAACATGCCGCCTTGGCGGGATTTACACTCAGATATCACTCAGAATGTCGAATAAGAATTTTGCGAGGGTGAGGTAATACAAAAACTCCAATATCAAGCCTTTATCAATATTTACAAAATGATGTTCTCTGTTGTTTTTTTTTTCACGCATTAGTCCTCCTTATCTTTATTCATTTCACAAAAAAGAAAAGAAGATATCTCCCAATCGTCATCAAAGCACATGTGCTACTGGCACCGAGCGTACCAAGGACGATGGTGCATATGATATGACAATAAGGTACTTAATTGTCTTCATCTACGTAATTGGGGATTCGAGATTTTATTATAATCTTAGTTTAACACTAATTCTACCGTATGCCGACATGCGACTCGAGGTCCAATCAAGGAAGTGTTTTTTAGGCTTATTGTGTGTCCATTTCTTGTCTGTCTTATTGGACAGTGGTGTGGACATAAGAATATACGGTCCAAAGGGAATCCTTACAGAGGTGACTCAAATTGTGCAGATGCAAATCAGACTCATCAACGATGTATTATGGTATTCTAATTTCTAAACAAGCAATAACATTTTAGTTTAGTTGTTTTATTTAAGTTTACCCATTAACAAAATCAGTGCTACAATAACTTATATTTTTGTCCACTTCACCATAATTAGTTCAACTTGAAGTTTAATGCATCAGATTGTTAAATTCTTGAGACTGTAGAATTAGAGTCCTTATATATCACATGTCTACATGTGCAAATCAACCAAGTAGTTACACTCACACCTCCCCTAGTGAAAACTATTTTTCTCCAAAACCAATGTTAAATAGTTGGAATTGCAGATTGTAATGAGCAATAAAAGAAAATTTGTAGTGCAGGCCAGGCCTGGTCCGGCTCACCTTAGGACAGGCGTATCTGAGCAGTGATTACAGTACTATAATGTACGCTTCAATAAAATCAATGTCCCCGTCAGAGTATTTTCCTGGTACATAAGCATTGGCGTGGATCATGCCATAATGTATGCTTCAATATGATCAATGTCCCCATCAGAGTCTTTTCCTGGTAAATAAGCATTGGCGTGGATCATACTTCACCAACTGCTTCACTATAATATTCACAGCAACAGACAAATTCTCCATTTCCCGCGAACTATAGTTCTCAGTCTGTCGATGGGCAAGAAACAGCAATTGGATTGGACTGCCAAGTCTATGTCATCCGCTGGAAGTGAGAGAGTCTCTCTCCTATCCAAAGAGGTACTTGCTATCTTCCATTTATGTGTAGTTCTCGTAATAATAACTCATGGCTTTGCCTGTTATGGGGTGTTCTTTTGTGTATGCTATCAAAAGGATCGATATTCTAAGCCTCGATTCTTGATCATATTATCATTGTTACTGTTTGACAATCCTTTCGAATAGGTTTGTCCCTGTTATGGGTATTCGATAAATTTGAATTTTGCTTAATGAATACAACAATCGCATCTTTTCCATGTGGTGTTGGATGCCTGGTCTAGCAAGGTAAAAGGGCTCTCTTGCTAACTGTGGCGGAAAGTTTTGTTCTTGAGATTTCTTTAACTGTTGTTCTTAGAGGATCATAACTCCTTTTTTTATTTCTTTTGGGAGGGAGGTGTAGGGATGTTGAGAGTTGCGGGTTGTAGTGGAGTTGATTGATGTTAATGGTGGTCTTTTTCCGTAGCAAGTTCCGCTACTTGCTTCGTGAAATGTATGTCTTGGAAATATCGTAGTTTTGCTTAGTCTTTAGTGCTCATCAGCAGACATTTCTTTTGAATCCTTCAATATCCCGGGCTCAATTTTTTAGTCCAACTTTGATTATGAGTTTCTTGTTCTCTAGGGTCTTCATTAGATAAACAAGTAGAAGTAGTAGTCGATAATCAGGCTTTCTGTTCTTCCATGACAGCTTTATATGTCTTTGAATTAAATGAAGGATACAGTTTCATCTTGTCCAAAATAGACAAATTGCATCCAGCTGGCTAATCTGTCATGCGGGTTGCATAGGTACAAGTTATAGCTTTGAGTAACAAGTAGAGGTCTTAATTCTTTTTCTCCTAAAATAGATCAAAGTTGATACTTTTCATTGCACGTAGGCACGCAGGAAAGCAAATGAAGATCAGTCACCTAATGGTCCAACATCAGACCTTGAGGTTGGAGATGGAATAGAGGTGATGACTATCTTATATGATTCTTCTCTTTGTTCTTAGTTTTGTCTGTCAATAATAGCTGTTTTGAAAGGCTAGCTAATGTCTGTTTGGAAAATTCAGGCAGCAAATGTCGGATTTTGGAGAGTTTTTTCCCTTGTAAGCTGAGAAATTCTCTAGTTTTCATCTGCGGTTAGAATCTCAGTGAAAATTTGTTAATGCTTATCAATCTCTTATTTTACAGGCAAAGCCTGATGCTGGAAAGCTAATTATTGGCACTATCGCACTATTAATAGCATCTACATCAAGTATTCTGATTGTATATTGCTTAGTCTCTTGTTCTGTGTGCTTATTCTCTTTTTACCTCTTTTAATGTTAATAATTATTATGAAGTTTTAAAGTTAACTGGCTTCCTATAGATTTTCATTTCCGACATATAATGCAGCCAAAGTTTGGTGGAACCATAATCGACATTGTATCTAGAGATATAAGGACCGCCGAAGAGCAAACTGAAGCTTTGGATGCAGTGAAGAGCACCATATTAGAAATTGTGTTGATAGTTGTTGTAGGGTATGGCCAAGTTTCTAGCGACCAAGCTTAACTGCAAGAATGAAAACAATGCATATACTTTCAACTACTTATTCCTTGTTTCTATTATGTGAACAAGAAAGTTCTTCTTTTGCTAATAAAGTTTCCTTCTTTTGATGCAACAATGGAACAAACTGTATTTGTCTAGTTTCTTTTAGTCCTTCTTGTCATCAATAATTTGAAAAAGGAATGTTTTAGATTTGTGCTACAAGTTATTGCTTGTTGTTTCCTGTAACATGAAATTTATGCCCTTCAACCTCCATTTTTCTGGTTTGCCCGCAGTGACATACAACTGTTGCATGGCTATTCTCTCAATCTTGAACCATTTCCCCCATAATATCAGTCCCAACAAACATAGTGATATCCAGTTCCTTCTTTAAAGAATAGTTACGAGAGTGATTTATTTGATAGGTTACAGCATCGCCATTGCCTCATAGAGTAGAAACATTTATTTTGTCAACATTTTCTCCCATAAGAATATTACTAACCATAAACAACTTGCTGTAGGTCTCTATGCACTGCTCTTCGAGCATGGTTGTTTGCCTCTGCTAGTGAAAGGGTTGTTGCTCGTTTGAGAAAGGACTTATTCAGCCATCTTGTCAATCAGGTGATGCTACATAATTGCTGTATGTAATAAACCAGAAAGAGTTGTTCTATTTGAGATGTTCTATTTGATTTCTCATCCACTAAATTGATAACTCTGAAGGTTTTTTCTTAGTTAGAACTCTAAGCATTGCGTCAGTAACTAGCTAAACAATGTTATTGATATCCAAGTCATGTACAAATTTGAATAGAAGACATCAGCATTCTTTTTCTCAATAATGCTTACTGTGATGTCAGGATTTATCAGTGCTGTATATTGCAACTGTTTTACAGGAAATAGCCTTCTTTGATGTTACTCGAACAGGGGAACTTCTCAGCAGGCTGTCAGAGGACACGCAGGTCATAAAAAATGCAGCAACAACCAATCTTTCTGAGGCACTCCGTAATGTAACAACTGCAATAATTGGTGTCGTCTTCATGTCCTCCTCATCATGGAAGTTAACATGTACATGATTTGTTGCAGATGAAGTATCTGGTTTTATGTTCTTCCGTAGAAATTTCTTCTCACAATGTTCTTTTTGCTTGCTTAGTGCTATCATTGGCTGTAGTTCCTGTCATCTCTGTAGCTGTAAGAAGATTTGGGCGTTATCTTCGTGAACTTTCACATGCAACTCAAGCTGCTGCTGCTGTAGCTGCATCAATAGCTGAGGTTTGTCAGTCGATTTAGGTTTCCTTTCTTTTTTTATTTTTATTTTAGTTTTAGATATCAGGAACCAGCAATCATGCAACTGACTTGATTGTTCCATTTTCTTTCAGTGGTAAGATATACCATTTGCTAGAGGAGTACATTACAGCACAATTTAGTCTTTTATGTTTCTTATATATTTGATAGTTTTAAGTAATGAAAATGAATTGTGAATTATTTTGTGATCCAGTATTTCATTTTTTAGGTAAATCTTTTTTGCCTTATAGGAGATGCATCTTTTGTACAGAGACATAAAAGGGTAAATTTTCAGCTGATGATATATTCCTTGGCTAAAATTTATATTCAGGAATCATTTGGAGCTATTCGTACAGTAAGGTCTTTTGCTCAAGAAAGCTATGCAATTTCAAATTATTCAGAAAAAGTTGATGAGACACTGAAACTGGGTCTCAGACAAGCTGTGAGTCTTGTTCTTCTCCTCTTCTTTCCGTCTTCTATATGATGGGAGTGCACAAGTAGGTTCCTGAGATATACTGTTCTTTAATGCAGAGAGTAGTTGGTCTCTTTTCTGGAGGACTGAATGCTGCATCCACCTTGTCTGTTATCGCCGTGGTAGTTTATGGGGCATACTTGACGATAACAGGCTCTATGACTGCAGGCTCTCTTACATCCTTCATTCTTTATAGCCTCACAGGTACTCCATTGTTGCTAATTGTAATGGATACTGAAACTGATCATAAAAGAGAAAAATGAGTTAGCTTTTAGATATTTTGGCTATGAAAAGGTACATAATAATATGAAGGCGCTGACATATTTGATTGTTCACACAAATACCTTCAAAGTGTAAAGACATACAAAATATATGGGGCATAGTTGATTTATGCACACATTACATGCACAAAACCATTTTATCCTTCTACCTCAAACAGTTTGTTAAACCAATTTGGTTGCAAAAACTAGCTTGTTTTGAATGCCACTGATGCACTGTCAGTCATTGATTGATTTGGAAAGATATTTGCAGTATTACTAATTCTGGTCAATCCTTCTGCCTGCAGTTGGCTCCTCAGTGTCTTCTTTATCAGGTTTGTATACAACTGCAATGAAGGCAGCTGGTGCCAGTAGGAGAGTTTTCCAGCTGTTGGATCGCATCTCAAGTATGCCAAGATCAGGAGATAAGTGCCCTTTGGGGTAAGTAATTTCCCTTTCCCTTTATATGAGATGCCGAAAGGTTTGTAATCAGTGAAATTTTAATTCCTGTGCTTATCTGAAAGGGTATAGAAAAATACTACGCTTTCCATTTCGAGATGAACATACGCCAAAATTTATTTTCTTCTTTAGTGCAATTGATTCCAAGATCCTTGTAATGCCCTTTATTAACAGTGACCCAGATGGAGATGTTGAGTTGAATGACGTCTGGTTTGCTTATCCTTCTCGCCCAGGTCATATGGTGCTAAAGGTAAAGTTTTATTTAATTACTTGAGAAACATGCTAAACATGTGCTGCTCTATTTTGCTCGCACTATTAAAGTCCAACATCAGTCTTACAGGACCCCTGTGGTAGTAGGCTGTGGGATGTGCTAGTTTAATACACCAAAAAGTAGCTATACAAGCCCGTGGATAAGTCAGGAAAATGAATTAGTTTCAAGTAATGCGTTATGGCTCATTTGCAAACTTACTAATCCAAAAAATAGTTTAGAATATAATGTTGTTTCAGTATGTGTCTTCCCTAGTACTTGTTCAACATCAGTATGAAAAGCATTCAGATAATCTGAGACTAATCATCCCAAAAAAATAATTTCTGAACCTCAGGGTATCACGTTGAAGCTAAGCCCTGGATCAAAGATTGCACTGGTTGGTCCAAGTGGTGGTGGCAAAGTAATTTCTTGCAATGCCTTGCTCTCTTTTTCTCTATGTTCTCATTCTACTATTCTTTAATTTTTTGGCCATATGAGCCTCGACAAATTTAACAGTAGTATTACATGAGTTGTGCCATCTTTTCCTGGAAATCTTGCAGAGCACTATAGCAAACTTGATCGAGCGATTTTATGATCCAATCAAAGGAGAAATTTTGCTAAATGGAGTTCCACTAGTTGAAATATCACACGAGTATCTTCACAGAAAGGTATTCTAACCTCATCTTTTTTCAAATGATGTGATTTTCACCCTTTAGGCATGCTTTTGAAGATTTTACGGCCCTTAAGAAACAGGATGGAAACTCACTTACCTTCCAAAAGTAAAAACCGTCATTATGCAAACTTGAAACTCACTCATCTCCTATTTCTCCCTATTCTTTCTTTGGTCCACTGTATCAACATCTAGATTCTTGAATACAGCACCATCGGTATAGATTTATTCACTAGATAACTAGCTTTCCTTTTTCTTCTTCTGAAATGCAGGTCAGTATAGTAAGCCAGGAGCCAGTTCTATTCAATTGCTCTGTTGAAGAGAACATTGCATATGGGTTCAATGGGAAAGCCAGCTCCGCCAATATAGAAGCTGCAACAGTAAGTTTTTTATTGTCTTATTCTTTTATTTTCATCACAAAGTCATCACTCAGGTTTTTGGTTGTGCGTATACTTAAAAAAAACATTGCAGAAAATGGCTAATGCCCACGACTTTATAGACAAATTTCCTGAAAAATATAACACAGTTGTTGGAGAACGTGGGCTGAGACTGTCAGGAGGCCAGAAACAAAGGGTGGCAATAGCAAGAGCATTATTGATGAATCCAAAAGTTTTGCTGTTGGATGAAGCCACGAGTGCTTTGGATGCTGAGAGTGAATACCTCGTTCAGGTTTGATTGGCATTATCAACCAAGTTACAATTTGGTCTCTTGGACACAATTAATTCATTTGCATTATCGACTCATGGCAGCATCCTGATATTCCTTGCTTGAAAAAAAAAAAGGAGCAATAGCCAATTTGTTCTCCCCTGTAAAGTTATACAAATGTCTGCAATATTTCATGATGACCCAAGTTTGTGTCTTTTTAGTATACATAGAAAGAGCATGAGTATTCTCCCACGATCTTACCAGTGTAGATTTCCATTGTGTCTCAATTCGATTGTTGATTCTTAGTTGATCATTGCCTTTACAAGCAGTAATAGAGGAACTTAAGGGGTTGAAAACTGTGTAAACCATAACAAGATTAGATGTTATCATAGTTTGGGCATCTTTTATTCATTTACAACGGCCGGACTATTAGATCTCTACTCCTATCTAGAGTTAAAAATTTTAGTCTCAGGTTATTTGTTCTAAGCTGTTGGTAGATACGATCGATAGCAACTTGTGTGTATTACACTGGCAATATAAAACCGAGATTTATATTTTCCATTTTTTAGAGGAAAGCTGCAGGAATTTTTACCAGATATAACGAAAATCTTTTCCCACATTTTTTTTCTTTTCTTACAGGCGTCCTTTCCATTATATCTGACTCAAATCAATTTGTCTTTGTTTGATAGGATGCCATGGATTCTCTAATGAGAGGCAGGACTGTTCTAGTTATAGCACACAGGCTCTCCACAGTGAAAAGTGCAGATACAGTAGCAGTAATATCTGATGGTCAGATTGCTGAAAGCGGTACTCATGAAGAGCTGCTAAGCAAGGATGGTATCTACACTGCATTGGTAAGGAGACAATTGTCAGAAGACAACCACAAAGATCAAGAGTAACCCTGAACTGAGGTTCTTGCCGTCTAAATAAAATGTAGGTGAATGTATTTCTCTTTCTGACCTTCTTCCCTAAGTAGGCATTTAAAAGAAAGGGTGCAGGGGCGATTTTGAAAGAAGAAACGCCTACTTTAAAAAAAATATTGCACATTTTCACATGATTTCCAAAAGGTAACTCCCACGCCATTGTCAACTTAAAGAAACCTTGAAATCAGGCATCAGAATAAATAACAGTAAGAGTACGAATGATCAACTATGGTGAGATAATAAGAAATACAGACAGAAGCTTGTCTTCCCAATCCATCAATTGGACTATTTCAAGATGAAGGGATATCCTACCAGTAGGCATCTATCATGTATCCAATTCCATCCCCCATGGTCCCCTTAACAAGTCACATTGCCTTCACCATAAAGAAAACTTAGAGGATAAGAATGGGTAGGGGGAGTGATACAGTCATACTTTACTCATTTCTTATTCCGTATTTATACTATCAATACAATTCAAAAGCAACAAAGTCAACAGAATAAACAACTAATTCATTTTGTGAAGAAAATATGAAAACTTTAATTCAATTAACAATTTTCCTCATTAATGTAATTCCTTTTCGTTGAGCGAAATGCCAATAACTAATAGTGTTTATGCGAACACGCTTTACATTGTAGTAAGAGTGACGCTTTTCATTATATAACTAGTAATGCTCGACTTGACTTGGTCTTAATTGATATGAACAACATAAAACAAATCTGTGATCAAAATGATGTACTACAAAATACGTGCTATGGCGTACATCTAACCGTTATTTCAGATCTAATAGTATTTCTTGGATCCAATCAGCAAAACCATTTTGTTTAAATACGCATATAGTTAAATGCATATATTTCCAGTCTAAGGTATTTGTTAATTTGTCCTCGTACATTTAAACTTTGATGAATGCCAACAGAAATCTATCCGTTAATGTAGCAGCTCAGCGTCACCTTAATTAGCTATTTCCCCATTAAACGAAAGGCGAGATGGAGAACTCTTAACGAATCACTAAACCTTGCATTGTCTGTGTGCCATCTTCCGTTAGCTTATTAGCTTGGATAGTGCTGATGACACTCGCAACATTACCCTGTAGAACATACAAGAAAGCCAACTTCTCAACCTCAGTTAAAGTAAATGTTGATCTTAATCAATAAGGGCCCACTTCTCCCAAATATTAGCGTTGAGCTGTTTATTAAGTAGATTTCAATTGTAAAGGCAAAAAACTCTAGCTCAGTGAACTTGGATGTAGAAAATGACAAGGATGGTGTGACTATTCTTACCCTCCAGGTAGCTAACTTTTCTCTAAGTGCCTGCCATTGATGCTGGCCAAAAACTCGTTCACTAGAGCAACTGCATTAAACACAAATCGTCCAATTGTAGGACTCACATTTGAAAATTTTATCAGGATTAAAAGACACATAAGCGTAGGGGTCGATAGGAGAAATTACCTCACAAGCACAGCTTGATTCATCTGATCCATCCTACACTTGATTAACTTGGAAGTTATTGCCTTTACAACCCATAACTCTATCTCATCATCATTAATCTGCCAAGACACTTGAATGAGTACCATCCAACTGTCACAATTACCTTATAAGAACAGAATAGTAGACCCACATACCCGAAGAGTGTCCTTGATGAGGGCATATGGGACTCGACCAGATCCATTTGAGGCAAGATCCACCAATGACATTAATCTCATCTTTGTTATGCAATCTTCGTGAATAAGACCTATGCCACACAAAAAGAATAGGATAAAAGAATACATCACATCAAAGGTCTTTAAACCATGTTGGTAACAAGCCTTACCATAACTTTTAAGTAATGCAGAATTTGCAGCCTGAAACTCCAGATAAGCATCCAACCTTTGAGTCAGAAATATCTTCAGAAGCTGATATGCCAGTGAATATTTTGCATCCTTTTCCAGTTGAGCTATAGCAGGCATATCTAGAAGATCACACTGCAAGAGAGACACTCAAATTAACATTCAATCATCCAATTCAGGGAATAAACAACACCGTTAAAAGGCAGCTATTCCATGCAAACTGTAAGAATCCAGGATCAGAGGAATAAATACAGAAAGCCATGAAGTCCTAAAGTGCACAAAATACAGTTAACATCACACCCATTTGCATGAAAAAAGGATCAGGAGATGGAAATGATCATCAACCAGATCATAGGAAGAATCAATGAGGAAAGGTTATAACAAATGCAGGAATTGAAATGACAAAGATTCTGAATTCTTTAATGCTTTTATGAACCAAAAAGAAAAACAAACTGCGACCAGCATTCATATTCTACTTTTTAGGTATTACTATGAGGTAAAAAAAGGTAAAAGAGTCAATAAATAGTCGGAAATGATGGAGCACAGCACAATTCATTACTGATTCTCAATCAAAATTGTCTAAACTTTCAAGTTGTTCAAGCCTTTACCACTTAAAGCAATGCCTTCCTTGCTCCCATTAGAGATTAGAAAAATTTAGGAAAAACATGATGATTCAACTTCAAGTAAATAGCCAGCGCAAGCTTAACTATACCTGAAAGATGTCAGGTGCCCTAACAAATTCGATAATTGTGCGGACAGCTTCCTCCTTGGCTTCACCCAATGTGTATGCATCAACACTAGAGAAAGTAGCCAAATGTTTTGTCCGGAATTTGAAAGCATCCTTCACTGAACTGCAATCACAAAAGAGTAATCATAACAAAGGAATTGTGAAAATGGCACTTGTATGGATGAATAAATAACTTAGCTTTGAGCTTGTTAAGAAGTACGTCAATACCTCTTACTCTCTTTCAATATATTAGATACGGTGAGGTAAAGCTCTCTTTGATCCCTCACCTCGAGATTCCACTCTTTCAAGAAGCTATCCAGCTTTTTTATAGATGGTATTACAAGCTCAGTCACCTTTCCATTCACAGCCAAGTCTAAGGCTTTCATATACACATAGAACCGGCTATAGGCATTCTCCAGTAGATTGTACAGGTTGAATAAACTGATACAAAAGGCAAGTATAAGATAATGCAAAAAAAAAATCATAAATAAACTGAAATTTTCAGTCAAATTACATCTTTAAGCGCAATGCTGGTTTGTCAGTTGGCTGTTGAATGATTTTTGCACACATAAGTTTAGCCATCTCAAGTACTTCATCCAGATTTTCAGACTTGGTTACAAGGTTGCAGATAACAGTGAAGATGCACTCAATATCTGCGTTAAGACACAATAAAAAAGTTCATTATCTTTCTTCATGAAACAGAATAGGCAACTAGATAAACTGGTATAGCATCACCATATTATTCCTTACTAGAAAGATTATCTAGACAAAAGAAAATATTTTAATACAGTATATGCATCATGTACTAATGAAAAGAGCATTTACAACTAATATCAAGGGCTACATTCTTGCTCTAAGATCACTTTTTCACAACAATATTGGAAATCTACAACCTTTATCTGTTACAACATGGTTAAATCATACAATAAATTAAACTTTTTCCTTAAAAAGTTTCACAATCGTATTGAAAGTCTTTCAACCTTTCTCTGAGAACTTGGAGCTGGAGAATATCAAATCAGCTGAAGTGAGCATCAAGGATGTCAAATCCAGCCATCTGCCCACCACCATACATTCTTGGGCTTCCACACAAAGGCTGGCAACTTGTTGCTCCGCAACCTGCATGGCAAAGCAAGCAACAGTGAAAAAATGCTGCATGGAACAAATTCACCAAAATAATTTCCAAATTTAGCCAGTAAACCATCTACTATAATGACAATTAATCAAGCATGTAAACTTTTTCTGCTCCAACAATAAGTATTTATCAGTATCTTTCAAAATCAGTTTTAGCCTAGAAAATTTATTCGTTACGAAAAAGGCAACAATTTATCAAATTCATTAGCAATACAATAAGCAACACATGACAAAACAAGACCATAACAAAGAGTTAACCAAACAACATTCACAACTAACCAGCAAATCATCACTTGCAACGAAAGCAATCCCAAAATCTATCTCCTACCCTCCAACAAGCAGAAAATTTCCCAACTTTCTCCCAAAAAAACCACCCAACGACAGAGAGGGCCATTCAATTATTAGAAAGGGAACAACTTTAACAAAATCCAAAATAAACCCATATATACCCAATCCATCCAATCCCCAAAAAACCCACAGAGCCACCAATTAATAGAAGACCTTCATCCATTAAACTCTCCTAACCAAAAACTAGTACTGAGGTATATTTTATATACCTCGGGACCAGCGTCGGCCCAGGACAGCTCGGCGGTGAGGCGGACTACGGAGAGGGCAGGATCTTCCTCAGAGGTGGGGACGATGGTCGCCATGCTTGGACTATAAAGCTCTCTGCAGTGGCTGAAAATTTGGATTGTTTTTGTATTTGGTTGCAAAGAGGGGAAGTGTGTGTACCTGTGTAATAAAACACAAAACCCTAGTGCAGCACCAGCGGGACTTGCAGTAGAAACAGTAGCGAAGGCGAAAGGTTGGATCTTTCTTTAGGCCCGTTTGGTTCGAGGGTTAACAATGGAATGTAACAGAACGTAACACATTTCTATCTTTTGTTTCCATCTTTCGTTTAAAAGTGTCATAATGGAATAGAATGAATTGTGATGGAAGCGGACGGTTTCATTTTACGTTTCATTTTATCTTAAACAATGAAAATAAGAAACCTCCGATTCGGAAAATTTAGGATGGAACGTAACTTAATAAATACATACTACCTAATATACCCTTAATGATTCTTCTTAATATCAACTCTCACCAAATTATAATATTAATATATTAAATAGAATATAGTAATATTTAATATAATAACTTTTATTAAATAATTAATAACAATTTTTTATATTATTAATACTAAATTATATATATTTAATAATAAAATAAAAAATTTTATATTTAAACTTTATTTTTATTTTATTTATATAGAAATATATAAAAATAATTAAATAATAATTTTTATATATTTTCTATTTTTATTAATAAAAAATATATTAAAAAATTATTCTGGTTGGTATATATTAATATTTAATATAATAAATTTTATTAAATAATTAA
>JANVCL010000008.1:13537625-13553370 GCA_026546855.1 Erythroxylum incrassatum | reverse complement strand
TTGTGCTTAGTTCATGATGGACATGTTGATATGTAATTAAAGCTATGCATGAACATTTATTTTGATTGGAAATGAGATTGAGAATTCAAGGATTCTCCATTTGTGTATGATTGTGTTATTTATAGATATTGTATGAGATTGTGTATGACTTTTGTGAATGAGAATTGTGTATGCGCTTATACTTCCTTGTTGAGTTTACGGTTGAGTATTTGCTTTAGAATAGCTTATTGGAGATTCGAATTGTGTATGAGCTGAATTGGTTGAGTTGGAGCTAAATAGTACCGAAGAGTATGTGGTAAAGGGGTGAATATGTGAAGTTGATGTGTTGGTAAGCCATCCTAAGTGTAGGAATGGTGTTCATAAATTTTTAACGGAAAAACTGTACTGTTCTAGATGGAATTAGCCAAAGTGGTCTTAATGAAAGTTGTAGCTTACATTTCCAACTTTCTAATGCTATAAAGTATGAAATTTTTCGATATCGGGGTTGGAAGTTATGATCGATTGAAATTTGGAAGTTGTTTAGGAAGAGTTGATCAGGACAGAAACTTTGAGTGAAGTTTTGACCCTTATAGAGGTAGAAATTGCCCTTAAGATCTTCATGAAAGTTGTATATTGTCTTTTTATCTTTCCATTCATATAAAGTATGGAATATTTGGACAATGGAGTAGAAAGATATGATGTTTGGAAGTTATGATGCTGTTCAGGATAGCTTGCCGACCAGTCACTTTTACATGGATTTTTGACCCCTTTAGAGACAGAAATTGTTTTTAAGTCCTTCATAGAAGTTGTAGAGCTTAATTTTATCTTTCCATTGATACCAAATTTGAAAATTTTGGAGTTCTAAGTCAAAAGTTATGAGTTGTAGAAGTTAGGAAGTCGGAATAGGAGAAGGGGGAGCGCTCGCCGGCCGCGCACACGTATGTCATCGATTTTCAAATTTTCGGCCGATCCAACCTCTCTCCACTCTTTTAGCCATAACTTTTTCTTCCGACCTCCAATTGACCCGATTTTTGAAGCGTTGGATTCCTAAGACATTCCTCTACCTCTCAATGTAAATTTATAGCTATTGATATTATTTTGAAAAAGATGGATTGAATCAAAATGAGAGGATCAATTAAAAGAGTATGAGTGGATATTTTTTTGAACATGCTTTAGTATTTTGGCGATATCTTGGTCTGTAAAGCTCTGATTGAGTTGATTTTTGTTGAAAATTAAACTAGATTCATGGAGATACAAATTATCTGAAGGAATTGAATTTCAATTTAGGTCCTAAGACTTTCAATTTTGGGAGTGAATTCGGGTGTAGTATTCAGTCTTGGTTAAATTTTAGCCCGAAAGTGTTTTGGCCAATACTTCATCATTTCTGAACCAAATTGAGTGTTTTTGGTGTCGTTAGAATCGTAATTCAATAGGGAACAAATGTTTTGAAGAGGCCAGTTTGAAATTTCAATTGGAAGTTCCCCAATTATGCTCAGTAAGTTATAAGAAATGAGTCCTCCATGCTTTTATGATTCCGAATGTTGGACTTCAGAAACGGGGTCTAACATAAGGCCTTTATTAGGGAGGGTGAGTGAATGGAATTCCCGAGAGAAATTCACTACTTACAACGCAACTACTCCCCTAACTTATTGATAACTGACACATATATTTAGAGAAACCACCCGCAAGTTCTATTTACAACAAAAAGTTGTGAAGAATGGCTATTACGGAAAAATGTCAAAATGGATTGAAGTGAAGTGGTATGGCATAAAGAGCTATTGCCTTACCGCCTCATTCATCCTATAGCTCACTACCATAAACAAGATTAGTACAATGGATAAGCTTTCTTTCCTAAATTCTACTGAGATTTGTGTCATATGTAACTTATGACAAGAGAATAGGGACCATTTGTTCTTTGAGTACCTTTTCTCCAGAGACATTTAGTCTTGGATAAGACATAAATGTCTGTGTTCCCTAAGCACATTCCAATTCATAGATATATTGCAATGGTTTATTAGACTGAAGCCCAATTCCCATCCTAATTCTATTATCTGCCTAATTTACTTTGCGTCTTGTATTAAGAAAATATGGACAGAAAGGGACATACGTAAGTTCCAAAACATCAGTAGAAATTCAGAGCAAATAAAGAAGTATATTTTTGCTAATGTCAACAAACAATTAATCTACTCTAGTTCTATCAAGGAGTGCTGAGCCCAATTAATTAAATCATGGAGAATATGGAGAAATATGCATACTAATAGTAGCTTGCAGTTTTTCTTAGCTAATATTCCTCGATAATATGGAAAGTAATAGAAGGGGGACTTACCTCTCAGGTGATAGGTGATGGAATGGAAGCGCCATTGGTGTTGGGAACGATATTAGGGACACTTAACCGTGGATCTGATACATAAAGAAACAAGAAAGTAAATTTCAATCTTTTTGCATCGTCCAGTCTTAAGTGTCAAACATGAAGAAGAGAAACATGGATAAGGAAGATTTATTTACCTTTGATTGGATTACCCAACTAATTGTCTCAAAGCTCTCCCTCGATGTCTCAAGACACTGGTGAGTGCAGATATCTCCGACCCTAATCAGGGAAAGAAAGTATAGTGAATGTTTGAGTTTAGGATTTTTTTTTTCCCAATTAGGTATCAAAGATGTATCTTTATGTTTTAACCTTGAAACATTGCTCTTTTGTGAGTTTGTGTTTTGGTGTTGAAAAGTGTTGTTTTTTTTGGTTGATTGGTGAGTTTTTGACTCACCATGACTTAGTAATTCTCCTATTTCTTTTACTAATATTATTTAATTTCTAAAAAAACCATGTGCTTTTTACTGTAGCATGATGCTCTTACTTTCTTTCACTTCTCTTGCGTGAAGACGAAGATGATTGGAAGAGAAGGCGATGAACTTGTAGTTTATGCAGTTTTCAACGCAAATAACAACAACAAAAATTAGATAAAACACCAAACCTTGAGAAATCACAGACAGAAGAAGACGCAGAAGACGGTACGGAGTGAGAGGAACTTGCTTTTGTGAAACAAAAAACCTGTTTTCAAAGCATACGAAAACCTGATTTTTTTGTTTCCTTAAAGTTGTTGCCATTTTCTTTTCTTTTTTTACAACGAAAAACAAAAACATGTTTAACCAAACGAGTTTTGAGCCTCTATTTCTAATTTTATGAAAACAGCAATGAAAAACTGAAAAAGAAAACGAAGGGGCTTAGTCTTTTTAAACATTTGTCAAACTTTTGAATTGTATTTGAAGTTAAAAATATTTGAGTTCTTAAATTTTAAGTAAAATCTTTGTCCCTTTTTTTAAAAAATCCTTTTACATGTTTGCTGTTATCACAAGATTTTATGTTTATGATAAAGAAGCTAGCGAAGAAGATGGATATGACCAATAGGTACTCAAGTTCTTTTATCTTCTTCATTTTTCGTTTGGATCTCATGTTTGAGTTGAATTTTCCTTTTCACTTTAGTATGATTGGCTCCACAGAAAATGACACCATTGTGCTAATCAGTTTTTCCTTGGTTTTCTTTAGATACAACCCCAAGCGTAGTTACTGAAGGCGTGCCAAACTCAGTTTTTTCTCCGTTCATTGATCTGTTAGTCTGCTCTCTGAGATAGGTAGTGTTCAAAGTCAGACAATCGGACGGCAAGTCCCATATGTATGGTAGTGGGTACAAGCTCGACCTAATGGCTTAAATAATGGATTACACGTGCCAACCAGTCGCAATGGTTGATCTCGAGGAAGGAATATTTGAAGTGAACGTAAAATCCTATCGGTTTGAGAAGTATGAGAGGGTCTGAGGTGACTCATTCCAACTTTGAAGACTTGTCTTCTAGGCCATCTAGTGCCATTAACCTTAAAAACGGGAACTGACCTCTTTTTTTTTATATATATATACTTGTACGCTTGCTTGCAATCATGGGACTCGACTCAGCTTCTGGCTCGCTCGCTCTACAGTCCCGTGCAATTCAATCTAAAACTTGGATTGTAAGTTATGTTTATTTAGGCTTACTTGTGTATATGTTACACGCGAGAGTTTACCAGGGAATCAATTAACTTTTGGTTTTAAGGTCCTTTCAGTTCGAATTAACTTGACGGTCACCACCATATAGGAGTGACAAACCTGGAGCTTTTTTAAGCAGTAGCACCAGTGGATTTACGAATCTCAGAGAAACGGCCACTGCGCATAACAATTTGATAGAAACATCCATAGCAAAATGTGTTTAGGAACAATCTGTCCACTGTATGTAATACACATTGTGCAAGGCCAAATTCACCATTTTCAGGATACAGGTAAATTGCACGAGGACATGTGCTAATGTCAGATTAATTATACATTCTTGAAGGGCTTACGTCCCATTGCCACCAAAAAGATAATCCAGGGAAGATCCGCCACCCGGGGCAGCATGAACCTTGGTGGATGGCCGGTCCTGCACACAAATATGAGAACATTACCTCTAATGTAGAATCTCCACGTCTTAAGGTGAGTGATATATATATATATATAAAAGCTTGTGACAATGTGTACTAGGCTTTTGTTGGCATCAATCTCACCAGAGTCTAATGGAAAAGATATCAAAGGTCTAAGTTGGAATCAAAACCAATGGCCTTGCCCCTGTTGTACCAATATTAACATAGAATAGCATGAATTTAACATGGAATAGCAGGAAGCTAAGTTATTTTTGATGATGTGTTCACGCATTTCTTTTTCTGGATTTTTAATTCATCTAGTTGTTAATGCCAAAAGCAACTAATCCTATAAACTTAGACAGCAAACATTATGTGTTCCTTGGTCTGGCAATAAGCTGAAAAAGTAGCATACCGTGATAAAGTTACCACAGTTCTGGCCATCTGCCCGGTGGTAGTTGTTTTTCAGGTTTCCAGGAATGCCTGCTGGAATTTGTTTGTCAATTGGTTGTGAGATAACAGCAGGCTTTGGAGAAGGACCATTTGAGACTTTTCCCTTACTCTTAGCACCACCAGTCCCCCCACTGCCAAACAGGTAGCCCAGAGAGCTCTGTCCACCGCCGCTGCTCACTCCACGACCCATTATCAGTTAGCTTACGGTGGAACCTGCACTTTATTTCAGGTGCAAGAGCTCAATTCCATGACAAACTACATCCATAGGCTAAGAACACACACGATAATTCATAGAGAAGCATAAAAAAGAGCAACCAGAGTCCAGTCTACACAAAATTGCTTTTCCAAGTTTTCCAAGTTTTTACCTCATAAGATTAGAAGAGTATATTTGGCTGCCTAAATGTACGAGTAAACCTAACATTAAGCTTATTGCTTGAACTTTCTTTATTATCCACCACAGTTGCTTTTAACGTGACTTGTTGAAGGGATCAGCATCGAGTCCACAAACTATTTTCATGTATCAGTTAACATATAACAAGATGGCAGACTATACTTGTATTCTAGGGCTGTTTGGTTGAATGTTAATTAATAAAATAGAATAAAATGTAATAAAACATAACGGAACAGAATAGTGTATAATAAAATAGAATGTAATATAGTGAAAAAGTTGTTTAGAAGGGATGGAAAGGTTCATAATATAATGTAGTGACATATTATTTGTAAGATGGATGGAATAGAATGTAATGTATAATAAATAACTATTATATCCTTTACATTAAAATGGTTATTGTAAGAGGTTTAACGTTATAATTTTAAAACAGAAATCATGCCTAATTAAAAAGTCATAATTGTGACTTTAATAATAAAATAATAAAATTTTTATTATTTTAAAATAAAAATATATAAATTATTCTATTCTATACGATTTATATTTAAAAATAATTATTTATATTTTTTATATAGAAACAATTGATATTATGGTAAGGAAAAATAATTGGTATTACGAAAAAAACTAATAAATATATAAAAATATGTTGGTTGTTATTAAGGTAAAGAGAAATAATTGATATTATGAAAAATTATTAAAAATATATTAGATAGTATATATTTATTAATTTACGTTTTATCATAAAGCCCTCAAATTGAAAGTTTCTTATTTTCACTGATTAGGATGGAATATAACGTACATAAAATCTTCTGTTTCTATCTCATTATATTATATTATATTATAAAACTTCCTTTGTAAATGTTTTACATTCCATCTCCTTTCATTAATTACATCCAACTAAACAGTCTACTCTCGGTCAAAAACATAAATCAGTGGTCATTTAAGATCGACAAAACAAGGGATAGCTTTTGAAAATAAAATATCCTTCAACTTCTGGCTAATGAAAGTAGCACAAATAGGACGTCAATGGCAGGCAAATGACACCGAGCTATAATTAGTCAATGAAATTCAGCAATATGAAGCATAAAAGAAGAAGAAGAGAAGAACAAGAGTGCCCATCATAAGATCTTATACCTCAAGCCCAGATCACAGTAAGATGCAAACAAGTTCATAGAACCTATACCAATTGATTTCCCATTTGTCGAAATATCTCTATACCATTCCGGCCACGACTATAAGCAATAATAATCGAGAAAGATCCAAACCCGAAATACTCTTGAACTCAAAAATTACAAGTATCGTACCAAATAACTGAGACATAAGAGATGAGATCTTCGAATGGGATTAAGCAAAGCAACTTTATTTGCAACATTGGTTGATTAAAAATCAAACTCCAAATGTACCCATCAAACATTTTCGATTTGAGATGAAAAGAGGATCTGAATCTAAAGCATGCATCATCTGCTTTCCTTACCTTTCTTTGCTTCTGGAGATAAGAAAAAGAAGAGGTTAAAAAAGAAACACAGCAAAGGAGAGGACTTTATTGGAAGATTGGGAGACTAAATTTAGAAATGGAATCTTGAAATATATTTAATAGAAACAGAACAGAAAAGATAACAAATTGTGGGTAGTATGAGTTTGACGTGGTCAATTTGGAGGAGAGTGAGCTGGCAACAGCAGAAGATGTTAGGTTTTTGTCGGTTAAAAATGGTGGACAAATCAAATGGATCGCTACGTTGGTGGAGATTCATGCGTGTTTCTCACTTCTGTCTCTTTCCCAACTTTGGCATTTAACTGTCATAAATATATGTTTTTGGTTTGGTCATCCGTCGTCTTATCGTTCAAATTTTAGTTTAATTATTTTTACAAATAATATCTACCAAAAAGGCTGGTAAAGCAGTGCTCTAAAGTCAATCATTTTTAGCACTTTTGTATAAATCTTATTTTAAACAATAAAGTGAAAGATATTTTTCATTAATTTAATGTTCGTTTATTTATGAATTGATGTCGATCTTAAATCGAATTAATGAATTCCATGATACAAAATATAGCATGAAGGAAATCATGATAAGATCATAACAATGAGATTCTTATCATGTACAATTATATTAGTATCTAAATTATCTCTAATCATAAGATTAATAAAATAAGACATTATTAATATGAATAGACTAGCACATGTTATACTCCTTGATTTGATTAAGCAGTGAATCTTACAAATTGTAAGCATGAGATGTTTAGAGTTAATACGTGAATGCTTACTAAGAGTAGTAAGTACATCGGATGACCCACTATAAGATTATCATATGAATGATCTATCAAATGTCAATGATTAATCTCATTATAGTAATGATGCAAACATCCTTAGGCTTGAAGTACTCAAGGATACCTTAGATACTGATCCTGTGCTTTGACATCATTTCTTGTTGCCTCAAGACGGAATTGTTCATAAGGTGACGATTGGGTACATCTATTGGTATTCAAACGTAATTGTGTAGCCAATAAAAGATTCACCACTCCTGATAAAAGGAGATGATACCTACGGCCTTTTGTCGGGGTCATTATTCCGGAGTCTCTGACTAGAGTAGTTATGTGTGATGAAGAGAGTCTTTAGTGACACATAGAGTAATGAGATCTCAGGACAAGTACTAACGTCACTTAGACTAGATATAACGTAATCAGTCTAATGGAAGATAACACATAGCCTATACTCCGAACCAAATGGAGCATGGAATGGTGAAGGGAAGAATTGCACGATAATTGTTTATGGAAAGGTTCATAAGACAGATAATTAACTATCGAATAGTTCATGTATTAATCCACTTATATTATAGTAAATTGACATTATGAAATCATTTATGATTTGCTTAAATTAAGAGTTAATTCAAGTAGCATGAAACCATCTATGATTTACTCAGATTTAGAGTTAATTTAAATGCTCAAAATAACCGAAAACTTAAGGATCAAACACATAAAAGATCGGATGAAAAACAAAATGTGCATGATTGTCATTGAAGTAGGTCACAATTGTGATTGAAGGCACGACAAATGATGCATAAGTGAGTTCTTCACTTATGTACACATGAACTAACAAGTTAAATATACACTCAAGTGAGAGGATAAAGGGTCTAGAAGTGTTATGGAGTTAGAGAGAAGTGGTTTTGAGTCTTTTTCATGCAATTTATGCAATTGGTGCATGAATCTAATTGCATGCAATATAATGTTGATTTATCTCTCCATTTAAGGATCCACTTAAACTCATCTTGTTTGGTACTCTAACTACCCTTACAAACTACTTTTTCTACATCTTTGCGTATTCTTGAGTGATCGAGGAAGGTTGTTTGTTCCAAACAATGAGAAAATTAAAGAAATGAGTAGCATTATCAAAGGTACATGTGCTGAAATTTTATATTCTTACAATATGTGTATGCATGTATATAAGATTTTGGATTTTTGGGAATCTTATGGGATTAGAATTTAGATTCTGACACTTTTACTGCCTTATTGTGCATGTGATGCATGAATCTATGACTCTCTTGCAAAGACTTATTACAAATAATGAAGTTTAGTAAATCGAAGAGACGTATGTATGACCAACTTCACTTGATTTTGAAGATAAGTGTGATGGAAAGAGCCAGAACAACAAAAAGGGAATACGTTAGTGGTTATTTCTTTTTTTAAAAAAATTTCATTAATGAAGATAATAGAGGTACAAATTACAAAGATATCCTGGGGAGGTGCTTCTTACACAATCTGGTGTCGTTTAACTACCTAGGCAGAATAGATGGCAAAGATTAAAAAAAAACAGATCAATTTAGGTATTGAGAAAAACAAGTTTGAGTTTACAAGGCGCCGCCAGGGTCTCCGAAATAAAATAAGGAATAGAAGTTTGTTTTGTTTTAAATTGTTTTAAGACACAGACCAACAGCTACGATGTGTATTTTCTTTGTAGTTCGTTGAGTAGATAATCATTGCACAGTTTCATAGAAAAAGTTAGAAGCTATAGACCAGTTACATCACAAGGCAACTGCCTTCTATAGACAACCGGCGATCGCACACTTAAAAAACAGATGATCATGTGTTTTCTCCTCTGTTAAACAAAAAGGATAGGAGGGGTCAATGCGTAAATACTTGATTCGGTGTGCAGTATTGAGCCGTTTTTGAAAAACTAGCCATAAAATGAAAGATATCTTAGTATGCATAACCTTAAAATCTTATGTCATATGATCTTGCACCAGGCTGGCCACTGTCAGTTTTTTCAACGTTATAAGCTCCCTCATGATTCAATTCGTAAGCAGTTGTTATTTCTTCTCTAAGGCAACAAGCAAAATTGGAAGTTGGAAAAAAAAGGAGTTGCTTGTTACATTTTCAAGTGTAGCGTGGATAATCAACTCCCTTGAGTGTAAAATTTATTACAACTGATTGTTCTCCGACAGCATTAACCCAATGATGCCGACCCCCAAAACCTCCAGAACTTTCAATCGCCCGAACAATCCACGGAACTCCAAGAAATCTCGCCTGCCGGATAAGCCTCCTGATGTTGCGCTTCTTAGTAGTGCGGACAAGGCGCCGGCACGGGAACCATCTTCATCGCCAATGCATGTTCCTTCCTACCAAGAAAAACTTCTGGGTAAACTTGCGCAAGTGAAGGATACTTCGCCGGCTGCCCCTGTTGATCTCTTGGCATCTAAGGTTATGACACTGAGTTTCCGCAACGATGATGTGCTTTGCCCTGAATTTACCATTGATACCCAGTATAAGCAACAACTTCTGGCTCCTTGGCAGCAAGCACTCGTCGTGAAAGTGCTGGGGTGTACGATAGGCTATAAAGTTGTTTATACCAGGCTTCATCAGATGTGGAAACCCAAAGGGGAGCTTGACATTTTAGACCTTGGTTATGACTACTTCCTCATTAACTTTTCCCCGGCAGAGGATCGCACTAACGTGCTTACGAATGGCCCCTGGATGATCCAAGGCTACTATCTCACAGTGAGCCCCTGGTCTCCGAAGTTTCACCCCTCCACCTCCTCCATGAGCAAAATCTTGGCGTGGGTCAGATTTCCGGAATTACCTGTTATGTATTACGATGACAATGTGTTGCGAGCCTTGGCGTCTGGACTGGGCACCCCATTCCGGGTTGATCTGAATACTTCGTATGCTACCCGTGGCCAATTTGCATGTGTTTGTGTTGAGATAGACATTTCCAAGCCATTAGTCGGTAACCTTTGGTTTGATGGTGTGTGTTATAAGGTTATGTACGAGGGACTCGAACCCATATGCTACTCCTGTGGGGTCTATGGCCACGCCCAAGCCTCTTGTCCTCTGGCCCCGCCGACTGCTCCTCCGCTTGAGGCAGATGCAGACCCAAGAGAAGGCAGGACTACTCCGTAATGCACGGCTAAGGCCAAGGAGGGAGATGGGTTGGTACATGCTGGGACATCTCAGGGCCCACACTTTGGGGAGTGGATGGTAGTGGACCGACGTCCACGTCGTGTCTCTTGCCCCCAACACACTGACACTCCACAGGGTAATAATCAGCGCCAAACTCAAAATCGATTCCAAGCATTAAATGAGATGATTTCAGAGCTAGTAGCGGCAGCAACTGGGTTCCAGGTGGGGATTCAGGACTACGCCAAACCTTCCCATCGCCAAGCTCTCCGCCAGTTCAAATCACTTGCCATTAAAAATCTTAACCCTCCAACCCCTGCGCAGTCCCTACGTTTTCGCACATAATGACTCCTGAGGCCTAGTCTCCTCACGCTCAACCCCATACAAGCCATGCAGACACACATCAGAGTCCCATAACGCCCAAGGCTCCTGCTTCGGCTATAGGAGGTGAGGTAAACATGGCCTTGGTGAAGTCATTCGCTGGCTCCCTCCAGCAGGTCTTTTCTTCAGCTGCACACTCGCACGTTACCGATGGTGCCCGAACACCAGCTCCACCGCCAACTCCAGGTTTGGGAGAGCCTCCGGATATAGGTGAGCGAGGGCCGGACCCTTCTGTGGGAGAGCCACTGTCGTCGGCCGCGCCCCAGCTCAGCACAGTTGTCATGAAATTGGACCCCCCTCAGTTATTAGATCATTCCCAGGAGTCAGACATGGCGGTGGAGGATGGAGGCGCTCCTCAGCCGAGTAGGGATGTTTAGTCGGTCGCCACCGCAGGAGCTTTCCTTTCCTTTTATTTTGTTACTATGATTAGTGACCCAATCATAAGTTGGAACTGCCGAGGGGCTGGGAAAAAAGAATTTGTCCCTACTGTTAGAGATCTCACACGCATACATCATCCTGCTTTGTTGTTTTTGCTGGAAACCCACATTTTTGGAGCTCGAGCGGCGCAGGTTTCTCGGCGTTTGGGGTATGATATGGTTGAGCGGGTGGACCCGGTAGGCCAGGCGAGTGGCATCTGGGCCTTTTGGAATTCTTCTTCTACCCATATTTCTCTGTTACATGCCCATCGCCAATGTCTTTCGCTGGTGGTTCATGAGGCTCAGGGTCAGGATTGGGTTTGTTCAGCTATTTATGCTAGTCCGGTTAACTCCCTCAAGGATGATTTATGGACGCACTTAGCCGATTTGAGTGTGACTATTCATCTGCCTTGGGTCGTCATTGGTGACTTTAACGATTATCTGCATCCTTCTGAAAAGCGAGGGGGTACTTATGATGGGCGTTGGGCTGGCATTTTTCATGCACACATCGGGGGTTGTGGCTTACATGACTTGGGATGCAAAGGGTCACCCTACACCTTTGCCAGGAAGATCCAGGGAATTCTCACTACCCAAGTTCGTTTGGATCGTGCACTCTGCACTGCGTCATGGCAAACTCAATTTCCAGAGGCCTAGGTGGTCCACTTGCCACGAACTATCTCAGACCATAATCCTCTCTTGCTACAGCTGACTATTGCTATTCCTCCTCCGGCTGCAAGACCTTTCCATTTCCAAGCTGCTTGGCTTTTGCATGAGGACTTCCCTCGAGTTGTTCGTGAGGCGTGGGCTGCTCACCGCCAATGTGTCCCGAAAGCCATCCAGCAGTCACTACTGCAGCTAAATTATTTAATCAAACGGTTTTTGGCAACATCTTCCGGCGTAAGAGGCTTCTTCTAGCCCGACTTCAGGGAATTCAAACTTATCTAAATGCCCGCCATTCCTCCTTCTTGATGCACCTAGAAACACAGCTGATCGCGGAGTACAGCACTGTTCTACGACAAGAAGAACTCCTCTGGTTTCAGAAGTCTAGGGCCCAGTGGCTGCTGGAGGGGGATCGATCTACAACATTTTTTCATACCACTACTCTCTCCAGATGGAAACGGAATTGCATCGAACGGTTGCGGTTAAGGACGGGCGAGTGGACTTCTGATCCAACCATTATCCAAACCGAGGTTCTTACATTCTTCAAGGTCCTCTTTTGCACCACTGAAAGTCGCCCTAGGACCCGCCACCTGGGGACCATTCGGACTCTCCCTGACGAGGCTTCCACTTTTCTTTTTAAACCCGTTGCTCCAGTGGAGGTTTACTCTGCAGTCAAGTCCATGAAACCGTACAAGAGTCCTAGTCCAGATGGCCTGCAACCTCTATTTTTCCAAAATTTCTGGCCGGATGTTGGTGGCTCGGTTTTTCATCTGGTCCAACGTGCCTTTGTTATTGGCGAGGTCCCCTAACACATATCAGATACACTCCTAGTCCTCATCCCTAAAGTGGACAATCCGGTGTCTATTGGGCAGTATAGACCGATCAGTTTGTGTAATGTGGTCTACAAAATTCTCACGAAGGTTATTGTAAATAGGATACGCCCTTTTCTAGCCGACCTGATTAATCCAGCTCAGGCGGCGTTTATACCTGGGCGCAAGACAGTGGATAATATACTCATTGCTCAGGAAGTGGTTCATGCTATCAAGCGAATGAGGAGAGGGGGTATGGCAGTAAAAATTGACTTGGCCCAAGCCTACGACAGAGTTGACTGGGACTTTCTCCGACAGGTGTTATTGGAGTTTGGCTTCCCTGTGCTACTTATTAATCTGATTATGAGCTGTGTTTCTAGCTCATCTTTATCTGTTCTCTGGAATGGACAGCGTCTAGCGGCTTTCCAACCCAAACGCGGTCTCTGCCAAGACGATCCTCTTTCTCCATATTTGTTTGTTTTATGCATGGAGAAATTATCAGGGTGGATCTCTCACCAGGTCGACGAAGGCCGTTGGCAACCGATTGGAACTTCGACTATTGGTCCTCCCATATCACACCTCCATTTTGCCGATGATGTACTTCTCTTTGCTCATGTTACGGGCCGTCAAGCCCGCATTTTGCGCCAAACATTGAGCGAGATTTGTTATGCTTCGGGGATGGTGATCAATCATGTTAAATCTAAAGCATTCTTTCCACCCCAGGTTCAGCGCCGGGCACGAGCCAGGATCACCACTGCTTTGGATATACCTCAGTCTCAACGTCTGGAGACTTATCTTAATGTCCCTCTGTGTACTCGATGATTGACTAAATCCGATTATGCTGGCATTCTTGACAAGATCCGATCTCGTTTGGAAGGCTGGTCCAGTAAGTTACTTAATAAAGCAAGAAGGGCTACTCTGATTCAAGACACTCTCACTTCTATACCCATCTATGCTATGCAGTCCACCTGGCTTCCTCGAGCTGTATGTGATGAGATTGATAGAGTAGTGCGGAGTTTTTTGTGGGGAAAGCTCGGTAATCTTAAAGGGGTCCACCTCCTGCCTTGGACTATAGTTACCACCCCACGAGCTTGCGGCGGATTAGGTGTGCGTCAAGCTAGAGAGGCTAATACGGCGTTGCTTGGGAAAATGTGTTGGGACATATGCACGGTGCGTGACTGCCTCTGGGTGCAGATCCTCTGCTCTCGATATTTGAGTGGACAAGATCTCATGTCACATCAACCCCCTCGAACAGCCTCAATTGCTTGGAAGGGTCTCCTAAAAACCTTCACCTTCCTCAAGGATGGGTATGGTTGGCGGATTGGTGACGGGACGAACATTCATTTTTGGAATGACCGATGGCTTTTTGAGGGCACACTGGCTTCAGTGGTGGGCCACATCCCGGAGCCTCTCAAAGATCTTCATCTTAAAGACCTCCTCTCCTCTTCTTCAGGGTGGAACCTGAATCTTGTTGAGGGCGTTGTTCCCTCCGACTATTGTCAACGTATCCGGGCTATCCCACGCCCGCTCTCTTCCCATTGGCATGACAGACTTATCTGGATGGGTAGTCCCAACGGGGTGTATACTTCTCGGGGAGGTTACGCCTTTCTTACCAGTGTACCATCCTTGGACGGACCGTTGGGTTGGCGATGGCTTTGGTCCCTCCACGCAGCTCATAAACATAAGATATTCTTGTGACTAGCAGCCTGGAATCGGCTCCTCACAAATGAAGTGTGATACGATCGTAAGTTATGTCCATCCCCCTTTTATAAGAGGTGTGGCGTCCATAGGGAAACTATCCTCCATCTTTTATGGGACTGCCCACATGCTAGGGATGTATGAGCCACTTCCAGGGTCCAATGGAGTGCCTCCTTCTACCGCGATCATTCTGCTTATACCTGGCTTAAACAGAATTGTGTTCAATCTACTCGGGATGGCAATACTGCCTGGTGATTTATCCTTACCTGTTGGATAATCTTGTGGTCTAGGAATAAATGTGTGATCGAGGGAGCACATCTCACCTGCTCTGTGCAAGTCACACAGGTCGAGTTCCTGCTTAGAGATTATCACGCGGCGTTTGTCGACCAGTCTCACAGACAGCCACACCCTCCGCCCACCATCATGGTTGCCTAGATTCCCCCTCCTGAGCAGTGGTTAAAGCTCAATGTGGATGGCAGTGTACTGGTTAGTTCAGGCATGGCGGGTATTGGTGGCTTAATTCGGGATAGTCATGGTGTAACACCTCACTCCCGCGTGACCCGAACCCGACATCATTGGTGATATCCGAGTCCGTGCCCCGCGAGGATGGTGTGCTACATCAGTCAGTCAGACGAAACTCAGTATAAATATTTAAAAAAACATTCATTCGCACGGAAAACAGTAGACAACTTGAGCCCACGGTAAAAGGGAGCATTTTCAGTTATTACAAACAGTCAACAATAATTTACAAAAGCCATTTAATGAACAAAAAGCCGTAACCAAATTGGGCTCACTATAAATACAATTTTTACAGAGATAATACAATTTTATGAAACACCAATGCAGACGCGAACTGATCCCGACCTCTACCTTTCACTTGCCGGCAGTAGGTATACTCTCGTGACTAATGGGGCACTCTTCAAGGCCTGAAAAATAGATGCAAATTTTGGGTGAATTTTGCGAACTCAGTGAGGAACCATCATCGATGGTTCGCCCAATTCATGCAGCACACAAGCAAATTACAGTCATAGCACAGTCAGAAATACCATCTCAATCAATAGATATAAGCATATCACAATTTTATAAGGCAATTGACAGTATTCAGTCAAATATGTATGCAATGCACGTGTGACACTTTCCCAGTTTATTTCAGTGT
>JANVCL010000008.1:13521612-13534621 GCA_026546855.1 Erythroxylum incrassatum | reverse complement strand
GCAGTAGTTGAGATAGTCAATGGGAATTTTTCGTGGGATTTATCTTCTCCTAGCCCAACACTCAGAGATTTGAATCTGAAAGTACTTAATGGGATGAAGGTTGCTATCTGTGGCACTGTTGGTTCTGGAAAGTACAGCTTGCTTTCCTGCATTTTAGGTGAAATGCCCAAGATCTCAGAGACACTAAAGTTGTGTGGATCAAAAGCTTATGTTGCACAGTCACTTTGGATACAGAGTGGCAAGATTGAGGAAAATATATTATTTGGAAAAGACATAGAGAGAGAGAGGTATGAGAGGATACTGGAAGCATGTTCTTTGAAGAAGGACCTGAAGATTCTTTCACATGGAGATCAAACAGTTATAGGTGAGTCTTCATCGTTTTTATCCCATAGAGATTCTTCTGGTATAGGATGGGCTTATAGGTGAGTCTTCACATGGAGATTCTTCTGGGAATCATTGCCGTAATGTCACAAGTTGCATGGCAAGTCTTCATCGTTTTTATCCCAGTGATTGCTATTTTTTGATCAAATTTGTTTTTGCTTGTTTCTGCAAATTCACAGAGCAAGGTTGAGATGGTACTTCCTGTTGTGATAGGGGCTTTTTATCCATTTATCATAAAAAGAATTGTTCGATTATATTTCGTGGACCTCAGACTCCAATTTGTGATAATTGGTATCTATAATTTTCTTTAAGTCGCGGGGTCTTAAGATAAATGTCTTGCCACATACATCTGAGTAGCAGTTTTGACCATACAAACTCACCTGTGTTCAAGTTCCAACTTCCTGTTGCTTATCATGGACGTGCTTCCTCCATTATTGTATCCGGAACAGATGTTGTTCGACCAAGGTCCAACTTCCATTTTTTTTTCCTATTATGACATTGATTCACTTCTTCCTTTGACAATTTCAAATTTTTGGTTTATCATCAGTAAGCTTAAAAAAGATTAAAGGTTTTTTGGACGTGGTAGAATATAAGAGCTGAAGCATTTGATATGGTTTGATGTAGTGTTCATTTTCTTACTTAAATTTTGTCTCATTCTTACGAGGGAAATTTGTAAACTTCTAGAAAATCTTGTATCCTTTTGATTAGCTAATTTATGAAGAAAATTATTAAGCAAAAAGGATGGAAAGTTGTATTTGGTGGACATTTGTTGATGTTTTGCATTTGAATGTTTCTTGTCTCATGCTACTTATCCAACCCTCCTCTTGCATGCATGAACGTTTCTTTTCATGTCAATAACGATTTCATGAGTTTCTAGAGGTCAAAGTGCTCCCACTGGCAGCCCACCGGTACAGTTTGGACCTTCAAAGAAGTTAGACTTTGAGTTAGAAATGGTTAGCCTTTCAAAACATAGCCATTAGTTGATTGACATTTTCAAGAGATGCAGAATGCTTGTGCCAATTTGAACATATCCATTTTCATGCGTACACACACACTGCAGAAAATTTCTATATCAAGGTAATTCCTGCATTCGTTTTATGCATGATCTTGTATTGTTTCAGTTGTTTCTTATTCCTTTCCATTTTAGTAGTTTCCCCACGACTTGTGTGCCATTGAGCTTTTATGCAAATTTTGAATTTTTGGCTAATACTGTTGAGCACTATGGGAGTTGGTCTTTGCACATATCACATTTTTTGTTGTTTATTCTCAATGTTCGTATTTATTCTCTTGGTGGGTAGTTTTCTCTTTCTTTGTTTAAAGCTATTCTTCAAGTAAGTGTGAAATTTATAAATTATGTACTTTGAGATTCGTTCAGATATTGTCAATTTAGTATGTTGTAAGCGGGTTCATATTTCAAGTAAAATGATATGTTTGTAATTGGTTCTGGTACTGGCAAGAGGTTGAGGCTGAAAATGTAAATGCTGATATTTCATTTGTTCTTCTAATAATATGCCAAGTTAATTAGTTTAGATGTCTGGTAGGTAGATAACTTGCAATGCCTTTTATATCATCTGCGTCCAAGTGGATGGGTAGGGGAGGCATATATGTGCCAATCCTTATGTTCATTGGTACTATGGTTAAAGGACATGCATTAATTCTTGTCAGATGGATGTTTTGCCTGTGATAGATTTTTATCTTCTTCTATTGCCTACTGTTCCTGTTTCAATTAGTTGGCTACGTACTTTGGTGTTTTGCTTGTTAAGCTATACTTTTTCTTCTTAATTTTCGTCAAGGCTTAGCGATGCCTTAATTATTGACTTCACATTCCAGAAAGTTGAGCAAGAGATGTTGGAGAAGCCTGCACGCATTTTGTAGGAATAAGCATCAGCTTCCCCATCACCTTATTTTGTAGATCTTATGCAGGAATTATGGAAATGGCTAGGCAGAGCTTGAATCACTAAATTTTTGTTTTGGTTAACTGTTAACAGCTTTGATGATTTTCTGGCTTACTGTTTATTTATTTTCCAACAATCATGTTTATAAGACATTTGTTAAGCTTTACACATCTGATATCCACTTGCGGGTATCTAATTCTTTTTCTTTTGGTTTTTATATTTCGCAGAAGATCAGGATTTCTAAGGAGCTCAGAATTGAAGGTAGTCCTTTCACGAACTCGCGGCATATATTTGTCAACGTACATACAAATTGCGGGTTCAGATATGAGAACATATAGGTGACAAGAATTTATGTTTCATTACAAAAGCGTTCTTGTTTTAATATCATCAAATCCTAACAGACTGCATGTTATGCTGACCAGTGTTCAGGAGCACTGTGCTTGATGGACTGCTCACCAAGCAGTTGTGACAAGAAAACTCTGAAGAGGTGGTTCTTCATTAATAAAAGAGTTGGTTGAAGAGATATATTAGATTTGTAAACAAAAACCAACATTTACTCTGTATTTATGAAGGCTCTCCGCTATTAACTTCTCTTTGTATAGACGTCACTACAATGTTGAAATAAATCTGGAACCAATGGACCTTAAACAATTATGTAGTTTCATACAGAGGATCATTCATAACCATGCACTCTAAAATGTAAAAATATTTGAAACAATTACATGTTCAAAAGGAAGTCATTAACTTGCAAGTCCACAATCGTCCTACACATAATTGTCTTTCAATTATTCTTTTACTTTGTCTTTAGGTGAGACAGGACCTCATAAAATAGTACCAACAACTGGATTTTGATTGTTCATAGTTTAATAATGCATGTGTCAAGACTCCTGGAGTTCTCAGATACTGCTCAGAAAATTTCAAACTTACCGACAAAAAATTCAGAACCCAAAGTAAAAATCAGTTTTACTGGCAATGTTTATTGAAATTGAAAACCTTTCTCACAAAATATATAAAGTGGAGCCATTCCCAATCTTATGCCAAAGCCAATTGACCTCAAATGTAACGATATACATCAATGTTGTAAATAGTTTTACTATCATTAATGACTTACCTTTAATTTTAAAAAAAAATCACAACCCATCACAATATGTCCATGCTAAGTTTATCCATAATTCAATAGCAACATGTCCAATAGGAGCAGACGTGGATAGTATAGCTTGGTTTCAAATTTCCTAAGATAATTATGCAACATTGACTGAAACACTTCTACAAGTTATGATTTCAATCTAACTTATCAGCTACACTTTTACAGAAACTGACTTAGTTATGTAATAAACCAGAAGTGCTCTAGCTGCTCCTCTGTAGTAAGATTTGGTGATAAATCTGAATGATTCTTGCCTAACCTGAAATCAAAACACAACGCTCCATCAGGAAACATATCTGGAATGTATAACTTAATGAATACCTGAACATAGAGATTTCCTAATATAGACACATACATGGACATCTGGAAAATAATTTAAACAATTGCACACACATTGCCATTATATTTGAGAACAGAGGACAAATTAACATAAGCATCATCTAAAAGATCTTTGTACGGAACTAACATTATTTTGGAGTGATTAAAAAGGATACTTAACATCTTATAGCTGAAGCATATAAAGGAAAAATTAAAAAAGTGGAAGCATTAAAAAGTGGCCCACAGAGAAGAAGAAATCATGGCTTGCAACCACACATGATGGGTTTACACCACAGGTACCTTTAATAAAACCATGGACAACCCCTACAATAAAACCATGAACAACCAAACCCATTAGTATCAAAAGAATGAATTCCAGAGCCTGTTAAGTCAATGGCAGACACTCTGTAACCACTCTCTTCAAGAAGTGCTATGGTTTTGTACCAGCACCAAGCACCAAAGCCTCCTCCATGCACAAGAACAAAATGGGTGGTCTCAATACCATCAAGCTTGATATCCTGTAAATATTTTAGGATTGGAAACTACAATTAAGGTCAACTCAAATTTTTCCATGGGAAGAAAAAAAAACATATATCCCCCCAACTAACCAATTTACATCGAATTCTAACCGAAACTACACAATCTTTAAAATAAAATAAAAACAACCTGCATACATATCTCTATCCTCCAAGACGCTTTTTTTTTCGGTCACTACTCTGAAACAAAAAGACAAACCTGGTTAACAAGTTGGTGAGGCTGTAACAAAGGGTCAGTAAGCGACCGGGCTCTGGAACTGGAGCTCCGGGGTAACTGGGTCTTCTTTGATCCATTACTATTCGGATATCTTAACGAAGTTGAACGATCAAACAACAATGTCCCTGATCCATTTTGCTGCTGATGTTGCCTGAACAAAATCGCGGCAGCTAAAGCCTGCTCTTGAATCAAGGAATCGGTGCTGTCTTTTCGGGTCGATCGCATCCTTGACCATCGGTTACTTGAATTGACAGTTGTTTGCTGGTTTCCGGTCAAACGCTTGGTGGGTTTTCTCTTTTTCACCGGTTTGGCTGCAAAACATGTGCAAAGATTGCCCATTTGAAAATAATCCACGTATTGTAGAGACGATACAGACTTGAACAAGATAGTTTCTATCTATCTGTTGCATGGATATCGGTACATGTTCACAAAAGCTTAATCGGAACACATAAACACACAGAGAGAGGAGGAATTTCAGGTGGTGACGGCTGAGGATGGTGAGAGTTATGAGAGGTTTTATAGGGACGACACAGAAAAGAAGTCTCTGAAAATGATGTGTTGTCGGCTTCGTGTCATCCCTCTGTGTCTCTGGCCTTTTAATGTTTATTGCTTTGTTTACTATTTTCAATGTTACAATATGCGAATTTACATAAAAACAATTATATATATATAAAAAGCCAAATCCATGTTGGAGAAGAATTATTGAATTATTTATATTTTTTCCAAAACACAGAGATGTCTAATGCCTGATGAGCCAGTAATTATAATGCTTTGAGATTTTATACAACTTGTGAAAACAAAAGTACCTACCTGGCATCTCAAATTACAAGAAATGATATTACAAAATGGATGTTAATGGGCATAAATGAATAGGTTTGTGCAGACGGGTGTAGGTAAAGGCAAGGAGGCACCTGATTGAAGTTTACTTCTACGAAGAATAAAATATGATTCAATTTGATTTTAATAAAGAGTAAAATAAGATAAAATGGATCTATTTTATATTGTTGAAAAAATAAAATCAGATAAAATAGAGTCTATTTTTTTTTGTCTTTACATATTTTTTATTTAATTTTTTCTTAGTTGTTCTCCTAATCTTAATCTTAAGAATTAATATCACTCGTTAAATTTGTTACAACGAGGAACTTGAAATAACCTTTTTAATAATAAAAATATACTTTTAAAATTATAATATTTATATAATATTAATTTATTAGACCTTTTTCTTAATTTGACGTGGGTGTGTGGTATAAGATATGATAATTTCGTTATGATAAAGACAGGCAAATCTTCGTAACTTTTTTTTTGTCTTTACTTTTTTTTTCATTTGATTCTATTTTTGGTTTGTTATCTTATTCTTAATGTTAAGAATTAATCCAACAGATCATATTCTTTGATTATGTCACAATTAGAAACTTAAGGTAGTCTTTTTAATAATAAAAATATGATTTCAAAATTTATATATGGAGGATTTATTATAACCGTGTTTTTTACTTTGCTCAGCCTAAACGTCCCTGGGTTTGTGGTACAAGATATGATAAAGACCAACTGGGTCAGGCACATATTTATTGGGGACGGTGGTGGGTTTAGGACAAGCATTTCAATGTGTCAATCTATAGGTTTGCCTTGTATTAAATGTTGAATACTCGATAGCCATATTCAGTGGTTTGAAACTCTGATTGATTATCGAACCAGAGGTTTTATTAGTTACTAATTTGACCGGTTTGATCGGTTCAACCACCGGTCAAACCAACGTGACATTATAATTATGTAATAATTATATTTAATTATATATAATATTAATACTATTAAAAAATACAAAATATACAAAAAATAAAAAATAAAAAATATATTAAACTAGTGGTCGGACCAGTCAAAACCGAATCGATTCAACCGGTTAATTGGCCAATTTTAACCGGCTCTCGCTGGTTCAATTAAGAACCGATTTTTAAAAATAAATCGGATCGAATAACTGACCAGTTACTGATCGAATCTGTTGAAACGACCGGTCCATTTCGATTTTGCATAGCCATTGTTTTTTGGCTTTCAACTCATATATTTGGTCCCCTTTTTCTTTTTCTTTGTCTTTGTCTGAACGTGAAGGGAATCGGTCAAAAGGAAGGAAGATTATTACTCGATCTTCATTGGATCAACTAAATTATAAATGTGTCGTAAGAAGAAAGTTCATTAAAAATGGAAATAGGTCAGATTATCTAAAACTGTTATAGATAGCAATATATCAATATCTTAAAGTGATCTAAACAATTATGTAAAACGATTCAATATTAGAGATATATATTGACAAGTTTAAATGGTTATTAATTCTATTAAAAAGTTTCAACTATCGTTTAGAATCATTTAATTTTTGCAGATTATTATTATTATTAGTATTATAGAAAAAGATTGAACAAATCTAAAATTGCTTAAAAGCACCGCAAACTTATGCAGGTTCCAGGTTTTCCACTTTGAATAAAGAATAATTGTAAGCAGTACGAAAACATGGAAAGAAGTTTCCGAGACAGTCGTCAAGATGGAAAAATATGAGAGTGAGAGCAATCAGGATAGAAGAAAAAAAGAATGTGAAAGAGATGAACATTATTAAAACTCATCAGAGGAGGACTTGAAAAGTGAAAACTCTTCGTCCCCTCCACGGCACAAACTCCATGATTTCAATTTTTTTTTAATCTTTTGCGTTTTGCTTTATTTATTGTTTATTTTGTATATAGTTTTCTTCAATTTTTATATTCTACATTTCCTTACTAAAAACAAAAGGGAGCATTACTCGCCTACTTATGGTTTTCTAGGGAAATTTTGACAAGAAGATGCTTCCTTTTTCTTTTTCTTTAATGTCTTTATTTTTGCCTAGCAGCAGCTTTAATGTTTGAAATTCCACCTAAATATTCTTGGAATCAATTAGCTGAATGACTTAGGCAGTGGACCACATAAATTACTGCTCATGTAGCAGAAAAAGAGTAATAGGTAATGTGTGGAGAAGCATCTTAGAGCTTATATTTATTGGTTTATATGACCAGCATCTTTTGATCAAATTTATCATGTTGATTCAATGTTTCAATATAATTTTCTAACTTATACATATCAATCATTAAAAATATATGTTTAAATTATTGAATAGTAAAACAAATAAATTATGTAGGTTGAATTTTTTTATGTGATTGGTTTAAGAGGATCATATATAGGAAAGGTGAAAAAGAGGGAGGGTAAGATTTTGCTTGATTTTATTCAACATTTCCCAAGCATTTGAGTATAGTTTTCTAAATTTTATTAGAAGATCTAAAGGCCCTTGAGTATAGTTTTCTAAATTTTATTAGAAGATCTAAAGGCCTTCCGCCTTTGAGTATATTTTTCTAATTAAAACAATGGTGTTAAAATTTAATTGGACTGATCAATTCAACCAGAATAAATAAAAACAAGTCAGCTTCTTGGTTTGTATTATGTTTATAATTGTTATAATTAAAAATCAATTTTTTAAAACCATAAGTATCGTTGAACCATAACTCCATCTTCCACTCTCTTCTTCAATTTTTCGGTCTCCAACCTTATATTTGCTCAGTCTTAGAAAAGGTTTTTGCCTTTAACTTCTCTAATGTTTTCAATCCTAATTTAACTTCTTTTGTATTTGTTCTCTATATATTATTGTTTTGATTCTTTGTGCCAATGAATCATAAGTTAATTGATGTTTCTTTTGTTGGTTGAGATTATTAAAGCTAAAGTTTAGACTAAAAAGAGGATGTAGGAGTCAGGAAAGCAAGTTTAAAGGTATTTTTGTTTTAAGACTTCTACCTTCATTCTTTTCGTTTAAGCATTTTTCTTTGGTTTGTTATTATGGCATTTTATACCTTAGTTTTATTTGTGTTTGGTACATGAATTTATTTAAGGATGTTGAGGTTTAAGGGTATTTTTGTTGGGGATTATTGGGTTACGATTGATATTTTTAGGCTAAAAAATAGTAGGTTTTTTAGAGAAGAATTGAGGATTGTGGGTGAGTATAAAAAAAGCATAACTTTAACAAAATTGAGAAATTAAAAACAACCAACCATTTATAAAAACATATATTTAAGGTGACATTTTGTTGCCTGTGAGTTAGAAATGAGGAAACGACTCAGCATAGCACACAATGTGCCTTAGAAACTAGAGCTGTCAAATTGGGAATAGAGTGGGAAGAATTGCAAGTGTAATAGGCAGTTAAGGACATGTTGCAATTGAAAAGCTTCCATGCTAGTTTAGGGTATCAGGTGTTCTTGAGGAGAGTTTTGGGATTGGACCTAATGGAAGAGAGCTTCAGTATAACTAACTTTTATATTGGGAACTTAATCCTTTTTCTTTCATATGAGATTGATCATTAGTGGAAGAGAAGTTTTAGCGCAATTAACTTTCATGTTAGGGACTTGAATTTTGATGAATCTTAACTTAAAAGAAGATCCTTATTCTTTAATCGAATCATAAATAAAATTGATGCAAGATTTCTCAAATACAATTGAGTGATTTACTTTATTCCTTAAACTTTTAAAGTCAAGTAGATCAGGCACCAACTAAAATAGGAGAACATTGTTCATACATATCCAATGTCGTCCTTCCTTGTGCAATTATTCATTTCGGGTTCGTAAATTTAGACTTTATTCCTCTCCACGATTGGGTGAATTTTAAATATACGATTATTAGTAGTTGCTTGGCAGTAGATGTATCACATCTTTTATTTCAAGTTGGTTGGTTATGCTTGGTGCTTTTGTTGCTTAACATATATTCACTACGAGTGGAAGTGGACTTAACCATTTGTTTTGTGAATTGCTTGGGATGTGAAGTTCTTTCCATTTTTTATAGGGATGGTTTTGTGTTGAGCATCCTTTCCTAAAAAAAGTTTCTATTTTATAATGTTTTTAATTTTTTATCACGGACTTTAAAAGTGATTTCATGGTGTCCCGACTATGAAACTTCTTGGTTTATTTTTGTTTTTATTACTATTAGATTATTTGTAGTTTCAAAGTAGATGTTATTGAATCTGCAACTCTTTACTATGTTAGCCTTTTCAAGGTTTTTTTTTTGGTTTTGTGTGCTTCATTCATTGATGTTTGATTATGAATTTGTAGTTGATATAAAGTCCCAAATTTAGGTAACATTTTGTTCCTTTTTTATTCTGCTTGTATGTTTGTCTAAATTAGCATTATATTTATAGTTATCCCTTTCAAGTATAGAAAGAAACAACCTATATATTTATAGTCTTATGGGCACTGATAAAATGAAAAGAATCGTTCTTAATTAAGGCTAAACAATGGGCGTACTTACACTATGCAACAAGAAGCATACCTCTTGCACCTCACAAATGTTAATGCGGTAGAAGTTTCCTTGTTACTATCTATTAGCACTTAAATGACAACCTACAAACTTTGCGTGCTGCTTGCAAAAGTGTAAGGACTTGAGCTCTTAAATTAGAACCAACAGATAGAAATAGAACTCGGAGTTCATCATGCATCATTTGAAGATAATCCTTTTTTGTTCCCCCATTCTACTACTTCGTAGCATCATGCACATTTATCACCCTTTTATTCATTAAAAATAGGATTTACCTTTTGCTCCTGTTATTTTTATTAACATGGGTTTGGATCTTTTAAAAACTTAAACTATTATTTATCCGTGTTATTGGTGTCTATTATGGTATTTGAGGAGCTTGGAAAGTCTTAAAGAAATCTTGTAATGGGATTTTTGAGATTTTCATTAAGAAAACATTTTGCCTTTAGAACATATATCATTGTACTAGTTCACTAAATATTATAACTTTATCCTTTGTTTAGACTGAGGTAGATAATTTAGAATGTGATGTTTTAGGATCCCATATTTTTATATTCTAGACCATCTAGCTCCGAAGTGTACTTTATGACAAAAGCAAGCAAAAATTCATGCTAGTTGGCAATGGAAGAAACAAAGAATTAACTAAGATTTGATAAAGAACATTATATTCAGGAGATGATAGAGGATCCTTGAACTTGTTAAAAGCAATATTCTTTAGTGGATAAGATCATCTTTCCAAATTCTTTCAAATTAGTATCTGGCTTTTTTAGAATAGTTTTGTCATATGTTTTTAACTATGTCAAATTTAAGATTTGGAAATACATATCATTATCAACATGCAAGTGTGTTAGTTGATAAAACTAACGTATTAATTTTTTTACTATTTTAAATTTTTTTAAAGAAAACTAGATATAAAATAAAAAAGTTAAAAAATTGAGATATAAAATACGTAAAAGTCATTCATTTACTTGAATATCCTTGTTCTTTTTGAACTTTTCAATTTCCATATTTTGACATGAATTTTATTAATTAAACTAGTTTTTTAAATGCAATGTATTTAGTAGGACAAGTATTTTCAAAGCATATTGCTATAAAATTAAGAAATTATTTTTCTTGTTTTTTTTAGGTTGAAATTTTAATAGAAAATATATAATCATTAGAAAAAGATTAGATAAACTAAACATCCTCTACTCATGTCAAGTTTGATATAGCATAAAAGTATTATTTTCTTCTCAAACATCTGATATAAATATTTAATATAATTATATGTTTTACAATAAAATGTTTTAAAAGGGATGAATTTATAGAATGAAATAGCAACTTGCTGGTGTTAAGGGTAATATTAATTCTTGTAAAAACGTATCATTTGATGTATGTGAGAGGATTGGAAATTTTTTGCAGTAGCAAATAAAAAATAAAAAAGAGAGGCTCATAATGTATATTTTAGAGATGATGAAACATAACAAGTATTAAATAAAGGGAAAAACGATATTATTTACGTAGATTCTTATTTTTCTCTATGGAATACTAATTCTCAACCTAGTTTAAAAAGTGTTTTTGTTGATAAGGATTTTATTTTGCAAAGTAAAGGAGCATGAACTAGATGATTTTATCCTTTTTATGTTTCTTTAAATGCCTTAAATTCACCCTATTTTTAAGAAGCAATAGAGGTTGTAATAATGATAGGTCTAATATTTAAGACACCTTTTATCATGAGATTTGCGTGCCTTTATTTCAAGATTTAAATTAAAAATTGTCAATTGATTGTGTATATATATATAAGTTTAGTTGAAGATCAATAAGATGTACTATTATAGCACACGGGGGACTCAAAGAACCCTTATTAATTTATTAGTTTATTATAATATTAGAATAACTTTTTCAAGTCTGTTGATGCTTCTGGTAAGGTAAAAAGTGTTATTGCTTTAAGTAAATTATTTTCTTAAATCGTAGGGTGAGTTAGACCAAATAATGTTGTGCACTTTATTACAAATAATATAGCCAATTATGTATCAGTTGAGTATTTATTACAGTCAAAGTATGAACATATTTATTAGTCTTTATGCGCTGCTTATTATATAAACATCATTTAAAAACATATTGGTTATATAGGCTACATTTATATTCTTTCTTCATGTGAATCTAAAATCACAATCTTTGAGTATAATTATATTATATTTTTGTCTTGATTAAGAAAGTAAGAAGATTAGATTGAGATTGCGTTTCTTGCTCCTACTGAGTTTGCAACTAAATAGTTTACTTTAAAAAGAGTTTATGATCATAAACAATTACTTTAAATATAGTGACAAGTAAACATTTTTTTAGGTCATAAATTATCAAAGACTGCAAACAGGAAAAGAAGATTGTGTTATTATTCTAAATAATATATTATGAGAATGCCTGGTTGATCATTGTAAAGATTGTGCCTCCACTTATAAGGTTGTTAAAGATTGTTGACTCAGATGAGAAGTCATCTTTAGAGTATATAAATGATGGTATGTAAAGAGCTTGCAAAATAATTATGAGTCTTTTTAAAGGGAAGAAAAATTATACAAGCCTAGTATAGATATTCTTGATCGATAATAGGATAAGCATCTTACCCAAATAATCCACTTAGCAACTTATTTTCTCAATTCTTATTGCTTATATAGTATAGAAGCATGTACAAAAGATATTATGGGTAGTCTCTTTAATATGGTTGAATGAAAATGTATTTTTGCTATTGAATATAAATCAAAGATGACAAATGAAATTAAGTTATTTCGTGAAGGTTTAGAGAGTTTTGCTAGATTATCTACAAAAAGAGAACTCATGATGAAAAATATAGCCTGATAAGTTTTCATACTTTTAATTAATCCTTTACTCATTAATAATATATTTTACGTCTAATAATTATTAATTTAAAATACAGATGAGTGATGAAGATTATTTGATGAAAGTGTTTCAACATTGAGAAAACTTGCTATTAGATTACTTATAGGCTGTTTGGAACACAGTGAATTGAATTCATGAACGAATTGGATTCAATTACATTAATGAAATTAAAATTGAATTCAATTTACACTGTTTGGAACAAATCCAGTAATATTAGAATTGAATTTAATTACACTATTTGGAACAAATCCAGTAATATTAGCATCGAATTCAATTACACTGTTTGGATTAAATTATTAATAAATTAAATAATTTAAAATCAAAATTGTATTTATAAATTAAT
>JANVCL010000008.1:13466389-13499630 GCA_026546855.1 Erythroxylum incrassatum | reverse complement strand
ATGGAGGGATAAAAGAAGAGAATAACAAAAATGAGGGGAAAAAAAGAGAAAGAGAGTTTGGTGGTTTAAGAGAAAAGAAGAGAGTTGAGCTAGGGTTTAATTCTTCTTAGTCTTCAAGAAATATTTTGAAGTTGTTCAAGAAGAGAAAAAGGTGGAGGAAGGAAAGAGCTTCTCTTTGAGCCAACGATCCCTTCATTTGGTGAATAATGAAGGTAAGATCATTTTGAATCCTTTGGATTTTTGGAAGGATTTTAGTTCATGGAGTTTAGAAAATGCTTAGGTTTAGGTATTCTACAATCAATTTTTGTGATTTTGCATTGTGAGATTTCCATTAGGGAATCAAGAGACGCCTACCCAAGAGTGAGGAGAAAGACAAACTTGACTTGGATTTTGCAAGTAAATTAGGTAGGTAATATGTTTATAGTTGTTGTGTAATATGAGCTAATTGTCTTATGTGTGAATATATGCTAAATTGTGAATTGTTATGATGTGGAAAAATGCATTATGATGTGTTTTATTTTATGCCTTGAAATATGTCATGGAATTTTTATATAAATGAAAAGAAAGGAAAGAGCATGCAAAATATGAAAGTATGATGAAATGATTTGAGCATTTGATAAAATGCTTTTACGCATGATTATTTGCTTCTGTTTTGGTGATAGTGGAACCATTCTTTTCGTCACATGCACGTTGACAATAGTCTTCTCTCGACTGCCCGCTTTTGGCATATGAGCTTTAAAAACGGACTCATTTTATTCATGGGGTAAACTTCAGTTTCTCTATTATGTTTCCATAGAACCTTTAAGCCAATTGTTTATGCATTGCATAATTGAATTGTCAAGTATGATGCATAATTGAGTGTTATGTTTTGATGGATGTGTTGGGCCCCGATTTCTTTTTCATAGTAAATAAGCTTGTTTAATGTATTTTGAGGTTTAATTTGCTAATCTTCTTTTAGTTAGAAGTATTTAAGGGTTTTATGAAAAGAATAAGCTGAATTGGGGGTAATTTAGGAAATTCATTTATGTTTTTAAAGTTGAAGTCTATGAAGGAGGGGTATTTTAGTCTTTGGAGAAAATAAGGAAGTGAAGTGTAGCCGTATAGATAAATGAAGAGTCAAAAATTGCTAAGGCTTATAAAGGAAGCTACGAAATAGTAAAGGAAAAGAAGAGAGTAAACGATACTACAACGTTTTAGGCTTACGTTTTTAAAGTTTAAGACAAGTTTTGTTAAACCTTAGAGAGAGGTTCACGAAACTTCAAGAAGAAAAGAAGAGAGAGAGAGAGACTTTCGGTTAAGGGCTGGTGAGACACGTGTCCGATGTCCTACGTGACATCTGGACGCGCAACCCACGAGGGTGGGGTTCCAACAGGATGAATCTTCATGATATGTTTTATATGGTCAAATTGGATAATAGAATTGCTAGGTTAAATGGGATATACATGCATACTTTGATCTATCTATATGTGTGTGTGTGTATGTGTGTGTGTGTGTGTGTGTGTGTGTGTGTGTGTGTGTGTGTGTGTGTGTGTGTGTGTGTGCTTGAATTGTATGGCTCATTGCCAATGACTATAAATATATAAGCCACTGAGTTTTGCAGCTTGCCCCATTTCATTCCACACCGTAGGTGAAGAAAAAACAAAACAACATTGATCCTTGCAAAGTTGGGCAAACACCAAGAATAGAGACTTTTGTAATTAAGTTAGTTCGGAAACTTTTGGTATTTAGAATCATATTAAGCATTAGTGTTCAATTGTATCATGTGTATTTTTGTATTTTGTATTAAGCCAAAGGGGTGGTTTTTGAAATGTAAAGATATTATGAAAACAAACATTTTGTTATGTAATGGACCCAAGTAATTACTGAAACTCTGATGTGTTCAATAATGTTTGCTTCTTTTATGACTAAAATTATTTTAAATAAATAGAGCCGATTTGATTATCGACTCTCTGCATATGCATTTATTGTTTAAGAAAATTTGCAATGAGATTCGATCGTTTACTGGCTCCAAATGTTAGGCTCCAGAAGTGGTGTCCAACAGGATACTGGGTATGTTCACAACTGAGCATGAGGCTCTAATCACAGTCTGAGCTTTAAGCTCTTTACACTGACAACTCCGGTCACAATTGCCTTTATCTTTCATGCATTCATGTAATGGATGCTTTACTTTCCCATATTTTCAATCAATCTCATGATTTCATATTCACATTCAAATCACGTTTATCATCAAACCCTAGGTTCGGAATTCAACAAAAATCGTTGAGAAAACATTTATTTCGTTTCATTCATATACAGGTAGTACTTCAATATCACATTAATGCATCATAAGTCTCGGACTTTCATTTTTCGGAATCAACACAATCAAATCACATTCATATCATTATTCAAATCATACTTTCAAGCAAATAATTAATTGAGTGAAACCATTTAGATTACTCACAGTTTGTTCCCGAAGCTAATGCCTGGAAGTTCTGGCAACACCTGGATGTTGACATTCTAGTTGCTCCTCTATATTACGCAATATACACATATCACAAATTTGCACAATTATAAGTGTTTATTAATGCACATGTATGTATATAAAATATGCACAATGCATGTTCAATGACATTCCCAAGTATTGCTTTATTATTCTCGTCACTTAAACATTCATATTTCAAAACACACCTAAGTATAATTTGTACGTAGGTTTATACCTCAATAACATCAGTAAAATCAGAATTCATAACTCATTTGGTCAATTCAGATTTTTCCTGAAACACCCTTTCGGGTCTACAGTGCATGACCAATCTAACAATCAAAATGAATTCATTTGGCAATACTTCTTCTAGAAAATTGTTCTCCTATATCTTGAGTTTCTAACAACACCAAGATCATTCAATTTGGTTCAGTAATATGAAAGTTATACCCCAAACATTTTCAGACTGTTCTTATACTGGAACAGTGTCCTGTACTCAACTTCCATCCAGAAATTGAAATTCTTAGAGACTAAATTAAAATTCTATGTCTTCAGAAAATTTGTAGCTCTATGTCTCTATTTGACTCTCAATCAAAAATAATGACATTTGGATAACTACAGACAAGATATTGTCAAAATACCGAAGCATGTTTAATGAAAATACTCCATTCATCAATTTTTCTAGAACTGTTCATCATTTTCGTCCCAATTTCATCAGTTGATCTCTTCGATATAATTTCAGATTGCTATAATTTTTGGTGGTGATGTAGAACAACATGTTTCAAATCTATTGGTTCAAATCCCATGTCATTTAGAGGTCGAGAGAAGAAGTTATAGCCAAAAGATCAAAGGATGCTCGAACTATCTCCAGCCATAGCAGTCACGGTCATGAGTTTCCAACAGATTTCAAAAGTCACGATCATGCTTTTCCTGGTTCTTTACATATTCACGATCATGCAGAAGCACAATCGCGCTTTTCTTCTTCTCTTCCGATACTGAAATTTTTCTTATTCTTCCTCTCTTTTCTTTTTTCTTCAGAAATGTTGTTCTTCTTCTCCTTCTTTCATTCCTTTTTCTAAATCCAACGTTTCTAATCTACATTTTCCTTTATTTTCACTTCATTTTCAACTCTCATTCAGAATCATACACAAACAACTCCAAAATCCATTATTAAGACACAACATCCAAAAACAGCACCCATTCATGCATGTTCTTCAAGTTTTCTGCACTTTTCAATTTTTTCTGCATTTTCATCTTTCCTTTTTCTGCACTTTAATTTTTTGTACATTCACCATTTCAACTCCCATTCAGCTCAACACATTCACAAATAGATCAAAAACCATGATTAATCACAACCATCAAAATAGAACCTTTTCTCGCATATCATCATTTTCTGTATTTCTTCACTATCATTTGTTTTCATTTTCATTTTTTGCATTCTCCTCATTTTCTTCCTCCAACTATCACTTTAATCATTCTTACTTATCTCCAGGCATCACCTTACACCTATCCCTTAACTCTAGATTCCTTTTTTTGTTCATCCTTAAGTTACCAAAATATTCACGCATATGAACAGTGAAGAGAAAAACAAAGCATATATGAATATCATCTTTCATAAATTTCTACACTAATCTCTTACACATTTTCATGGATCTTTCAACTCCAAAAATCATTTCTACACTATTTTATAACAAATTGATAATCAAATCTAAAAAATCAACACTTCCATATTTTCATCCTATGTTCACGGTTTTCATTAAAAATGCCCATTTTTCTCATGTCCATGTAATGTCAATAAATCACCATTTTTGTTTCAAAAACCAACGACTCTAAAGGATTAACAAGATACTTACATTATAAAACTCCAAAATCTTCAAAAACTCAAGAAGCCCTAATCCCTCATGCAACTACGTACATCATTTGGAGGTTGGCAGGTTTCAGTTTTCTTAAGGCAAATGAAAGAACAACAAAGTTGGGAGTAGAAATGACTAGACGAAAGCAAGGTGTAACTTTGGTGAAGGTTTGAAGAAAAAACTCTGTGAAAATGAAGAAACTTGAAGAAGAAAGCTACGAAGAAGGTGAAGACAATAATACAGTACTTGGTCTTTCAAATGAAATTGTATAGTAAAACTTAAACTAAACAAGTGACACTTGTCACTTATCTACCTTCTAAGTCTTTAACTAAGTTCTTATTGAACTAGTCTCATAACTCTCATCTTTTTTTTTCAATTATCACTAAAATTTTCAATATCATTTCTCACAAATTCTAAAGTCATCTATAAAAATCTTCAATATCATGTAACTCATTTCTATTTCCATTCACCAATTTACTTACCAATTGGCATTTTTCCTAGTCTACTAATATTCAACATTTTCAATAATTTTCCTAAAATTCTAATTTAACAAACACGCTCTCTGAATCAATTTTTCCATATACAAAAACCACAATTGTAAATAAAAGTCACATTTCACATATATAAATCAATTATACCCGAAATGTCAATGAATGCATGTACAATCATTTTCATGTGCAAAAATATCTATATCACGTGTACATGGATGTCATATTATGCATGAACATGAAATGCATTTTCTAATCTCTCATATTTACTATTCTATCCCTAACATTGGTAACGGAATATTACACTTATCCTCAGCCTGAACAGTTTCTTCAAAAGCAGCAACTAACTATGAATTTGGACAATTTCTTATTTTCCCTTCACTACATCTTTATGTTTTGGTAATATGGGTTGCTGCTGGAAATTTAATGGAGAGTATCTAGATTTTCGGTTTTGACCCCTTTGAAACATCATTTGTAACAACTTGTAACATTTCGATCTTATGTGCCCGATTACTCCACAAAAGTGACATGTAGGTATAAACCTTCGATTTTTGTTTTAGATTTCTATTTGGACTGATCTAGTCGCACCAATTTTCTCATCATTTGACTTAGAACATTCACCTTTATAGCCAATGCCTTGAAGGTCTCCTTTAATCATACCAATTCTCAACAACTTTTCTAGTTTTTCAATACCTTCATTTAACATTCTTATTCCCTTTTTCTATACTGACCAACTTCAACTTTGTTTCATTAAGCTCATTTATTACAGATAACAACTTCTTCTTAAGGTCTTGAATGGTGTTCTACATGGTAGAGTTTTCTTCCTTCAACTTCTTATTTTTCTTACATGTTTGGACCCATTTAGCAAACATTAACTCATAGGCTTCATAAATATCTTCCTTTTTATCATGTGAAGTACTGATGTCACTATTGTAATCTAAGATTGAGCTTTGATTTACTTATTTTTTCTCAAAGTTTTATGATTTACTCATGTTTTCATCACCGATTACTTCCTTCTTGGTTGCTATTAAGCGACCAATTGGACTTTTGTTGTATAAAGTAACTAACGCAACACTATTCACAACTTCTTCTTCACTACCATACTCACTTTGAGATTTATTTTCAGTCCAAGTGCTTGTATAGGACTTCCCTTTTCTCTTCTGTAAGGTGTTAGAACATTCCGCTTACACATTTTCGAAGTCTTAACACTTATGACATTGAATTTTCTTCACTTTTCTTTAACTATTTTGAGTTTTAGCTTGTTTTTTGAAGTTATTGTTTGATGAAATCCCACCGTTTTGACTAAACTCGGATCTATTCTTCTTTACTTTCTTTAACCACTTGCTGAAATTTCTTGTCAATAACTCTATATCCTCATTCTCCTCGGGATTCTTCTTTGAAGTCATTCACGTCTTTACCAATATCGGCTTACAATGCCAATCCTTTGCTCTTCTCTCGATTATCCCTCAACAAATTCATCTCAAAGGTAAGAATCTAAATTACCTTATCCAAAGACAATTCATTGATATCATGGGCTTCTTTGACGGCCGTAATTTTTGGTATAAACCTCAAAGGCAACGATCTTAATGTCTTCTTAACTAGTTTCAGGTTAGAGTACTTCTTCCCGAGTTGATGTGCTTAGTTTGTTATGCCACGCAGTCTCTCATGGAAGTCTCCAATGGTTTCACTCTCATCCATCTTCAGCTCTACAAATCTCACAACCAATATTTGAAGTTTTGAGGTTATCACAGATTTCAATCCTTCATTTATAGTCTACAAAGTGTCCCATGCTTCTTTTATTGATTCACAAGTTGATATCATAGCAAAGTGACCTTCATCAACTGCATTGAAGATGGCATGCAGGGCTTGAGAATTTCCAAGCGCTCTCTCTTCAGCCCTTTTCCACTCAGATACATCTTTAAGCATTGCTTCTCCCTTTTCATCAGTCGTCACTGGATGTGTCTAGCCATTTAAAACCGAGTTCCATGCTTTTGTTCCTTGTGCCTGAATGAATAGGATAATTTGAACCATCTAACAACGATGGCCTAATGATTGATGCCCCTTCTCTTATAGCCATAATTGCGAAACAAGGATATGCACCGACTTGATATACCAAGTTCTAATTTAGTGACTCGCTCTGATACCAATTGAAAAATCCAAATGATGTAATAGTTTTGCAAAAATCTTCGATTTGACCACAGTTGCTTATAACTATATCTGTCAGTTACTTAATATAAAGCAACTGTATCAGTAATTGTTAATTTATCAACACAAATGAAAACAAAAAAATAAATACAAAATTAAACAAATCAACACCGATATTTGTTAACGCAATTCGATACACCTTGCTACATCTGCGGGGCCCTCGCCCACCTTAATTCTTTCACTAACGACAATAGTTTTATACAAGGATTTACTGAGCCGACACCGCTCAATCCTTAACACTCTGTGAAAGAATTTCATACTCAATAGTACGACCATCTCGTACTAACCTCAACAGAAGTTAAATTATAGGGAAGTTGTTTCATTAAAATAAATTGGAACAAAAACGAAAACACTTGAAATGTAATGAAACAATTTCCCTATAATTTAACTTCTTCCAAGAAGGATCTGAAAAATGTTCACCAATTGAAAAGCCTTAATCTACTGCCCAGATCGCTTGAAACTCCGATTGAAATCAACACCAATTAATTTACCAATCATCAACAAGAAAACCACAAAGAAGAAACATGTCACCCACTATAAATCAACTTCGTCTCTTACCACTCATCATCGTAGCCAATATGAGACGATCCCATCAAAGAACAAAGACTTGGGTTGCATGAAGAACTTAATTAGAAGTGAACCACCTCACCATGTTTTCGGCAATCATCAAAGAGAACATCAACAAAACACCCCCTTATACAAAAACAAAGACTTAGATTGCATAAAGAAATCAATTGGAAGATAGTCACTCATCCAACCTATATGGCAATTATCTCCTTTTTGGCAATAATGTACTTACGACAATAATAAGAAAAAGAACCTTGACGGTACCCCATCGTAGGCAAATCTAAGAACAAGATACTCACATCATGCAAGAAGTCTTCACATCATAGAATTCTTTATTCATCACACCATTTAATCACGTGATGCACATCTACATCTTTTATAAGATTAGGTATTTATTCAAGTCAAACTCAACGTATCTTCTACCTTATCTTGATTTGAATTTGAAGTCTTTCATTATCTTGAAGATCTAATTATTAAAAATGTTAAAATTAAATAATAAGATATATCTCAACAGCATCTTTAGAGATGCAAGAGCTTGTAGTAGTCGCATTTCCTTTTTCTTTGGTTAATTGCTATTAACAAGTGTTTTGAGTTTCTTAATTTTAGCACTCCACGAGAGCTCTCAATTGTACTTAATTTTGGTGTTTTGTTCTCATACTTTGAAATCCAACATTTGGACCGTAGCTTGCAATTTCCACTTGCCTTTTTGTCGTTTAATCTTTCAGTTGCACTGATTTTGCTAAATACATTCAATTGCTTGCTATGAACTTCTCTGCCCAACAAAAGGACTTCGAGCTACCTTTAGTACCTGTTTTGCTATGGCCTCATTTTCAGTCTTTCAGCCGTTGGCAGGTCGACGTTTTAAGTATCCTTGCGAGATCCACGTTTCTCATCATTAGTGCTACACAATCTGGTTTACTCCTTGCGGGATGTTATTTACTAATTTCATGTCAATCATTAATGCTTTCATTTGACTACCAAAACTCCCCTTTCTATTTTTTGTTTGGAAGCTTCAGACGTTTTTAGCTGTGGAGAATATTTTTGCCTGTTCAACGACTACTAATTTTTAGCTTCTTTTAGGTCAAATAGAAACTACACAATGGAGCTCAAACAGGAACTCCAGAAAAACATCGTATAGTATGCGAACCTTACTCAACTGGAGATACTAATCTGTCTTCAAGCACATGTAACTTCCGATTGCAGGAGAAAAAACAGAATGCCATGAAAGAGAAACAAAAACCTTCCTCTGAATCAACAATAACCTATATTGCATCGTCCTCCTGTTCATCCAGTCTCTTATCTCTAGAATGCAGCAAAACATCTGAGTCTCTGAAACTCATGGGGTCCACCCACTTGCCAGCAAAATGCTTCTCTGCAGTCCAGTCAGCAATCTATCGATCTGATCTCAGGATGTTGTGAAGGATTTCCATCTACAGAGAAGCCCGTGGCTTATCAGTTAAAGCTGGTCGTAAGGGAAGTACAGGGGGCCAAACTCTCAAGTACATTGATTCTCCAATACATTTTCAGCACCTCAAGCACGTGGATCCGAAAGCTTCAAGTTCAAAGGAATCATTTCAAGTAGTTCATAAACTTCAAGAAACCTCATTCAGAATAAGTGAAGGGAAGTTTGGCTCTTCAAATTCTTCACTGAGAGAGGCTCGTCTATTCTCTTGTGATGGAAGAGAATCAATAGAGGCACTGGAATCTGCAGTAAAGCTCAAAGAACTCCGTAGGTTGTCTTTGGACAGTAGAGCACGCTCCATACGGGGATCCCCAACTGAAATGAAATCCAATTACACGTTAGCTAATATGACAAGGGAGAATGACTCGAACAAAATCCCAAGTCCACAAGAGAAGCAGGATGCTATAAAGACCATCTGGCCCTACGGCAAAGTTGAGGGGGTTGGAGAACCTCCCAGAACTCACAACAACAAAAGGAAACCACAAAATGTATACTGAAACTACCCAAGATACAGAAAATGATCCTTCCTCAGTATCATCCAGTTCGATTAACGACAACAGGTGAGATCTTATCTATGTCTCACCAAGAAATCATCATAAGGAATCTCCTTCACCCAGGCAGAGAAATTGGGAATCAGAAAAGAAATCCACATTTAGTTTGAAGTTCCCAATAGAACCAGCTCCGTGGAAGCAAATACATGGAACCAGAGGTTGTCAGACACCAGCTTTGAAGACTCAGGTATCCCTAACAAAATCTCCACATTCTTCTCTCTCTGTTTATGGCGATTTAGACAAAAGGTTGGCACAGCCAGTGTTCAAAAAGTCTGGAAAGGATATCAGAACTCTTAAGCAGATACTTGAAACAATGCAGAAGACTGAAGTGATGTTAGAAACTAGAAATGAAGCTTCAAACATTTTAAACCTTTTAAGTGCAACAGGCAGCAGTGACAGCGTTAACAAGCAACCAAAGCCAACAATTCTGAAAAACTTGCAGAACGGGTGTTTTAATTCTGCCTCGACCAAGGGCATCCAAGTCACCTATCGTCATCATGAAACCAGCAAGATGCATTGACAAAGCCAATTGTCCGACATCATCAATGAATATAACTTGTGACTTATCAGGTCTTTGCCAATGTGCTGTCAAAAGACATAAACAGAAGAACCAATTATCAAGGGGACCATTCCACCCAAGCTGTTAGAGCTAGCAACAAAAATTATGGTGCCAGATTGGTAAGATTCACACAACCTTCAAATGAGCCTCAGTCAGCCTGAATGAGTCCTAAGCAGGGAAAAGGCTTAACATCCTCGAATTTAAGACAACAACAGAAGAAACCAGGGTTGGAGAAGCAACCTCACCCTAAGGTGTCGTCATCAGACCTGAACAGGACCGGACAGCAGGCCACCAGAGAGCTAATAGAATCAGATTCTCCAGATGGAAAATCTAACTGAAAGCCAGTGGGTGATGGAAGCAGTTCTATTAGTAGTAAAGTGAGAGACCTGAGTTTCCAAAGTGAATCACTCTCTCTCAGCATTCAGAGAACAGCGTTAGTTTGGGCTCACTTGTTGATGAAGAGGTCCCTAGTATGGATAGGTCTGAAAAGTCAAGTAGCATCCTCAACTAGCAAGCTCAAAGTACAGAAAATGTATACTTTCTTCCTCTCAAGTATCTATGTGTTATTTTTAACATCTTTCACTGATCCAGTTTCTCTCATCCAGAATCCAATAGCAAGACCAATTAAAGCCGGATCCCACAAAGTACTAGCAACTTCCTCAGAACTCCCATTACTGTTCTAGATGCAACACTTGGCCTTGATGATTTGCCATCTCCAATCAAGAAGATATCGATTGCATTCAAAGGTGGAAATATTCAACAGATAATAGTTACATTATCACAATTGACATGTTAATTGTATCTGACTCGAAACATTAGGCATATCCACATACATTTGGAAAGAAAGAATACATTGAAGGTTGACGAAAGAGTAAACAATTCATCAAATAAGGAAGAAAAATAGATGATAGTTCAGGAAGTTAGATCAAATACATGTCAGAAAGAGAGAGAGAGAGAGAGAGAGACTGTTATATTAATATATGGTGTTTCATTCTCTCATACTTATTCAATATTCCTGATGCAGATGATGTGACAGAAAATTCCTATAAGCTACAAAGGAATCCTGTGGACATGAATAAATCATCCAGCAATACCAAGTCCAAGCTCAACCCTGTGATTGATCGTACGGAAATGATGAAATCCATAGATCTTAAGCAGGCATTATCAATGAATGGGGACAATACTGCTGCTGAAGTTAGAACCTTGTACAACTGCTCCAATCTAGACCATAAATACAGTCAGAAATATTTTTGGCAGCACGTCTCCTTAAAGAATTTGAATCAAAATTTACAACCATCAGGCTCAATCCAACAAATTATCCAATCAATTGCAGCTTATTCCTAACTCTGTAAGAAGCCAAAGGAAGACCTAGGCATTTAAAAGGATGCGTTGATAAACAGATAGATTCAAAACCTCAATTGAATACACAAAGAAATCTGTTATCTGATATCGTGAATGAAATTCTAGCTCGAAAATTATACTTGGAGAGTTCACTCAAGCGGTGGCTCTGTTCAATCATGCCAGTTGGACATGGACAGACAGGACATCAGCTTTTGGGAGAACTACACTCAGAGATAGACAGGCTGCAAAGTGCCACTGCTAACTGCAGCTTAGGTGACAAGGATGATAGTTTGACAAATATTATAGGGCAGATTTGACACATGAATCATCCCACTGGACTGCTTACCATGACGGAATTCCAGAACTACTTTTGTATATTGAGCGCCTGATCTTTAAAGACTTGATAAATGAAGTTGTGACCAATAAGAAAGGAGGTCTACTGGGAAGGCCAGCTGACCATTGCAAGCAACTCTTTTCCATGTAGGATTCTGGCAATCATATGAAGCTGATACCCAACATTCAGAGTTAGAAATTTACTCTACTTATAGCATTTTTATTCATTTTTCCCCAATGAAGAAAAAGATCAAAATAAAGTAAACGCTAGTTGTAAATGTCCACAAGAAACTTAAATAAATGTTGTTCACAATCAAGAAGTATTTACTAGCATTTGCAGTTATGGTAAATTAGAGCAATAGGTACTGCACTTTTCTGATGCAGTAAACTAAGAACATAAACTAATGACTTCTATATTTTTCCGTGAAAAGTGTGCAGTGCACTAAACATTGAAAGATTTTGACTCTTTGTTTTTATGATCTCAGTTACACTCAATTTGCATTGTTCAGGCCATCTAATAGACAGACTACCTATCATTTTAATTCATCAAAAGGTATTTCATTTCTTGAAAAAGGAAAGACGTATAAATTTGTCCAGTTGTAGCTAGACTAATTGGTGGTCAGCCAGCATGATACGTATGAGAAAAAACCGTTACATAGCAAAAGAAATTCATTAAATTCTAGGGCTTTATCTTTTGTTTTTGGTCATCTCAAGTACCAAATAAATAAGATTGCAGGCACCAAGAAACCTCACAAGGGCAATTTCAACACGATAAAGAGCAATCAATTGTGCATTAAATTTCCATTTTCTCCCCTATCCCACTGATAAAACATGATACTGCTAGTTAAGAGAAAATGATAATTACTATCAACAACAGTCCAACTACAAAGAAGTAAGATAACATGTACCAAGAAACACAGCTCTTCACATTCAACCACTCTCTGAGAAAAAAGTCAATTTGATTCAATCGTGCAGAGAGAAACACATCCTACTTTATCCATAAGAAAAGAGGTAAAAATTCTACATATACTCCATGAAACTTGTCGTGGCCTTCAAAGTGCCATTAATCAGTATAAAATCATGACAAATTGTCATGAGAATAAAAAATCTCTAACAGGGGTATATTGTGACAAGCTACATTTGCATACCTCCGAAACTTGCTTGGGCCAATTATCTACTGTAGTTTGTAATAACCATTCAATAGAATAACATGCTGATACTTAACTAGTCTTGAACCAGCTTCTGCTGCTAGACCCTAAAGAAGTATACAAATTCTAACAAAACCTAATTTACAACTGAGCCAGCTCCTCTGGGTTTTCCATGGATTGTTTAAGAATTTTCTCAGCCCTCTTTTTCTTTTCATCCTTCTCATTTTCATCTGCAGTGCACAACCAAACCTTCTCCATGCCTTTTTTCTGTGCCTTTAAGTCAAGTGCAGTTGCCACTGGCCTTCTTCCGATTCCTAACTTAAATTGCACAGTAGTTCTTTGATTAGGAAGAGCATTCTTCTTTTCCTCAGAATTAGAGAGTCTACCCTTGATTGCTTCAATAGCTGGAGCAAAGGTGCCCATCACTGACACAGGGTTATCCACAAAAACATTTTCCTCGGTAAGATTTCTAACAGCTGTGTCATTTGCAAACTTAGATGGAAGAGTCATGTGGGACACCTCCTTGTCTCCAGACTGGAGTGGAGCAGCAAGAAAGGGATTACTCTCCCCAACCTCTTTGGCCTTAACACTGGTAACGACAGCAATAGATGATGAGCCTTCAGACCCATTACAATTATAGTGCTGCTGCAAGTTCAACACAAACCTATCCGTTTTTCCATGTTGCTTTGATCGTTCAATCTTCTGGACCATGTCAGAAGCTTCTTCATTCCCTGTTGGTAACTGAAGGTAAGTCTGTGGGCCAGGAAATGCAGGTAGCCATGGTGGAATGTGATCCCCAGGAGGCTCCTTACCAATTTGCAAAAAACTTGCTGCCAGTTTTCGCTCTCTGACAGCAGGGAAGGAGGGGAGAGAATATGCAAATGGGATAACCTCCGCAACACCAACAAATTGGACAATCTCCTTGATTGTGCCCGAACTTGCAAGACAATGATCAATATCAGAAGCAGCAGCAAAACCTTGAGAGGAGCCCAACTCTTCCAATCCTTGGATAACATCAAAAGCATTAACCTCAGTTCTACCGGCTAAGTTAGCAAAGAAATGCGCTGTCTTTCCTAAACTATGAATATATTGGAGAGTAACATCGGAAAGCGTATCAAGAGCAGACTGTTGAAAGGCCTGAAACCCTGCACCCTCACATATTTGTGCTACAGCAATCTCGGCAATTGCATGGGGAAATTCACTGGATTTCCTTTTTGAAAGGTGTAAATTTTGATGAATCGGGCCATTCTCCCCACCTCCATGGCTCATGATCAACAACACCTCATATCACTTCAACCACATCCAACAGCACCATACCTTCTCACCCACTATTTAACCATCCATTTCTTAATCCTCCTAACAAAATAACAAAAAAACGAAAGTATTAAATATGAAGGACCCATTTAACAGAGAACATCCATTAACACCGAACACATTGATAAGAACAGCGTCTACACCAATGAGCCCACAAATCACTTAACCGAGAATGCGAAGACACAAAGAAGTAATCCATTACAAACAAGCAAAAACTGAAAGACCAACGTGAGGCCATCATTCAGTTTCTATGGGACTCGAGCAAACCCTAGAAATCTGAACACAAAAAAGAAGGAAACCAAGTCAAAAAATAAAAAAAGGTAAGCACACAAAAATGCTTACCAGCAGCAACTCTAGGGTTTACCAGCAGAACGCACGGAGTGAAATCAAGGGAATTTTACAGAAATTAAAATTGGAGAAAAACCCTCTTAAAACCCCCAATTTGAATCAGCTCAGATTTGGAGTTGAGAGAGAAAAGAGGCCGTGGGTTAATTATAGAAGACAGAATATGTGATTTTATTGACTCCCATGATACAGTTACCGACCTGTGCAATTTACGACCCTGACCTCCCCAGCCGCTTCTTGCCAACTGTCACGTCATCATTATATTATACACTATTCCCTCTTTTCTTTTTGTTTTTATTTTTAATTAGTCTTATAAATTAGTCTTTTTCTTTATTTTTTTATCTTTTAATCTGTATGACTTACATACTCCCTTTTAGTTTTAGGTTACTTAACATTTGGGCTTTTAAGATGGGGCATCACCATTTGGGCTTCCTTCACTTATCAATGGATCTTTCGACATAACAAAAAAAATAAAAAATTGATGTATTAAATTTATTTATTAAAAAATTGAAGGTATATTATTTAGTGTATCTTAACTATAAGCAAAATATTATACATATCTATATATATATCAATCTTCATTTTGTAAAGGTAAATATACTTAGAAAAATATAACTATATATTTTGATTAGTAAAATAACTTAATTTTTACCAATAATTAAAAAATATAATCAGTTTGACAAGTTTAATTATTAAAATATTGAACAATCCAATTTTTCAGTTTGATTTTTAACTTTTCAATTCGATTTACTTTAATAATTCTTATTGTTAAAAATTGATCAATTTATTAATTAAATGGTCAATTTTCATAAATTAATAAATTCTTATGAACTAAAATAAATAAATCATTTTTATTTAGCAATCTCTTTTTTCAATTAAACTCCAAATTCTTTGATAGGTAAGGACAATCTCTTTAAATCATATTTCAAATTCTTCAATTTTATTCAAATTTTAGTCAATTTTATGACAGTCTAATACCGATTAAACTATTTAAACCTTAAACCCTTTGTCTTACTAGTTTAACTTACGATCCATTTTTAAAACATTGATTTTTACTATTCTAAGAAAATTAATACTTAATCTTTGTGCAAAAGTTAAATAATTCAATATAATTTTGATAAAATGTTGAAAAAAATTAGATGAAAATTATTTTTTATGATTTTTTAAAAATTTAAAGGATGAAATCATAACAATTAGAAGACAAGTCCAAATGTCACCAAATATTACAGAGTAACTCTAAAAAATATATTTTAAATAGATGATAAAGTCCATTTGAATGTTAAGTTTTGTATATTACAGGTGCAATCATACCAGCACTAATGTACCAATTATCATCAAAACTTCGAAATTAAATGTGCTTGGGTAAGGGTAATACTAGGATGGGTGACCTCCTGAGAAGTACTCGTGTTGCACCCCTCTTTCACATCTTTGGGAGCTCTCCACTATTATCAAAATGTTCTGAAGGATGGTGTTTTAACTCCACCAATTGAACTACTAAAGGCTGGAGCTAGAGCTTGGTGGCCAGCATTGATTGGTATTGTTTGGTCCAAAAGACCAGCCTTCATAGCAATAAACATTTGGGCTAAGGCTAGGTGGGGAAAGAAGGAGCTACAATAGGTCATGTTACATGGGGATGGTACGATTTTATTTAAATTTTGTATTATTCTTGCTTGTTGGAAATAGTTGAAAAGGGTCTATGGCACTTTGATGACCAACCGCTGTTTCTTGAGAAGTGGAGGCCGAGAATGGACATGGACCGGAGCCTAATTGATGTTATTCTTATGTGGATTCATTTCTATAACCTACAGATGGAGTTCTAGACGGTATTAGGTTCGAGTTATGTGGCTAGCTCCCTCAGTAAATAAATTTGCATGGATTCACAAACTACCTCTATGGAGAGGATAGGATATACGAATTTGTGTATAGAAATTCCTAAGACTATTGTATTGCCTAATAGCCTTCCAATTCTTAAGCTACGAGATAATGGGGAGATGGAGAAATTTGTTATTCCTATAAGAAGGGTCCTTCTCTCAGGTTGGCATGAGGATCTCAGCGGTAAAGTAAGATATGCTTTGGAAAAGGAGATTGTGGAAGTCATTGATGATTGTGTTAATATTCCCTTAAAGAAGGTTGGAAGTCCTATGATTAATGTAAAGCTGGAGGAAATGGTAGTCGAAAAAGGAGAGGAATTGGTGCAAAAGGAGAATGCTAATAGTACTTTACAATTGATACTTCACAATTGATCGAGGATGGACAGATAGTTTGTAACAATATGTAGTAACCAACTGAAACAAAGAGGTTAGCTAATCATGTTGATGTGAATGTTTATCTGGCTTATGAGGAGTCAATTGTGCAGTTGGAGGTTGGGAATTCTAAGGTGGAGGAAAGTCCTGCATCGCCTTTTGTCAAGTCCCCTATTGTTTCTGTATTGAAAAGGTGTAATGGTATGTAGGAACCAACTCAAATAGAGGGGTTAGCTGTTAATGTTTCTCTGGCTTGTGAGGAGTCAATTGTACAGTTGGAGGTTGGGAATTCTAAGGTAGAGGAATGTCTTGCATCGCCTCTTATTAAGTACCTTATTGTTTCTATATTGAAAATATCCTCTGTTGAACATGTGCCCAATGGTAACCATCGGGCTGGATCTTTAGAACTTTATGAATTGGAATGTAATTCTCCTCTAGCTGAGGAATCTATATATGAAATTCCTTGCAATTTTTGTTTGCAAACTTAACAACACAAATCTTGTAGAAGGAGGAAACAGAACCAAAAATATGTGGGGTCTTCCCCCAACAATGGAAGTCCTAATATGAAACGTTAAGGGGTTAAATGGTTTTGGTGCATGAGGTAGTTAGGGATAAGAAGCCTTGCTTGATTGGCCTTCTTAAAATCCCTTATCCTTATATGGAGCTAAATTTTTGGGGGAAAATTAAGAGCTAATTACTAATCAAACTCTTCGCATTATAATGCCATAATAGTATGTCTTTTTAACAGTGACATGATTGGAGTCCAGATTTTGGAATCTTCTGATCCATTTATTCACTTACGATGTCAGCTTCGAAGTATGTCATCTGTTTTTAACTTGTCCATCGTATATGCGTCAAATTTTGGCTTTCAACGAAATATGTTTTGGTCAGGCCTAACTAGGATTTAGCTTAATGTTGATAATATTTGGCTAGTGGTAGAGGACTTTAATTGCTCCCTCATCTCAAATGAAATTGAAGTGGTGGACAACTCAATCTTAGTTTGACTAAAGAACTTTCTGACTTTCTTGAATGAACTTAGTGGATTTAAACGTCACTGGTAGAAGGCTTACTTGGTCTAATAATCAGCAAGGGAACTTACTTGTTCTTAAGAAGATGGATTGGTCTTTAGTTAACTCTACTTAGTTGTCATACTTCTCTAATTCTTTTGTGCATTTTGGTGAAAATCTCCCATCGGATCATTCATTCATGTTGATTCAAAGACTTGAGGAATGTAATAGTAGCAGCCCCATTTCTATTCTTTAATGGATTAACAGAGATGGAGGGTTTTCTTGAGCTGGTTGGTAGTTGCTTAAATGTTGAAGTAGTTGGCTATAAATCTTTTCAATTAATGCAAAAACTGAAGATAGTGAAGGCTACTATGAAAAGTTTCATATCTCATCGTAAAATGGATCTCTCTAACCTCAGGGAGAAGCTTCTTGTAGCCCAAGCATCTTGTTATCAAGATCCTCACTATGTTGCTCTTCGTGCTAATGAAAGGGATTGTCTTTATGATTACCTAGATGCTATTAAGCTCCAAAAATCTATACTTAAGCAAAAGTCTAGATTGAGTTGACTATAGGATAGTGACTCAAATACTAAGTTATTCCACTCTACCTTACTTACCTATAAAAATACAAATAAAATCTTAGTACTTAAGGACGGTAGGGATAGATGTATACGACTCAGATTCATCTCTAGGAGCTTGCTAGGAATCACTTCCTAGAGCTTATGGGTGAAGACTTTTCCTCGAGGCCTAGCTCTAATGTGAATAGATTGTTTGAAATTAGAATTGATCATAGTATCAAGGATCTTTTGGTGATGCCTATCTCTTGATTAGATGTCAAAAGAGTTCTCTTCAGTATGAAATCTTCTAAGGCTCCTACCCTGGATGGATTCATAGCTTTTTTCTTCCAAAAAAACCTGGGACATTACTAGAGAGTTATTCTCTGCAGTTGCGTTGGAATTATTTGATTATGGAAAAATGCTTAAGGAATTGAATCATACTCACATATGCTTGGTCCCTAAAAAGAGTAGCCCTCAGTGCATAAGTGACTTCAAACTAATTTCATGTTGTAACATCATTTATAAAGTCATCTCTAAGATTCTAGCTAAGAGACTTAAATTGGTTATTTCTAATATCATTACCTCTGTTCAAGGTGCTTTCATTCCTGATAGGAATATCAGAGATAACTTACTTCTTTTATAGGAATTGTTAAAGGAGTACCATTCGGGCAAACAAATCAAAAGCTATTTAATTACAGTAGACTTCTTCAAGGCATTCGAAATTGTAAGTTGGGGATTTATTTGAGTTTGTCTTGAAGCTCTTAAGTTACCTTCCAATTTACTAATTGGATCATATCTTGCATCCAAAATCCTACTTGGAGTATCCTTGTCAACGGAGTCCTAACCAATTGGCCAGGATTGTCAAAGGTATTTTTAAGGAGACCCATTATCACCTTGTTCATTTGCTCTAGTAACGGAAAGGTTTTCTCATCTGATAAGTAAATTTCTTGCAATAGGAGTTTCCAATGTCATTACAAATGTCAAGCCCTCCAACTTACTCATCTTATTTATGTTGATGACCTATTGATTCAATGTGGTACTGATCCTCACTCCATCTCCATAATGATGCATGCTTTGAATTTATTTAAAGAATGGTCAACGTTAAAATTTAGTCCTGAAAAGAGTTGTTTGCATTTATCAGCAGATGTAAGAAATATTGATATTGTTTGAAATTTAGTGGGGTTGAATATTCATTATAGTCCCTTCTGTTATTTGGGGTTTTCTGTCTCTTCAATTAAACCTAAGTTGCTTGATTGTCTACCTCTTTTGGAAAGAATTTAGTCAAGGGTGGATGCTTAGCAAAATAGGTTTCTTTCTTATGCTGCTAGACTAATACTTATTATCTCTGTATTAAGTAGCTTACATCTATATTAGGCAGCTCATATAGCTTTGCCTCGAAAAGTCCTAAAGGAAATCGATAGAATCCTGAAAGCTTTCCTATGGTCCAGTAGCACAAATAGTTCTAAAAATGCTAAGGTAAAATGGAGTGAGATGGTTATACCGAAGAGGTTTGGAGGAATTGGGATCAAATCTATTTCTACCATGTAGAAAGTATTAATGTGTAAAGGACTTTGTTGATTATATAACGATCACAGTACGCTATGGGTTAAGTGGATACATGAGTATCACTTAAAGAATGTAAACTTCTGGCAAATTGCTTGCTTGCAGGTAGGAATTCTCTTGGATTCTGATCCAGATGTTGATGCTGCGAGAATTGGTCTACCCTTGTATTAAACACAAGATTAGGAACGGTGACAGAACCTAGCTTTGGTTTGATAACTGGTTAGACTCGAGTCCCCTTATCCTTAATCCTCACAAACGTCATTTGAGAAATAGAATTCCTCTTCATCTCAAGGTTTCATCTTTGATTTGCAATGGCCAATGACAAGGTAACTTTAAAGGTTTTGATACTCTGGCCCAACTATTCCCCTCTATAGCTAATAAGCTAATTGATGACTCCATTTGGATTTTGGAACCGATTGGTATATTCTCTAATAAATCTTGTCATCAGATTATAACTAGAGGATTATTTGAGGTACTTTGGTTTTCACTATTATGGCGTAATTCAATAATTCCAAAGGCGTCTTTTATCTCTTTGCTTGCAATTAAAAACCAAACCAGGACTAAAAGGCAATGACATGGTAATGTTGACTCTACTTGCATATTATGTAAAATGGAAATATAGGATCAAGATCCCCTTTTTTTTCTTTGCAAATTCCTGAAAGTGATCTAGAGTAGGATCTTACAGTTGATACCTAATACTAGTACTCCATACACCTAGGACCAAGCTCTCAACTGGGCAATTAGCAACTCTTAAAAGGGTAAGCCTAATGCAATCCTATATAAACGTGCATTTACTTCTACTATTTATTGTCTCTGGAAGGAGAAAAACTTGCGTAGATTTTCCAATCATGAAGAAGGGAAATATCAGGTAGCTGACACGATAATTAACTAGGTTTGACCTACTTTAATTACAAAAATTTTCGCCTCACTTTATCTCCTGATATGAAGAATAGATGACACCTCTAACTCAATTTATTTTTGTAGTTATTAATAGCTAGTTTCTCACTTATTGGTTTTTAGTTGTGTATATACTTGAACTCAGTGTAATGTTGGATTAGTATTGTCTATACATTACCCAATATTCATTTTTTTAAAAAAAGGTTTTGCATGTTACGTAAATAAACATATTTCGTATGTTATAACATGTAACACAACAAACATATTTCGTATGTTTTGTCATGAAGATTTGGTTTTGGTCTAAACTCTTCTAGATTGTTTAGGGCCTTTTCGAGTTTTTGGTATGGACATGAACTTAAATAAGAGCCAGTTTTTTGTCTCCCCAGAGTTGAACCAAATGGTACCTCAACTTGAAAGCTTGTCTAGTCTTAAACTAGGACACCTTCCCATTCGATATTTGGGACTTCCCCTTATATCTGGTCAGTTGTCTAGGAGGGATTGTATCCCTTTGTTAGACAAAATTGATTGTAAAGTTAATAATTGGACCTATAAATATCTCTTTTATGCTGGTAGAGTCCAATTAGTTATTTCAGTCTTGTCAACCTTTCAGGTTTACTAGGCTAGCATCTTCATTATTCCTTCTTTTATTCTTAAGAATATAGACAAAAAACTTAGGAATTTCTTATGGCCGGGGTCGGTTGAGAAAAAAGCTGTAGCTAGGATTAATTGGAATGACGTTTGGAGACATAAAAAAGAAGGTAGTCTAGGTTTTAAACATTTGCCTAGTTGGAATAAAGTGTTAATAGGAAAAACAATTTGGGTTCTTTTCACTAATAGGGAAGCCTTGTGGGTAAAGTAGGTTCATCCTATTATTTTGTGAAGGAAAAATTTTTGGACTATTTCTCCTAGTCCAAAAATTCGTGTCTGTTAGAAATTCGTGGAGTTGGCAGAAGATCTTGTCTGTTAGAGACCAACTTAGGAACCAATTTCGATTTAGAATTGGGAATGATATCTCTACTTTTTTATGGCAGGATCTTTGGCATTCGAGTGGTATCCTGTTGGCTCACTCAACTCCATGATTGATCAATGGATCAGAGCTTCCCATGAATGTTAGAGTATCAAATGTTATTTGGAACAATGAATGGAGGTAGCAACATACAAATGTGGAACCTATTCGCACCCTAGAACCTCTTCTTTATAACCCAGATTCATCCAGTGATGATAGACTAGAATGGCTAGCTAGCCCTTCCAAGTAGTATACTAATGAGTCAGCATACAAACTCATGAGACTGATCAATCTGACGATGCCTTGGTATCCATTAGTATGGCATAAGGGGAATAGTCCTCGATGTTCCTTTATTTTATGGTTGACCTTTCAAAACAAATTACAGACTAGGGATAAACTACTGTTTCTCCACACCCCAAACGATATTCCTTTTGCGTTCTGGATTCCGAGACTATTGACCATATATTCTTTTATTGTGTTTTCTCACGGTCGGTTTGGACCACTACTCTTCACTATTTTCACCTTACCAATCCACAACTCACCGATCTCCATTCCATCCTACTATGGGTTAACATGTCTCCACCCTTCAACAATAGTAACTTTCATACCTTCTACATTGTCATGTCTATTGTTGTGTATAATCTGTGTTCTGAATGAAACCTTCGAACCTTTCGCAATAAAGCCTCAGATATAGGGAGTTTTACCTCGCGGGTGATCTTACAAGTTATGGAACACCTCTGCTTAAACACTGAGGAAAGGTAATTATGTGTGTATTCAGTTTCTTTTTATTCATATTAATAAAAGTGAAGGTTTAGGGACATCTCAGGGATACTAAGGAGGATGTTTATACTTCCTACCCATAGATAATAGGCAGGTCAATAAGAGGAGATCCATTTCCTATAGAGGTCCTATCCAGATAGGTATAAGCGCAGAAGGCAACCTTGACCGTAGACAAGGAAATAGAAGGACTTTCTCATTTTTTCTAGATGAGTTCTGCTGATTGTGGTTTTTTGGTATTATGCTTGGATTATAATTGCTGGTCATTGTGTGTTGTTCTCATGCCTGCTAGTGAGTTTCTGTAACAGAGTAGTGGATTTAGTTTTCTTAGGCTTCTTGATAGGCAGGTTATGAGGGTGTAGTATTTTATTCCACGCTTTGCTCACGGTTCCTATGTATATGTCTTATGTGAGCCATTTTGGTAGGCTATAGATTTTTTTCCGGAAATCACTAGCTGTGTATATAACAATCTCTTACTTGTATAAAATTTTTTGCTGATTTACCAAAAAAATATTGGGAAATATTTGGTGAATTACAAATATCAAGATATTCAAAATAATATACCCAAAAGTTAACTTGCCAAGGTAACATATCTTTCTATAAACTAAGTTTTGAAAAAAAATTTATTTGAAATTATTTCAAGGTATTAATATTATTACTGGTAGAACAATTATAAAATCATATCCTTTTAAGAAGACTTTTATTCCTAGAATATGTTTATTACAATTTTATTTCCATTACATTTTACAAAATCACATGAAATTAATGATCGTGAAATAAATAAAATAACGTATCCTTTTTTAAGTAATGAAACTTTAACTAACGCATTAGGCAAAGAATTATATGTACTTTGATCACATTTTAAAGTTGGTATAAATTCTTTGGACTTAATTCATTGTTTCATTTTTAACCTAAATTCAACTATGATAGTACTGACGTAGGGGCACGTGTATATTAATTGTTTATGCACTGTAAAGCAAGAAGCTTATCTAGCTAATAAATAAACAAGCAATGGTCCATCGCTAAGAAATCTCGTTAAGATTACCTCCAAGACAAGTTGAGATAGCTAATTATCGCACACCGTTTCTTCTCCCGCATACGTTTGCTTTCAATATGAGCAGCTTTCATCAGAGGCTTCTTTGACTATTAAAAGCTGTTATTTCCTTCTAAGAATTAACGTCTTATTGGATCTTGTGCAAAGTTGACACTGCCACAATTATGCTTTCTTTACCCACTTACTCTCTTCTAAATACCAAGAAGACGCTAGTCTAACTCTGAACACCACCCTACCTACTCTATTATCCTCTTGTACAATTGATGATCAAGCTATGAACAACATGATACAGGAACATCACGTGGCAGGCTGATTTATATACCGATGTACAGAATTTGCAATTGCCTGTAAAGATTTCTTTTACCTATGCACTCTCATCTCTCGACTCTTGATTACCAGCCCGGATTCCTGTTGGTATCTTAACATCAAAACATCGACAAAGAGGGAGAAAAGTGAAATATGGAATTAATGATTCTAAAAACTTCAAAATGAGATTGACAGACGAAACATTAAATATCTAGGAGTTGCAGATTGTCCTTATCTGTATTTAGCGAGAAAAGAAAGAAACATGGACATCTTGCAAATAATCTTCACTATATAAGGATCGGACTTCAGTGACAAGTTATACATAAAGATATAAATTTGCACTAAATTAAACGACTGCAATTCCATTTCAGAAGAAGAATTATCGCGCATTTCCTGAACTGAGATTATGCATAAATCAATTCATTGTAGTTATTGAATTACTTCTCTGACGAGTACAAAGTATAAAGATGAAATGCCGAGCTGATACCAAATTAATCACACTATGGAACGAAATATAAGGCATGAGAAGATGTGAACGCAGCTGTGGATGTAATAACTTCCATTAAACTCACACCAGGGTAATACATATATATATATATATAGAGCGAGAAGGAATCTTGTGCTGATAACTTAAGCACAGCAGCCTTGTTTCTCACATGGAAAAAAAAGAAAGAAAATGAGATGCTCTCTACTTCTTTTTAAGTTTTGAATGGCTTTTTATGTCATTTACAAGGAAACTCATGGTCGTACTTCCGGTACCATGATATTGGAGAAGCCTAGGGGTCACAGTCACACTGAAATGAAAAAGATCTCATGGATTTGCTCATAGGATATGGATTTGCCGCTGTGGGATTTAACAGGAGATTTTGAGAGCTTGAACTCGACATCTGGAAATGGTTGACTTGTCTTGGATCAACATCCGCTGCAGTTCTAACATGTGAGGCGAAATAAGATTGTGTCGTTCCAGGTCGGCTCAATAAAATCTGAGAGCCAGAAGACAAAGATAGTGTGGATTGCAATGGTACAACATTTAGGTTATGCAAGTCTTCTGTTTGTGTTGCATATCCATGACCTCCTAACTGAAAACTCGGAGCTTCTAATTGGAAAAACGAAGCATAAGGAGCAAATCCAAGTGAGGAAGAGTGAGTTGGTCGAAGTAAGAAACTGGTAGAAGCCCCTGGACCTTCATCTCTTTCCTGTTCATCTTCTTCATTTCCTTTTGTCCAACTTTCATTCTCGTCAGCTAAATCTTTTACAACTTCTTTCGATTTTTCCCTCATAAGTGAATCTGAACTCCAAAAGTTTGATCTTTCTAATTCACCCGCATCTTCCCAATTGATGCTTTTAGTTATTTTAGACCTTTCTTTGTCGGACTGTGATGAGGGGTCAACTTCATGATGACTTGTCACTGTAGGATGATTCAGGCCAAAGTTTGCAGGTGGCAGCGGGAGTGGTGGTAGCTCATCTATTTCGTGCTTAGCTGCATCAAGTAACCAATCTATGACCTTACTTGGCTGATTAAGGCCAAGCCTATCTTGAAGATCATACAATTGAATGGCAGTTAGTACAGATAGCCTAACTCTTCTGTCTCTCAGTCCTCTTATAGTGCAAACTTTGCTATGCCTATCTTTTCCTCCAGAAGCTTTTGAGACTCGCACAATTCTTGGATCCTTCAATCCTAGCCATGGTGCTGAGCTAGATGTAGCCTTAGCCAACTTGCCATCATTAGCAGAAGTAATATCCTGATTTGTTGGAGATTCCACTTCTTTTGAACTATTAATCATCTTATAACTCTCATCATCTGTGCAAAGATAACTGGGCTTGAGTGAAACTGGAACTACTTACTCGTTGACAACAGTGGACTGCAGGCTGCACTGAACAATAAGCAGCAATCATCAGAATGTCTGCAGATAAACCTCAAACTTTTTAGGATAAAGAAAAAGAAAACAAACAAAACAAAGAGAAGGAGACTTCAGAGAGAAGAAGCGTGCATGTAGGATTAGGAACTTTAAGAAAGAAATCTGAAAACATGATCAACCCTTGTTTTCTCGTAGAAATCAAAGTTGGATGAACAACTGGTCTTCAAACACTCAAGTGCTTTCTGATAACTGAAGCTAGTAAATCCACAGACTTGATAGTTCCCATCGGAAACATAAATTAAACTGCAAATTAGACATACGGAAAGGAGAAAGTTGAGGATTTGGAATTAAAGTTTCAGAATCATGAACTTAGGGTTCTATAATGGTAAAAAGAACTACTTCTCGATGATAGTTTGAGCCACTTTCAACTATTTCTGGCAATTGCACTTACAGTGGTGATATAAATCATGCGGAGCCGTTATTAGTATCCTTCTCGATTTTGCAGTGAACTCAATTCAACCAAGCGGTTTGTACGGTTTAAGGGTTAAACTTGGATTATGATCAGAGAATGACTACTGGGGAACTGGAGATGTTTGACAAAAGGAAAACGTTTGGCGTTGGACCGACCATGATTCAAAAGAAGACGTAAAGATAAAGCAATGGCAGACATGCGGCCACGTGGCAAATTTCCTCATTGGTTAACTAGATGTGCAAGTCTACATCTTATCATTTCCTTTCTCACGCATGTTGAGCAATCATTGACCCAATGAATAAACTGTAGGAGTTAGGGCTAATTTTCCTTGGCTTACGCAAATTATGATTTACATTTGTTGTTTCTATAGTTCATGTTCTGGTTTCTAGCAAGATGAATATACTGTTTACACTTACTATTTCTGTAAAGATCCTCGACATTCAGAAAAGCGGCTATTCACGCTTTATCGACAAGTACAAAAATAGTCTTGCCTGGACCTTTGTCACATGGATGGACGAAGAATGCCTGCCATTGCCCAGTACCAAGCAAGTTGTTTCTCGCATAAACCAATATAACCCAATTTCATCTTCTACTTGTAATTTTTTTGGAGTATTTTTTTACTTTGTACTTGCAAGATATAGCATTTACGTACAGTTGTTTTGGGTTTCAAAATGAAATAACCAATGACGTACTTAGCTATATAGTGAGGATTTGCTGAGATTTTAGAGGCCAATTAAGAATTTAAGGAGATTTTAAACAGGAGAATGTGAGAATTGATTGTGATGCTGATGGATATAATATAATATTGTTGATAGTTGTTCAGAACTGCATGCGATGCTTATAGTTGATTTTGGTAACTTGAAATGGATGTAATCCAAAGGTTGGGAACATATAAACTAGTAAATCAAGAGACAAAAAACTATAGCGTCTGTAAGACTGTAACGCAAATTTCCATCCAGGAGATAGAGACGATATATTAATGCTGAAAGAATCCATATGGAATGGGAATTCAAAGACATGAAAGGAAATTACTTAGATAAGTCTAGTCTTCGAGGACTCAATGTTGTGGCCATAGTCAGCTTGATGTGTATCATAGCAACTTAAGACACAGAGAAGTTACCACATGATATAGGTTAGGGACCAACCCAAAAAACATCCACTGAGAAAGAGGACCACAAAACTTTTCTGCAAAGACACATGCATGGAGCAAGTTGAATAAAACCAAACAGTTGAGTTTTGATCAGGAAACTCTCTTTAGTTTCGGTGAAGTCATGAATTGAAGGCTGGCTTTAGGTGAAGAAATTTAGGGAAAACGTATGCAAGTTTGTTTCTTCATCTTTGAAAGGGATATTCAAACATGCTTTCACCTTGTTCAATGAAAAGAATTAGTGACTTGAGGTCTGTGGTTGTGGATCCCATCTACGGGTTTAACCGTGAACCTGATATTTCAGTTGACCATGGAGTCGAAACCCTTTGGCCAAGAAGGATACAGAAGAATAATCAAAACAAGGCCTTTGATTCTATATTTCTCAGATGATGTATAAACTGCAAATCAATATGAAATCTTTCAGATGTCACTTAAGCCAGGAAAATCATTATCCAAATGTGTGTACAATTACGTAACAGGCTGCAAATGAAATTGCGGCTCAAGATTATAATAGCAATTGTAAACGATGTAACTAAGATTGCAACTACAACATACTAAAATTATCGCTAATAATATTCATGACAATTTCAAAAATCGTTATGATAAAGATGAAAGAAGATTCTTCTGTTTCGTCTAGGAGTTAGACAGAGGTATATTGTAAATTAGGTGAAGAACTTAGCAAGATGGATTGGGATAACTTTTTTGAACACCATATCCTATTGCATATGTGTTTCGCACAAACTTAATTTTAACCCTCTTCTTCTTATTCAAGAAACGAGGGGAATCTAAAAGCTGGCGTCTTGTTGGGAGAAGGTGATAAAAAGGAGGGTTAATTTCAAAGGGTAGCAGAAATGTTCTTTTCTCTTTTTATATTTTTTCTTCTTAACCCTACTCAGAATTCAGACCGTAGATGCGTGGTTGTGTGTGTGACATGCCGTTCTCTGCCTGTTTACAGGACGAAAGAGACGGATGAGAACACTTTTAGGGCTTTGATCTCTCTACTTCTGCGTCCCTTTAAATTAAAAAGCAGGGGAGAACCTGATTTTGGTGAGGAACTTTCTTGGCTTAATTAATTGAAATTGTGGGTTTAAATTGTTTATATATATATAATTATTTAAAATTTGGAGTCAAAATTTTGTCTCTCACAAAAAACTTATTCGATTTAAACAAGAATTAGTTTGATTGTGGATAGTTTAAAAGGTACTTTTCTATAATTAGGATCCTACTATTATTGCAAAAGCTCAATAGTCCTCCCGTACTTAGTTACAACTCACGCCCTTCGGCCATTAGCAGTTTAAACTCAATGTAATTATAAAACTCACACTGATATTAGTACTACTTCTACTCATAATAGTAACCCATCTGCAATTCCCCTCCAAAACCTTTATTCATATAACTTTCATTTTCCTTCTAGGTCTCAATGTCTTGAAATTAAATTTCCCATGCAATTTTGCAAACATTCATTCGTGTATGTGATACATCGACTCTACAGTACTACCGTCTGTTTCCTATAACAATAGTTATTCATCTTAGTACTTTGATTTGAAAGCAACTTTTTATTGTTCAATACTTTGATTTGAAAGCAGCATTTTGTTTTTAATATTATTTTTCTTTTTTTTTAAGCAGTAAATAGAAAATCGTTGATCCTGTCATCATACATCAATAGCTCGCGTGGAAAGAGCTGAATTTAGCCATTTGAAAGCATAAAAATAAGATGAATTTAATTATGTATGTAATTGAATTTGATTTTTTTATAAATAAAAATCACTCCTTCAAATATAAGAATTTAATTATATTGAAGTTTGAGACAGTGTCTTGCTCTTTTGTTCTTTCATTCTTTGGACTACTTCACTTCTCACTCTCATGTGCTTTACTTGATTGGATTCTAAATACTATTAATTAAAATATTATTAATAATTAATTAACGACAATATAATTAATTAAAATATAATTCATTCATTAATTAAAATATTGTAATTAATTAAAATAGAATTAATTAATTACAATATAATTAATTAAAATTAATTACAATAATTTAATTAATTAATATATTATAATTGATTAATTACAATATAAGTAATTAAAATATGATTAATTAATTAATTAAAATATAATAAATTTTTATATTTCAATATTTTTTACAAATCATGTTAATGGTAATAGTAATCATTCCTTCCTCTTAACCAACTATAATAATAATAATAATAATATTCATTCTTATTTCTCACTATATTTATTCTCATTTCAAACAGTATAATTAAATTTATTTCTATTATTACTGAGTTTATTTCAAACATGGTAAATTAAATTAAATTCAACCTTATTAATATAATTTACTAATTTATTTTAAAGGTTTCAAACATTCCGGGCACCTTTCCGAAAAAGTCTTTATCGCTCCACTAAAATCATAGTAGGGTTCCAATTATCAGCAACAATTTGGCCAAAACATTCACGTGTCAACCACGCTAACTGGAAGTTGAATGAAATAGGGGTCGGAGGGGGAACGTGTGCGTTGTTGTAATGTGATCAGAAGAGGCATATGATCTGACTTCAGAAAGGGCAGATGAGTGACTGAAGTGTGCAGCTTCCTCGACGGTGTTTTAAGTTCCTCCCATTTGCCCCACGACTTTGGCTTTATTCTTCTTTACACATTCTTTCTTGTTCATCTACTGATCGTCTTGTTTACTTCCTCATCAACCATTCCATAAACAATACTCAACAAGAATCAATCAACCAAAAAAAAAAAAACTATCTATCTTTAAATACTTTATCTTTATCTTTATTTGAGCCAATATCTTTATTTAATATCTGTCTTTTAAAACTTTTGAGCCTCCCCTGTTTCCCTTCATGAATATTAACGGCAACCTCGACGCCACCGCCAACGGCGGTTCAGATCGAACGGTCCACAATCAGCCTTCGGAGCCGAAGGTAATTATTAGGAAGAAGAAAAAGAAAATCTTGAAAGATGTGGCTGCGGCTGCGTCAGCATCAACAGCGTCTTCCTCGTCTTCTTCTTGTGCTTTTAGTTCTACCAGTAGAAGTAAAGGCGGTGGTGGATTCAAACTCAGAAACCTTAGGGTGGTTTTTGCTCCGGCTCGGCGGCGCACAGGGAGTGCTATCCGAGATGGGTATATGGAGGCCGTTGCCCTTCCTCTCGGAATGTCTTTTGCTGCCGTTATTGCTCAGGTTTGTTAAAATTTGAATCTTGACATTTGCTATGAAGTAAAGATTGTTTCTTTAAGCTTGATTTTGGATATTCGATGCATATTGTTTAGGGTTCTTATGTATGGTTTGTATTAGATTCGTTGATTCACATTGTTTGGGTGGGAAATTCTTGGCCTTTTCTTTTATGCTTTGTGCTCTGTTATTTATCATTGCTTTGTTTTAAGGTTTATGTTTACCTGCGAAAGTTTTCAAAGATGAAGACTTGAATTTGTCAATCTACTCTCTGTTCTATTCTTTGACATGTTAATGTTGTTAAACTGGTGAAACAAGTGCGTACATCGGTAGTTGGTTTCCATATTTTTTATTAAAATTTTTAATGAAAGAGAGACAGTTGCCATGCATCCCACTAAAATTTGCCTGTCATTTCAAAGTGCGTAATTCTTGATCTGGTGCAAAGCAGAGTACTAGACTAGTATACTACAGTTGATCCATTCTCTTTGTAGTTTGGTATGATCCTCCATATTAAGAACATATATTGGTTTTTCTGCATCTTAATTTGTACATGTGATCTACTGGCCAACAATAGCTGTTTATTGTTATTAAGCACTTGTGCTTTGTCAGTGTAGGTGCTGGAGAGGAAAGATGGTGTATATGAGAACATGTCAGTTGATCATCTTTCAAGGGTACGTATGTAGCCTATCTGTTTACGAGAATAGCGCATATTGCGCTTTATCTGTTTGAATGCCTTTGTTTGCCTTTGGTGGATGCAATAGCTTTGTCCATGAACATCTTTAGTGCACAGCACCAAAATTCAGTTTCTCAGTATTACTTTTACGGTTTATTCTGAAGAGTTTAATGCGTGGTATTGACTTAAAATATATATTCGCTTGCAGATCTGTACATCTGCTGTCAAAGAATCTTTAGCCAATGTAAGCAAGACCTTAATTGCTAACTCCTCTGTTGACTCTGATTTTACAAGTTAAGTCTCCTCGTGTAGGTCTTATGTACCGAGAACTAGTTCAAAATGCCAACGTGATATATTATCTTCTCTTGTTGTACCTTTTTGTGACAGGTTTTTGTTGATGACTTAGATTTTTTCGCAAGGAATTTTAAGAAATCATTTGGGAGCACCTTGAGGACTCTTAGGTTGATAAATGAATGGGGTGCTAATAAAAGAGAAAGTGGCTTAAATCAGCTCAATGTTGGAAATTCTGGTCCTAATGCAAATAAAAGACTCGACTATGCTAGCAGTTCTGATGGCGAAGGTTGTAGCTCAAGAGCAGGTTTGTCTAACGTTCCGAATGAGGACAAAAGGCACCTACCTGAAGAGCAAGAAGAGAGTATTTGTACAGATAGCTTGAATCGAGAAGTTGCCCTGCATAGGCAATTAACGATAGCTTGTGCTTCAAGCTCGATAGTTGGATTATCTAGCCAGCTGAGCACTATGGACAAATATGTCACGGAGCAAGCTCGTTCTAATGACCTGAAGGCATGGGAGAATTGTATTGCGATGGAAAATTTGAGATTAAAAAAGGAAGAACTGGCAATTCACTATGATTCAAATGATATTGGAAGATCGAAATTAGCAGTGGACATATCGAAGGTATCATTTAAGAAAGAAAAGTTCAAGAATCAATTAGAAGACTCAAAGCATGATGAGCTGCTTAAAAAGTGCATCGACTTTCTTGCTGCTGGGTTAATCATCATGTTGTTTGCCTTTTCCTATGCTACCTATGTTTATTCCTACAAAAGGATCACCGAAGCTACCGTATCATGCAATTCTATTCACGAGGCAAGGTCCAACTCTTCTAGCTATATTTTCATTTCATTTGGTGGTTCAAGATGTGTGCATAATCTGTAATTTTTTCGGTGTGATGGCTGCATTACATTTGCTTTTCTTCATGCACCGGTACCTTACGGTGTTCTTCCTCCGAGAATATTGCGTGGATAAGACTGTTAAAACCGACATTATTTTGACCTTCAGATCTCGTCCAGCTTGTATGGAGGGAGGAGGACCTAGTTAAGATTTTCTTTATCAAAACTTCAGCACAATTTACCGGTGCTATTCTCGGGAAAAAAAAATCTGTTGCTTTAGGTGGCAATTATTTTATTGAATTAAATTTCCAGTTGATCTTTTCCTTGGTCAATTTGTATTTCTAAGGGGGTTATGTTTTTCTGTTTTAGCTTGAACTGCATGATCTATTTGAGTGATATTTTTGTCTCTATAATCTATTTCAGGAGCTCAATTCTTGGTGGATCCCTAGACAAGTGGCAACTTTTAACTCATGGTGGAATATTTTATGGTGTCAAGCTCAAGTTTGGAGTCGAATAATTTCCAGCATCTTGATGATTCTTACAATTGTTTACTTTCTTTCTATGCGTACGGCAACATCGCAACGGATTATGCCAGTAACACTCATACTATTACTGTTAGCAGTTATCTGCGGTTATACGGGCAAACTGTGCGTTGACATGTTGGGGGGGAATGGATTCAAGTGGGTGATATACTGGGAAGCTTTCTGTCTCATTCACTTCTTGTCGATTGCGAATACATCCGTTTTGTTC
>JANVCL010000008.1:13415261-13429720 GCA_026546855.1 Erythroxylum incrassatum | reverse complement strand
GTTGGACTAACATTAATTGTAATTTTGGTTTTAAATAAATTACCGGTTAAGTGACGTCATTTGATCCAGATAAAGATATTAAAGTGGCCCAATAAATGATCTAAATCAATGGGTCAAATTTTGGGAGAAAAATGGGTCCCAATTAGTATGGACCGAGTCCATATTGGCCTTGTGATGGGGAAGCCCGATATGGAAGCTATATAAAGGTAAGGTCTCCTGTAGTTACTTAATAAGAGCATTCTCGAACATCAGGTTCCTGACCCGTTAAGGAAGCTTGGGATTTGAGGAAACTGTAGAAAGGCCTTGGCCGTGAGTCGGTGAGCATTTTCTGCTAAAGGACTCAGGAGATTCGGAGGCGTTTGGAGCTCGGAATCGACATCTGAATCAGAGATGGAACCGAATCCAGGTATTCCGCATTACCTTCATTTTTTATCCTTTCACGGGACCCTGGGGTACGTAATAAGGTCTCCCCTACGTACTAACAATTATAACTTTAAATAATTTCTATATGGAAAGATATTTGTTGTAAAATATAAAACAAAATGTCGTGATTAATATAACTCAACTTGTTTGATATTTGTTTAGAATCAAATTGGCATAACGAGGAGAGAGAAAAAAAAGTTTGAAAAGAAGAATAAGATGATCATCTTTATTCAAGCACTTATCATTTTGGTAATGCGTCTATTTGGTATGTACTATATTAATATGTGAAAATTAACATAAGTAATACTATAACTCATTACATCCCAGGCTATACCTATGTATAAAATAAGTACTATTACTCATTTAAAATAAGCAATAACTTCACTTATAATTGCGAATATCATGATTGAATACAAAAAATATCATGCTTTAATACAAAATATATTAGTATATAATCCTACTGATTGCAATCTAAAATGACAATACCATAAAGTAGTGCAAAGAATAACATGACTTAATAAGAAATATACTAGGACACTATACAAATAATATCATGTTTATATACTAAAATACTATCAATTATTATATATAAATAACACATACATTTTAAAATTGGTATACTATGACTGAGTACAATAATATCACATCTCAATATAAACTATACTAGGATATTATACATCTAATAATATGCTTATGTACAAAAATGCACACCATCATTCATTATAGATAAGTAACATTTACACTTTAAAATAGGAATACAATGAATAACTGCAAAGAATAGAATGTCTTAAAACACACTATATCAAGACTCATCATAAACTATACTTGGATATTATGCATCAAAAATTGTAGTTATGTACAAAAATTATTATTTATTATAGATAATAAAACCTATATTTTTAAAATGAGAATACCATAATTGAGTATAAACAATACCAAACATCAATGCACACTATTCTATGACTATATACATTGCATACTATTTGAATTAACAAAAAAATTCATCATTCATTTATAAACTAGTAACATATTCATTTATCTAAAGGTATATTGTGAAGAACATTGCTTGGCACATGCTCATATTTAAAATAGTGTCCATTAAAAATTTTATTGGACATGGTTAATTACACGTCCATGTGGTCAATCATGTTCATATTTTGAAGGAATAATGTGGACATGAATTGGTACATACCAATATACAAAACCATACCTATTATTTGTATTTTTTGACATGGTTAACTATATGATCATATGGTTAACCGTGTTAATAATTAAATTTGAAGGGTTATTTTAAATGACACCAAAGGACACAATCTAGTGTAAAACACTACAAGAAAATGATGAAATACTGACGGAAAAATATCGACAGAACAATTACCGTAAGTAATTAGAGTCGGGAAAAAATGTTTGTCGATAGCACTGTTGTGAAAATTTGCATTTGCGAAGGACATAATTTTCTGTTGGTAAAGGTAGAGGGAAAATATCCCTGCAAAATTGCCGATGGAATATAGCAATGAAAAATCATGGTCATTGGTAAATTAGGTGGGAACGCTTGCCACAATAAACTAACGTTAGGGATTTACCAACATAATATAGGTCGATTGATGAATTTTTGATGGTATAAATGCTCCGTCGATAAATTTACGTTGAAGCGTCGGGGTTTACCGATGGTAATGTATTCCGTTGGTGAATTTTTGACGGTTTGGCCACTCTGCAGTTATCTTCATATTAATAGTTTTCAAAACCAAACGACGTCGTTTGATTTAATACCAAACGACGTTGTTTTTTTGCCAGGGATAAACCCATCTGAACCTTCCCCCCTCTATTTCTCCTCTGTGTTTTCGAACATTCTTCTCCTCCCTCACTGTCGCTCATCGTTGTCGCTCATCTTCTCCTCACCGTCACTGTCGTTTTCTCCTTGCCGTCGTTCGTCGCAGTCCTTTTCAGCTTTCTTGTTGCGAGGGTGGGATCAAGTAAGTCAGAGTTACCCGAATTCCTCTCCTTTATTTTGATTTTTGCTTATATTGTTTCTTGTACCCTTTTTTTGGACAAAGTTTATGTAGTCTCTGTAAATGTACGGTTTTCGAATGGTACAGTTAGATTGATTTGTATGGTAAATTTATGATAAACAACGAAAGTGAACAACTTTGGTTCAAGAAGGCAGTGGGTTTGTAGTGTAGATAGATTGCGTAGAAGCAAACTAAATTGTTGGATGGGTGATTGATAGGCAAAAAAAAGCTCTGAGAAGTTTCAATGGTTAGTGCCTCCCACGTCCCTCCAACTTGGTTGCTGATTCTACTGGTAGAAGCAGCATTCTTTAATTTGTGTTAATTCTTTAATTATACTTTTTCACAAATGAAGGTGCATTAGTGTTGGAGTTTCGAATCTAGAGGATAGAACTCTTATCTTTAGTGTTGCATTCTCGCATGTGGCTTTACTTAACCAACACGGTCACTAGCAATACTTAACCAACCAAGGACAAGTTTGGGATTAAGTTTGAAATTTAGGTAGATGATTAGTAGAATAATGGTTAATCTAACCATATATGTTTTCTATTTTTTTATTTAGAGTAGAGTTTATCAAGTCTTTGAAGTGAGTGGAGAGTGATTATCTTGTAAAAGAGATCTAATATGTTTTGTTGTATATTGATTTTGATACCCTTAACCGTAGGGAGAAAAGAATATAGAAACAATTGCCTACATCTGTTGTTACATCTACTACTGTTATAATAGGAAGGCTATGAGATTAGGCTTTGGAATTGCCAATGCAAGTGTCGTAAGGGCTCCTTTAAAATTCTATGAGATTAGGATAGGAATGAGTGGGACATGAACACGCATATGATCCAAAGGCACTAAATTACCAAACAAGTTTTAGTTGCCAAGATAGTTTCCTATCTCTAGCTTAACAGTCAAAATTGAACCTTTATTAGATTCAACAATTTATCTATTTTAACAAAAAGCCAGAAAAATATAAACGATATTTGCTTTTCAAATATACTAAAATGAAAACATTTCCTATTGACATCATTTGTCGACAACAAATGAATTTCGATTCTTTTTCTGTCACCTCAAGATGGAACGTAGTAATCCTTGTTGACATCTATACACCTCCTCAAATTTGCAGTAACCTTGAAGGAATTCTCCACTAAATCATCCTTGTTCTTCTCCCCCTCTTTGATGTAATTTTCCCATGGTAAATAAGTGTCTCTACAGCCACCCCCTTTATGAACAAGCATAACCCTCATTCTCCCTCCACTTCCTCTTTATTCTCCCCATTGATATTTATGCCCATTCTCTTCAATTGTTGATCCAATTCTGCTGGTGGTTTTTAATGGATGGAAGAGGATGAAAGAGGACATTGCTTCATGATTATAACTTCTTAAGAATTTAAACATAAACTCCCAAGAGAAAAAAGAGTCACTTTCTTTTAGTTTCTTTATTTATCAATGAATTTGCATATTTAATAACCCATATTGAGAAACATGTTTCTAATTAGAACCTGGTTCCTATGAAGGTTCTACTAAGTTCTAACTAGGGCCACCTTTCATTATCATCATCAATCTGTCCTCAGTGATATTGAAATGCTTCTCCATCATCATTAATAACTCCCAAGCCCCAATTGTACCTTCACATATTCTTGGATCAATTTACCAAGCCCTTTCTTTCAATTAAAGTAAAGCATAAAACTGTCTACAATCTAACTCATGAACAATGTCAAGATTCAAGTAAGCTCAATGAATACCAATGCTATCAAATGAAATTCGACCATGCAAGGAAGGGGAAAAGAAAAAGAATAATAAATATACCTATCCAAATCTATCAGGAAGATACTAAAGAAAAGATGCTTGAAATGTCCTCACGGTAATGTTTGTAAGCCTAAATGCATCCTATTTTTCAAAGCTTACCTACATTTTCCCTTCTAATAACACTAGAATGGACTATGTAGTAGCCTTTTTAAAAACCTTTTACCTCTGCTACCATTAAAATAGGCCCTACCAAAACTATGGTCTTCATGGCAAGATTTTTATCTTCCAAACTTGGTTAATTATGTTGTTGTTCTTGGAAATCATCACTTGATTATAAATGCCAAATACACAACAAAATATTAGTACAAAGAATATTAAGGAGGGTGGCCCTCAAACTTCTTAAAATTTGAAGAACAATTTGACATCATTCAATAGACTCTAAATAATAACAGTAGAATAGGAATTTTCTTAAGCTAACAGACATATATAGCATCGAAACAGTCATTTTCTTAAGATGGTGAAATGAAAGAGAGTTGGACATAATTATTCATCATTTTATTGAACAGTCTTTTGTTTTATCAACTCCTTGACAAAATAGACGTGTGTACCTTTATTCCATTTCTGCACTACTAATTTATTCACCTATTAGAACCATACAATCTCTGCTAATATGATCTCTTCAACAAGGTAGGTCACATTAATACCTTTTGTCGAAGTATCTAATCTGTTCAATGTTGATTCCTTTGTTTATATAATCTTTTTATGTAAGATTTAGAAGCTTATGAGTACATTAGTTTCTTTCCTAATTTATTATTCATGATTTACTAATAACTAATTCCAAGTTAAGATATCATACCAAAAATATCTTATAATTGAAGTCATCGAGTATAAGATTGTCAACACCTATGGTGTTTTATTTCATACTTGTAACTACTAATAGTAACTTAATAATGAATGTTTTTTTTATTACACGCAATTTGCTTATCAACAATTTCAATAGTTTGTCAAGAGCTTAGATAGTGTCGGTGGAATTAATGCAAATTGCAATTCATCCATACTAATGATCGATGTACATAGCTAACACATTTAAGAAGATCGGTGTGAAGTGATAGTGTCTGTGTCATGTACAAATGTTCTTGGCATCTTTGAAGATGATAATCGACTGATTGTACAAAGATTGAGTCAAAAAGAAAAAAAGCATAAATAAGTATTCGTAACTAAACAACTTTAGTTTCTGAAGATGGTCACAAACCATAGATTCATAAATTTTCAATGTTGGACTACTTTGTTTATATGTTAACATCATAAAGATTTATGTTTTTCACATTGCAACTTATAGTATGGAATAAGAGTTAGGTCTTGTATGGTATAGATTTGTAATTTTACGGGCTAAGATCTTATTGATTATTTCTTGGTTATAGGAACTCATTTGTTGAAAGTGACTTTTTCTGCGTGTTGGTTAAAGTAAGTGATTTTGTTATTTATTAGGTTTTTTGTGTACTTGGTTTAATTTGGGTATTTGTTTACGGTTTGAACCTCCCGTTTGAACTTCTTGCATTTTTAATGTAAACGTCCTGCTTTAACCGAAACTTGTTTGTGGTTTGAACATAAGTTTATCAATGAATTAATATAGGATAGGTTTGACTTTTAGTTCTAAATATATGAATTATGTCAATGGGTTATTTCATTTATGCTCTCTGAAATGATTAGGTTCTCTTAACTTTTCTTGTGCAAATCTTTACACGCATCTTTTTTAATATAGTAATAATTTTCTTCTAAACATATTAGATAATTTGTATATGTTACAATAATTTGTTAATCAAAGTGTTCATATTTATATGAATACTTATTATATATGTTACTAGTACATAATTAATTTAGGTTAAATATCAAGCTTCTAATATTAATTTTAAATTTCAATAACAATATCTAAACCATTCAATTAAAAATTCCAACTTTTTAAAATTAAGTAATTCATTTTATGTTCCCATACCAAATCAAGCTGATCAAGAATTTTCCCTTTCATAGTAGTAAGTGCGTCTTTGAATTCTCTTCTAACATATATCATTACAAACAAAAAAATAGGCATTCAGTTAATAAATAATTTTAATCTTAACCCATAACCCGTGATGTAGCTCCCGTGAAGCTTATCGTGAAAAATACCTAGGAGTTACAATGAAAACTTGTTTTCTTGATTCACAGGTGTAATTTTTGGTGATTAATTCAATTGGTTAATAGTTAGGGGATGTTATGTAAAGTTTAGATGTTCTGTAAACTTTGGCAAACATGAATGATACTAACTGTGGAATCACTTTTTGAAATTAATAGTTTTGCAAAAATGAGTAATGTTGATAGATCTTGGATGAATAGACGATTAACACCTGATGGTTTCATTAATCCTGAGTTTGTTGAGGGAGTGGAAGCTTTTATTCATTTTGCATGTTCTCAACCCACATATATGAATGGCTCAAATATCAGAAGTCAATGTAAAAAGTGCAAACACATTCGTTTCCTTCCTATTAATGAAGTTAATGGGCATTTGCTGAGAAAAGGGTTTATCCCCAATTATTTTGAGTGGACATGACTTGGGGAACCATTGATTCATAAAACCTCAAAGGGTAATCAAGTACAATCATCTGTGAACTTAAATGAGTTTGAAGGGGGGATTGGATTTAGAACAAATAATGTGGATGGAAATGAAAATCCTTACCTGCAAATGGTTTATGATGCAACCGGTTATACCTTTCAGGAAAATATAGAAAATCTTGAAGAAGAACCAAACACCCATGCAAAATAGTTTTTTGAGTTACTACACTTAGCTGACTAAAAATTATGGACAAATTGTGAGACAATGACTCAATTTTCTTCAATTGCTCGAATTTTGAACATAAAGTTTAAAGGGCATATTTCTGATCATAGTTTTGATAAAATTATTGAATGGTATAATGAATCATTGCCTTCTAATCATACAATGGTTAATAGTTTTTACAATATGAAGAAACTTATTAAGGGTCTTGATTTGCCTGTTGAAAAGATTAATTGTTGCAAACTGGGATGTATGTTGTATTGGGGAGATGATATGGAATTACATGAGTGCAAATTTTGTGATCAATCTAGGTTCAAGCCTATAAAGCATTTTATGAAATATAAATTAGTACCTTGAAAGTGGACGTATTATTTCCCGCTAACTCTGAGACTTCAAAGACTATATGCTTCTGATGTTACTGCATCTCACATGAGATGACATAATGAACATGAATAGGAAGATGGAATAATGAGTCATCCATCAAATGCATTAGTATGGAAACATTTCAATGACACCTTTTTTGAGTTTGTAGCTGAAAGTTGAAATGTTAGGTTAGGATTATCGACAGATGAATTCCAACCTTTTGGTCAATTTAGCCAACAATATTGATCATGGCCAATCATAATTACTCCTTATAATTTGCCTCTATGTATGTGTATGAAAGATGCATATATGTTCTTGATAGTGACTATGCCAGGGCCTACAAATCCAAAACATAAAATCGATGTATTCTTATTCTTATAACCATTGATATTTTAATTGCAACTTCTTTAGGAATATGGTGTTTAGATATATGATGTGTCTCTGAAACAAAATTTTGTGTTGAGGGCAGCTTTCATATGGACCATTATTGATTTTTCGACATATGCCATGTTGTCTGGATGGAGTACAATAGGAAAATTGACTTATCCTTATTGTGGTAATGATTCTGATGCGTTTTATCTTCCAAACGGGGGCAAAACATGTTGGTTTAACATTCACAAGAAATTTCTTCCTCCAAATCATCCATTTATATGCAATAAACAAAAGTTCATTAAGAATAGGATGGTACACCTCCTACCCCTCACAAAACTGGTGAAGAGATTTTGCAGGAGGAGTTAGGCTTGCTAAAAGTTACATAATTTAAAGCTGATGAAGTTAATACAATTATTAGTAAAAGCTTTAGATGGAGAAAATGAAGCATCTTTTTAGATTTGTCATATTGGAAAACTAATTTAATAAGTCATAATCTAGATGTGATGCATACTGAAAAAATGTTTTTGACAATTTATTCAACACCATAATGAACATTAAAGGGAGGACAAAAGACAAAGCAAAATCACGAGCTGATTTGCAACTTTTTTATAGAAGGAATGAGTTACATAAAGATCGTCTCACCAGTAAATATTCGAACGCATGTTACACTTTGGACAAAAAGAAAAAGGAAATATTGTGTGAATGGTTGAAAAGTCTAAAGTTTCCAGATGGTTATGTTTCAAACTTGGCAAGGTGTGTGGACATGAGGAAGTACAAATTATTTGAGATGAAAAGTCATGTATTTATACAAAGGCTAATTCCAATAGCATTTCAGGAGTTGCTATCGAATAAGGTTTAGGAAGTAATAGTAGAATTAAGTTTGTTTTTCAAAAGTTTAACATCATTTGAAATCAAGTTGGCTGGAATAGAAAAACTAGAAAGGGAAATTTTAGTAATTTTGTGCAAGTTAAAAGGGATTTTTCCTTTAAGCTTCTTTGACTGTATGGAGCATCTACCTGTGCATTTATCTCACTAGGAAGATGGTCCAGTTCAATATTGATGGACGTATCTGTTTGAGAGGTAATTCAACAAAAATGATTGTAATTGAAGTAATAACTTGTTTTAACAACAAAATTGTAATAACCCTATTCATTAATATAGGTATTTGCATCACTTGAAGAAAAATGTCAAAAACAAGGCTAGAGTTGAAAGTTCGATATGTAATGCTTATTACGTAGAGGAAGCTAGTACATTTTGTTCACATTATTTTGAGCCGCATGTTCACATAAGAGAAAGAAAAGTTTCTCGTAATGACGATGGGGGAGGAATGAGTGATGTTGATACTAACTTATCCATTTTCATATATCCTGAATGAACATATGGATGTTCAACAAGAAGAATGTTGACAAAGGAAGAAATTGAGGCTTCCCATTGTTACATTTTATTGAACTTTCAAGAGGTTCAACCTTTCATGCAGTAAGTTGAAATTGATTATTTGGGTTTTGAAATTTATTGTTGATCATAACTGAAATACATAATAATGTTTTTAGATTATATGAGGAATTTTCTTTCCTTAATGATTCGAAAAATATGTAAGTTTTCACTTATAAATATTGAAATGTAAGAATTTTAAGATTTAAGTGTCCAAATGACATTATACTCTTTGACATGATAATTTATTTTGTGTAGGCTATAGAAAATACAATAGAGAACAAGTTCATATGTGATCTTGCGAAGGGACCTCTGCTAATTGTTAAATCGTATTTGGTGTATTTCGTTAATGGATACAAATATCATGGTTATAACATGGAAATAATAAATAATGGAGTTTGCATACAGGGAGAATGGATGGATTACTATGGTAAAATTATTAAGATACTTGAAATTGAGTATGCTGCATTGTCAATAAAGCGAAGTGTGATATTTAAGTGTGACTGGTTTGATTCGACTCCAAATGTTGGTACAAAAGTCCATACCCGATACATTCTAGTTGAAATCAACAATCAAAGAAGATTAAGACAATTTGAACCTTTTGTGTTAGCAATGCAAGCAATTTAGGTATATTATGCCCCTTTTCCTAGCTTACGATGCGATAAGGCAGATTAATTGGCTGTTTGCAAAGTTAAACCTAGAGGTGTTTTTGAATTACATGGAAAAGTAGAACAGAGAATTGAAAGTGAAGTGTTTCAGGAAGATGTTTATGAATAAATGCACCTGTCACATATGACAATAGTGAACCTTTGAATGATCCATCTAATGAATATGTTGAAATTTCATCTACAGAGGATGACGAGGGTCAGAGATTTGAAGAGGAGCCTGAGTTTGATTCTTATTGTTCAGAAAAAGAAGATGATTGTAATTTGCAATTAAGTGATGATAGTGATTAATTTGTGTTTGTAATTGAATATTATATTCAACATAGAATGCTTCCATCTTTTAGCATATCAAAAGTACTAAGAATTTAGTATACAAGTTATTTAGTTCATATGGCTTGATAATTACAAAAGTGTATGAGGTTCTTTAGCATTTTAATACTGGAAAAGTAATTTGTGAATATATCTGGAGGATGAAATTGCTTATTACAATTGAATTAGTTGAGGATTAATCATTGATACTAGTAATTGGTGACTCACTTTTGATATGTTTAAATGTAATGACCTTATGGAGTGATTGATTAGAATAAATATCAATTTTAGCATCAAATTTTGTGATAAAGGTCAAGCTTGTTTTTGATTGTAAGGTGATTTATGGATTCATACAAAGTAATGATATGAATGACATGGTGATGGAATCTTTAATCAAGACTAATGATTAAACAATACTTTTGGGAGCAATGATCAGTTTGATGTAAGCTTTCAATTGTGTGTGTCGTAGTATATCGATTCTAAGTATTGAACATTCATTATTTTAAATTTATTTTGATGTAAGTCAATTGTTATATTTCTTGAAAATCATATAAGTGAAAATGGTGGAAAATTTTTCAAAGAAATGCAGTGATAAGTTTTGATCCATAATGAAGAATTGTCTCATTAGAATTTAAAACTATTATTTTACAAATAATTATAATTGACGATTGGGAGTGATAAGAATTATGTATGAAACTTTTTAACAGATATAACATGGAGATTTTAGATAATTAATAAAATTGTTAGTAACTAATGAAGTCCCAAATTGAGTTCTGAGGTACCTAAAATTGCATAAGTATTTTATAGTATTAGAAATGGACAAATAAAGATATTATTATTGAACATTAGAGTTGTACAGTGAAAGTATGAGGTATACTCTTTTTTTAAAAAAGAGATTGAAGTTGATAAGCTCGAAATTGTGTTATAAAAGAGTAACTTTTAAACTATGAGGAAATTGAATGGTTTTTATATGAATAGGATATTATGATCTTAAGTGATTGATTTGCTTCCAAAGAATATGATGGAAAATGAAAAAGGTACAATAAATACGTCACTGGTGGTTATGGATTTGAAATTCTAAAGTTAAGGAGTCCATATGAGGCATAAGAAATATAAGAAAAATCTGATCGTGTTTTGTTTATAATTAGATACAATTAGAAAGGCAATGTTTATTATTCAGAAGTATACGAGAACAATTGTTTTATGGAGAATCCCAATCAAGGTTTCATTTGTAGTAATCTAAGTAAATGTGAATCTTGATAGTGTTAAATTGATGGTTTGATGTATGGTTAAGTTAGCAAAGTTGTGAATAAACTGTTTATTAGTGAGAAAGCGAAAGCAATGATTTAGAAAAAGGAATTTCATGTGAAGATAAGTTGCAAATTCCAAGAACATTTTATTGAGAGGCAATGTTATGTTGATGCTAGGTTAGGAATTATGTGTACTAGTCATGGCTATACTTAAGAAAGAAATTCTAGACTAAGTCGCTCCCTAGTGTGTGCTATGCATCTAAGGAACACAAAAAGGAATCATGCCTTGAAAGTGCATTATGATTGACAAGGTATGAAGAGGGTGATAACAAAGTATATGTTCAAATGCTTGTGAAATCAATAAGTCAAGGCTGAGAGCCAAAGAACTAAAAAAATTGCTCAACCACTCCTTATCCAGGAATGGAAATTGAAGCATATTATGAAGGATTTGATGGTATATATAGGAGATAAAGGATCGAACTACAAAATTTGCCCATTTCCTAACCATCCAAAGTAGGTATTCTCTTGATATATTAATCAAGCTATAAGTGATTGGAAGTATATAGTTACATAGACTGCTGGTATATGAGGATGAGATACATGAAAGAAAAATAGTTGGATTGGACTAGTTTAGAGAATCGTAAATAAGATCAAAAGTATGCGGGTCAAAGTGATGGTTCCTAAAATTGTCAACAGAGCTTGGTGTGGAAATGGGGAATAATTTGGAGTTTAAAGTTGAAAAAAAAGCAAGGAAATTTTTGTGAATATCATCATGGAAAGGAATAGTTTGTCTTAAACAATGTGACAAGTTAAGCATATGATATGTTGGTCCCTATAAAGTGATTGACAGAGTGGGAGCACAAAGAGTCGATGGGAAGTCAATATCCTTATTTTTTGGATTACTAAGATTGTTTAAAATTTCGAGAATGAAATTTTTATAAGGAGGGGAGAATTTGTAATATGTTATTTTGATTATGGTGTTGAGTAATGAAATTTTTACAAGGAGGGTAGAATTTGTAATAAGTTATTTCGATTATGGTGTTGAGTAATGTGTTATGTATGCATTTTGTAAAGTATAATTTATTTACGGTATACTAGAGTAATTTAAGTGTTTAAATGCATAATTGAGGTTATAATGAAGGTCACAGATAGACCAGAGATTGTTCTAAACTCGCACAGAAATTTCTAATTTTTTTTCGAAATTTCCAAAAAGCTACAGAATGAGTTCGAACGAGCTTTAAAAGCCCTAAAATGTGCTTTAAGGATTTAGGTGACACTTTTGAATGAAATTCGGATGATTTGATGAAATTTAGTGATTTTCGGATTCAATCCAAAAATTCTTTCAGGTAATTGAAAAAGTTACCGAATAATGTCAAAATATGATAAAAAGCTCCAAATCAGGATTGGAGTTCCTAAGAACTAAAATGAGTCTAAACAAAGGTTGTTTGAATAGAATTCGGGTAATATGAAATTATTGAATTAAAATGCCTTGTTTGGAAAATAATGGGTATTGATGATTTTAAACCCATTTGAAATTTTTAAAAGCATCCAATCAATAAGTATTGACCCTAATTTGTAACATCCCACTCCCGATGGGAAGGGTAGAATAGTAATTTGGAAAGGGCTAAGAGTGTTTAGATTGTTGTGCAATACACATGCATATTCTTCCATGTGAATAGTGATATTCACCACAGTAAACATATAATAATTGAGAGAACCATCTAGGTTACTCACCAATAGCTTCTGAGCGAATGCCTGGAAGTCCCAGCAACGTCGGTGGGATGACGTTCCAAAAGCACCTCTATAACAGTCAAAGTATATAACCATTACAAAATGTACAATCAGAAATATTTAATAATGCATATGTAACAATTACAATGTGTACAATGCATGTTCGTGACATTCCTAGCACTAATCCAAAAATTCCCATCCCAAAAAGTCCCACTAAAAATTAGAAATCAAGACACCAAAATTACTCAATTCGGATCTCTATAGGGCTAAATATTGCTAAAACAATGAAGTATGTGCGGAAAAGTCAATCGGAGGTCGGACGGAAAAGTTATAAGCAAAAGAGTGAAGAGAGGTCAGTTTAGGAAAAATACATGTCCTAGTCGACTAGGATATGGTTGTAGTCGACTAGGTCGACTACAGTGCCGACTGGAACACTCTAGTCTTTCTTTTTCCGACATTCCAAATTCCACAACTCATAACTTCTTACTCAGAACTCCAAATTGAATAAATTTTGGTATCAATGTAAAGAGAAAAGAGAGCTCTACAAGTTTCATGAAGGACACAAAAACTAATTTCACCCCTAAGGGTATCAAAAATGCAACCAGATGTACTGCCTTCGCAATATTGTCCAAAACAGTATACCATTTTGCAAACATCATAACTTTCCATTCCCTTTGCCAAAAATTCCACCCTTTATGTCAAAAGAAAGATCGAAACATGTTCTACAACTTTCATGAACAACTTGGAAGCAAATTCCATCTCTAACTAAGTCAAATTCTTCCATTTAGTGTGGCTGCCCTGTTAAAGGGTACAAGTCCACATATAACCTAAACCATATCAAAATTTTACAAAGTCATAACTCTTAACCTAGACATCGAAAAATTGCATACTTAGTGGCAATGGAAAGCTAACAAAAAAGTCTTCAACTTTTATTAAGACCAAATTCACCAAATCAGTCCACTTTAGCCTAGAAAATTTTCTTAAAATTTCAGGTCACAAAACAAACACCACTATTTACCCTGCACCTATATCCCACTTTCAAAGCAAAATTCAAAACCTTTCAAGTCACAATTGGACAGAACTTCCTTCGTATGAATTCTAGACAAATGTCTCTAAGTTTAATTCAAGACAAACCTTGCCGCATTTGCTCAACCGCATAAAGAGTTATGATCAAAACACTGAAATCTATACAAGGTCAACTTTCCAGCTTTTATACCTAACTCACATTTCTCATCTTCCATACCATTTCTAAACCAATTCTCACTCATTTACTTCATATACCTATCCTAACTCACTCACATCCTAATCTTGAACATAAGGCCACAAATTACAGCACACACTCATCCCATCATCCATCATGTTTT
>JANVCL010000008.1:13337518-13348143 GCA_026546855.1 Erythroxylum incrassatum | reverse complement strand
TATTAATTATTTAATAAAATTTATTATATTAAATATTACTATATTCTATTTAATATATTAATATTATGATTTGGTGAGAGTTGATATTAAGAAGAATTATTGAGGGTATATTAGGTAGTATGTATTTCTTAGGTTACGTTCCATCCTAAACACCCTAAATCGAAGGTTTTTCATTTTTACTATTTAGGATGGAATGGAACGTAACATGAAACCCTCCGCTTCTATCCCATCTCATTCGATTCCATTATGAAACCCTCAAACAAACGATGGAAATATGTTACGTTCCATCCCTTTCCATCCCAAACCATCAAACCAAACAGGGCCTAAGGTGAAACAGGGGTGAGGCATTGTATGGAGGAGAGGAATACTGAAGCATAAAGAGAGAAGACCGCCACAAAAAAGAGAAGACCTAACCATCAACATTTCTAGAGTTGATAAGAAAAATAAGAGGCGATCCAGAAAGAGGCGTGCATCTGGGAGTGTCAACGGCGTGATAAGGAGCAAACCCACTCGACGTCTTTCTAGATCTGAAGCGACCAGATCCATTTGAAGAACTTCAAATCTCTCATGCCTCAAAACCTCTACCCTCTCTCTTCACCCAAACTTACCCTTTACCTTTCCTTTTCCCCTTTTGAACCCTACCATAACTGCCATCTCGGACTCACTCCCTTGCCTCTAAAGCTATGAACTCAATGGCAGGTCTTCTGGCCTCCCTTTCTGGCATCGAGAGAGGGGAATCCTCCATATCAAAAGCCGATTTCCCTGTGCTTACCAAAGAAATAGTAGCATCTCACTCAACAGCTGATTGCAATGGTAAAATCCCTACCCATATTGAAATGGCAGACAAAGATCCTGCCATATCCAATCTAGTCGGAGCATGGAGGAACAAATTAAAGACCATCCACCATAAGGGAACACTCAAGCACTATCAAAATGTGCTCAAGGATGGAGTCTTACCTCCACTGGTCAAACTGTTAATGGCAGAAGCTAAAGCTTGGTCCATGCCTCTAATAGGTTTCTTTTGGTCTAAGTGTCCTACATTTTCGACAGTTAATGCTTGGGCAAAATCAAGATGGGGAAAGAAGGGACTTGAAAAAGCAATGCTCGGAGAAGACAACTACATTCTATTCAAGTTTTTCGATAGCACCAACCTCGACGAGATTATGGAGCAGGTCTATGGCACGTCGAAGGGCAACCCCTCTTCATCCAGAAATGGAGGCCAAGACTAGAAATGGACAAAGGTCAGATAGACACCTTGCCACTATGGGTATAGTTCCATAACGTATCAATGGAGTTCTAAACCATTGAAGGTCTTAGCTACATGACTAGCTCCTTAGGTAAACCCATTTGTATAGATTCCCTAATTTCAACAATTGAACTACTTTGCTATGATAAAATGTGTGTTGAAGTACCAAAAAAGGCCTCCTTACTTGATTCACTTCCCATTCTTCGGCTAACTGACAAGGGTGAACTGGAGAAGACTGTCATACCCATCTCTTATCCCTAAAAACCGACAAATGATAGCAAAGTCTGGAAGCCTACAAGTAAGATGTTTCAAACTGATGGCATAATGACTTACTAGATTCTGGTGTAGTTGATGACAAGAATGGTGCAGTAAATGAAGACAGGGAAGTTGTCTATGAATCACCCTTAGCAGAGGTAGATAATAACATTAATAGTGTTGTAGAAGTTGTTAATAGTGTGGTCGATGCTATTGAATGTGCAATGGTTATTGTTATTAGTGTAGTTTCTGATACAACCCATGTTGAGGCTATTAAAGATAGCCTTCTTGCAGTGGATGAAAATATTAGTGTTGTTGATGTGGGCATGCTTAATGATGTTGTGGATGTAGTTAATGGTGTTCTGGATGCACAAATGGATCAGGTTGTAAACAATGATAATCAGTTAATTAGTTTGAGGTCCGAACAAGTTGTTACAAATATTCCCAGGAACAACCAACTCTTGATAACTGAAGTACAGACAATGTAGGGAGTCTGGACAATAGAGCGAGTGATTTCACCTTCTAGTATTTGGAGCATTGTTAGATGGATTGGGCCAACATGTTGACTCCATTAGCAATTGTTTGACAAACTAAGAATTAGGGGACAGGGTCATCTCTCAAAACCAAGCAGAGTACTATGATACTCCATTATCGGTAACCAATTTCACTAACATCTCTAGAGGTTTTTATGTGCAATCCAAACCTATAAAAAGGAAATCTGTAAGGAAAAGAAAGTCAAACCTCAAATATCAAAGGGCTTCCCCTAAATAGTGGAACATTAGGGGGTTAAAGGACCCTCATAAACTAGAAATGGTGAAAGACCTTTTTTATGAGGAAGAAACATCAATGGTGCCTATAGTTGTTTCTTGTTGTTATCTATCTTGTAGACAGCTAGTTATACTATCTTACTTAGGGAGTTTTTATTTTTAGTCATATTGTAATATGATGGTAGGCTTAAAATCATGAACTCATTGTAACTTAGATTTGGTTTTTACTATAATTAAAATTCTTTTTCATTTAAAAAAATCCTATATAAGGAGTTCAATATCTACACTCCTTTTGTTACACTTTTGAAACTAAAATCTGGAGATTGAGGATTATAAAAGAATTTGTAGTTATGAAAATACACGTTTATAAATAATAACGAAAAACAAAACTCTTTTATTTGTAGTAATATGGTGGACATGGAGATGGCAATAGGGTTGAAGAAGTGAATAAGGGAAGTATGGTGGTTGATGGTTGTATAGGAGTGAGCTAAAGATAGTTACAATAAAAGTTGATAAACAAGATGGACTAATGATACAAAATGGATCAATTTAGTGAATTAGGGAAGTTTTCCCTTTAACAACATGAACCAATAACTACTTTGATGACTTAATTTGGGACCCAGAGCATTTGATGGGGTAGTCACGTTTTTTTCATTTTGAAATGCATTGAGTATTGCATGTTCCATGGATCGTGACTTTTGAGTAAGTGCTTTGAAGCAAAAACAATGAAGGATCCTTGCATCAAATTTTAAATGTCAAAGATGATCAATGATTTTTAAGATGCCAAAAGAATTTGTTTTCTAGCAAGGCACCTCTAACACAATATGTGATGAAACTTAGTCTTAACCAAATTTAAGGGGGCAAAACAATTTTATTGCATAGGGTATGTTTGGATAAAAAAGTTTTTAATGGAATGAAATGAAATAGAATGGAATGGAATGTAAATGGATGTAATATTAGAAAATTGTTGTTTGGTAGGAATGGAAAGGTTTATAATGTAATATAGTGAAATATTGTTTAGATGGAGGGCTTATAACGTAATATAATGTAAAGTTGTTTATCATTTTACATTTCATCATAAACTTTCCAAATCAGAGGTTTTTCATTTACTATTTAGGATGGAATGAGATGTAATATGAAATCTTCTTCTTCCATCTCATTCCATTCTAAACCCTCCTCCCTAACGATGGAATAATATTACATTCCATTCCATTCCATTAATATAACCCCCAACCAAACATACCCACAGTTAAGAAGAGGTGCTTATTAAATAAAATATTGAAAGTACAATTGACTTATAAACTATTTTATCATTAAAAAAGGTGTGATTTAATTAACTCTCTTAAGCATTATTACATTCTAATTTTTCTCAAATTCATCATTAAGAAATAAATTATCGTAGCAAAATTAATTATGATTAAATCGCAGGCATAATAAAATAATTATTATATTTTTATTTTGATTATGTTAATAAATAATTTAAAATAATAATAAACAATAAAAGAGAAAATACATTTAATTTGTAATATATTTTCTTTTTTATGAAAGAATCAACTATAAAAATATTCAAATATCCAATCTCTAATAGTATTTAATAAAAAAAGAACTTTAAATATTTTGGAAGAATCTTAACTTCTTCAAAGTATTCTTTTTTAATTACAATTATAATTAAAAGTTAAATTATATTATTTACTTGAAATTACCTCTTAATGGATTCAAAAATTCCTACATTAAAATTCTTTAGTAATTTAGACAAACTAATAGTGTAAAAATTACAATGTTTTAAAAACTAAACTGAAATTTAAACCAGTAAGATAAGAAGTTCAAGGTTTAAAAAGTTCAATCGGTATTAAACTTTTATAAAATCAATTAAAAATTGAATAAATTTGAAGAATTTGAAATATGATTGAAAGTGATTGTCCTTAATTTAAATTCTAATTAGAAAAGACTGTTGAATAAAAATTAAATAGTTTATTTTGGTTTATAAAAATTGATTAGTTTGCAAAATTTTACTTATTAATAAATAAATTGATCAAATTTTAACAAACAAATGTTATTAAAGTAAATTGAATAATAAAGTTAAAAACCGAATCAAAAAGTTAAAAATTGAACAAAAAGTTAGTTGTTTTAAAATTTTATGATTGAACCATTTGAACTGGTTCAATTTTTTAATCATTTGTAAAAAAAATTCCTTCTTAATCTTACATATTTTAATCATTGGTAAAAAAACTGCCTTCTTTAATCTTACATATTCCATAAGGTAAACGATACACCTAAGGCCTAAGCCCAATTTGGTGGTTTGTTTGCTCCGATTCATTCTTACGATCCCCAAGCTCCTACTTGTTTTACTCGATGAATCTTGTTTTGTTTATGATAATAATATGAGATTAGGACACGTTTCTTTTTCCCTTTCACTAAAAAAAATTAAAGATTCATCACAAAATCGTCTCTTGCCTAATTTGACAAATTTGAGACAGACTTAGGCATCGGAGATACCTTTCAACGTTGTTTTGCAAACATGAAACAGAAACTAAACACTTGAAGCAGAAGTGAACCACCGAGACATAATCAAATTTGTTATTACTTTCTAAATATACCACTCCATTTAACCTTGCCCACGACTTCACTCTAGATCTTCTAATGGTCTATATAACTACATGATTATTGGTTTACAATATCTTGCTCTGGTGAGTTACATTGCTGCAATTTGTAACTAGTGACTGGTTTTGTAGCTGAAGGGAATTTTATATTGTTAGTTGACAGCGCGTGTCGACTGCATTGCAAAATTTACCTGACTCTGCGGACTCAAATTTCTAGTTATAGTGAGCCGAGATCGAATCAACAGGAAATGTTCGTTTAATTTTCGTAACAAAATTAATTGATTCAAGGAAAATAGAAAAGGGGGGTTTTAGATTTTGAACAATTTAGAAAATAAAATAAAGCAAACTTAAAAACAAACTAAAACAAACGACCGAAAATGATTAAATTGTCGAATATACGTAAGGTCCAATTTTAGGTTCAATCTTGGCCTAAACACGATCAAGCATATTTTTATCATCCTAACGTCTTTACAACTCTTTTTGAACTATCAATTTGAGACTAATAGAATGCTCTACTAATCCCGATTTTCCTTTAGGTTTTGTTTAATCAAGATATGATCAATAATTAAACCTAACTACTGAATAACTTAGGATATGATCTCTAGATTTAATTTGGCAGCCTACATTACGATGTAGAAAACGATCAATATGAGCAGTAACCTTACACATTCAGGTTATCTAACCTAAGTTATGTTGTTCCTAACGATATGGAATCATTAGATGCTACTCATAAACATCAAAAGTAACGATTATGGATTACATTCAATGTTTTAGCAATAGGTTCTGGTCGGGTCGGCCATATGAGGCCCGGCCTAAGGAGGCCCACCTTTAAGCCCAGGCACAGACGGCCCGATAGCGGGAGAACGTCTCCCATGCAAACACGATGATTCGCGTAGAGACTTAAACCTAATAGCAACCTACCCCATATATAAGGTACTGTTCAACCATGATAGAGGTACGAACTAAAAACCCTAGTCGTCTCTTTTTTTATTGAAACCTAAATTCTCTCACAATACTGACTTGAGCGTCGGAGGGGCCTTCCGGAACACAACCCCCGGACAGTCTTTACTTGTTTTGCAGATATCACTCAACTGAAGCTCCACGAAATCATGAATCAGAATGACGATATCCCAGTCCAGCAGAATCTGGCTGAACCAGAATCAATAGAAAATAAAGCAAAATCTGGCCTCACCTGTTATGGAACAAGTTCTCCACACTAAGACGGGGTCAAACATACACTAGTATTGTAGGTCCCATGAGGTCTAGCTCTAAACTTTTGAGGGTTCGGGAGGCAATTTTCAGATGGGTTGTAAACATGGAACGAGTATCTTCTCTCTATTTTATCCTGTTTTTATTTTACTCTATAAATTTCAGTCATTTATTTATGGGAGATTTATGTGAAATTCTCACAAATAGATTGCTGAGATTCATGAGATAGAATAGGAACAGGATAAAATAGACAGAGGAGGTATAAAAGGTTTGATTCTGCCCTACTATCAACACGTGTTTTCAGTAGCAAAGTGGTATCAGAGCGTCCAAGTATGGGATTGGGTTGCCTCCATGTTGCGGGTTCGAATCCTAAGGAGTGGATTCGCCCATTGTGATTCTCCCTCGCACTCAAAAATGACGCCTGGGAGGCGCCGCTTCTAGCGGATGCGTGGTGGGTATAAAAGGTTTGATTCTGCCCTACTGTCAACACGTGTTTTCAGTAGCAAAGATATGCGATGTGCTCGTCTATTTTTAGCCGCATACATAGTGATGTTGTCATTTAAGAGTGCTTCACGTTGATATGTACGACGAATTAACTGCTTAAGTGTGTGCTTGTGCTCGAAATATGAAAACTGATTCATGATTATAAATTGAAATAGATAAAAACAGATTAAATGATTATAGATCTATCATGTTGATGAAACTAAAAGAACAAACTTCGCATGTACCTGCTTCTCGGACTGCACTGAACGCCAAACCAAGGCTATTTGCAAAGAGATTTGAGAACAAACGAAGATTTATTCAAATAGCTCCTCCTAGATTATTTGCTATTGAATGCTGATTGATTCGTTCTTGAAATGTTTCGGCTGTCTTTATATTCATTGGATATGGTAATTTTTGTATAAAAACTTGAGTATATAGTTCTTGTTCGATTCGACTTAATACATAATAATATTTTCTAAATTCACAAATGAAGTTTTCTAAATAACACATATTACATATTCGCAGATTATTCAAATGATGTAATGCTAATTTTTTGTTAGCTACTCTATTTTCATGTTTATATAGAATAATATCTTTACCGATAAATTCTTTATATATTTCATCAGAAATTATTTCAAATGTATCAATATCTGTAGTCGTATTTTGATAATGAGGGGTTGCTTTTAAGGCTATTTCGTTTTCTGTTAAAAATTGTTGAACTATTCCTGATGTTTTAAAAGTGACAAAATTCCATATATAATTTTTATTATGTGGGGTTTCTCCAAATGGTTTTTCAATTTGTAAAAGTAGTTGTATCTTACTAGTCCATTCATTTATTAATTCTTCTCCATTTATTACACAGTCTAAATTTAATATACCGTCAGATCCTAAGGAAACATGTTTAGGTTTATATTCTACTGGATATTTTCTTATTTTATTTCCTTTATGATAATATCCTTTTTCATTGATGAATCGATCCTTGTCTTTTTTACTACTACTGCTACCACCCATTCCTACTAATTTGCTTTTCATTTTTACTAATTCTTTATCATAAGCTCTTTCTTCTCCTGTTTTACTACTTTCGGGTTGATCTCTCATTGCTATATCTTTTCTATCATTATCGTCTTGCATATATATTTCTTGATCGGATTCCCATCCTTAAATAATTTCGTCATTTTCTTTTTCTTTATCCTTAGCCATAGTTGTATTTAGCTGTTCTTGACCATTTGTTAAAGTTAACTTATGTACTAATGTTGTTAATTCAGCCAATTTTTGTTGCACATTTCTTTCTACATTTTCTAAAGATTCTTGTTGATCTAATTCGATAATGTCTGTTAATTTATCCATTATGATACCTTTGTATATGTTCTTGGTGTATTGTAATATAAAAATTGAGTTCTTCTTCTAGTAATTGAACCATATCTAATAATAATTCTAAATGTAATCTAAGTTCTGCTATTATTATTATTATGGGGTTATAATCTTCCTCATTATTGTCTATAATGTATTCTAATAAATTATTTTCAGAGTTTGGGTTAACTGATGATAATTATTAATGAACAATTGTGTATTTTCTATATCTTGTCTTATAAATGAACATACAATACATATGTTATTGACCGCCATGATTTAGTAATCGATGAAATCTATAAATGTAAGTATAATTAGATAATCGTCTTTTTATATAAAGATAATTATTATAAGCTGCCTTTACTTCATATTTTAGTTCTTCTAATATTTCTTCATTTCTTTCGGCTATATTATTTTCAATTTGTTCTTCATAATTTATTAATTTATCTAATTCTTCATTAAACTGATCCTTGAATGTATTATGATCGATTGTTAATTGTGTTTTAGCACTAAGTATTAATCTACAAAAAGAACATGGATTATTATTTATATTCGTTTGCATGGTTTGTGTAATGTATCAAAAGAGTTTATACGAGGCTTTGATACCACTTTTTGGAATGTGTTCACTGCAGGTCCTCCCAGTTGCTTCGTCGGGCCGGGGTGTGGGGGGCCCTTTGAGTTGGGGATTCAACCTTTTGCTCCAAGTGAAAGATAAAGATTGAGACTGTTTCAAAGCTTTTTAAATTGAATTCATTAATAAATTAAATTAAATTTAATATATACAATTTGAAATAAATTTAGTAATGTTAGAATTAAATTTAATTATACTGTTCAGAAAATATAATAAGATTATAATTGAATTTAATTGTTTTATATGACACATTTACTTCTTACTAAAAAATAATGTTATTAACTAATAAACATTCACATTTACATAGAACAACTTATAAATATCAATTTCATTATAAGTAATATCATAAAAAAGTTTATTATTAAAATGAAAAGAAAAAATTAATTACAAATAATATCAGGCTAGACCGAATTATGAAGGTCATAGCCTGGACTCAACGACGTTAGAGCTAGGACATATGTCGTATCCATCGTTATTTGGAGGCTTAAAGCGTCCAACTGCCACCTCTAACATCTTCCCCACCTCTATCACCATGAGGCCTTGTTCTAACCCTTTTATTTTTACCTTTAGTCTTTACTTACTTTTTGTTTACTTTAATTTTATATCTCTCCTTTTCATATTTTTTTGTTTGTCCCCTTCTCACATTGAGGTCAATGTGTTGTTCAAGTGTAGGGAGGGTTATGTATTTTGATTTCAATGTGAATTTTGCATATTATATGATAGTTATTAGATTGCATTTTGTGAATCGTATAAATGTGTCAATGGCTTAGATGGATTGGAATTGATTTAATTTTGAACATAGTTTATTACGTTGTAAAATATCTTTAGCTTGTAAAATTAATGAATTGGGTTTTTTAGTTAAATATGCAGCTTAATTAGGATTTATTGTTAAGTTGTAACCCTCTAAATTGTTACATTCATTCATGATTTGAGGTCTTTTGACTTAAATAGCTTTGCTAGTATTTTTTTCATGGAAACGAGTAGCTAAAGCAACAAGGTAGGCAATAAAAAAAAGTTTGTTAATTTTAAATAAATTAATATTATGCTGACCTTCAGGTTATGGATAGAGCTAGTAGCCAGTTGAGAATGTGGTGTAGCTGAGTAACCGGATTGACACGCATCAAAAAAGTGTGCCTCCGCATCAAAATGCTATAATGAAGTTTCAACCAAGTAGCTTAATAAAAAATTGACTTAGTCGAGTAACCGGATCGGCATTCATCACCAGTGTTTGCCTCTGAGTAAAAGACTAGGTCCTTGTTTAAAAAATAAATGAATTTTCTAATAAAAACCTACCAAACTTGTAATAGCTTGACTTTTCATGAAAACATAATTAGGAGTAGTTACAAAGATTGAATGACCAAAGAATTATGAATGTATGTGTGCAATTGAAAAGGGTAAATAAATTAACATTTGGATCTGGTTTAATATTTATATTTAGTTCAAAGCGCTTAGTCACAGATTTTGTTTGTTAATGATTTGATATGACTTGAATGATTGTGTTTTAAATTAAATTTATTTCATGAAGTTGAAGCCATTATCTCATTACTGCATTGTGTGTTGTGTGTTTGTTGTTTTGTCTACTTGAGGAAAAGCAAATGTTTAAGTTTGGGGATGTTGATAAGTGTTAATTACATCATATTTTAGGGCTTAGTTTGATATGTATTTAATGGTTAATTCAATCGTTTAGTATGTGCTTAGGTTAGAATTGTGTTAGTTTGTTAATTATTCATGTTTTATGGGTTAGTAGTACAAGTATTTGAGCTTAATTATTATATTTGTGAGGTATCTTGGTATGTTTTTTAGTGTTTCAAGGTCAACATTGAAGAACAGAGAAGTTTTGGAGACATTGGGGCTGAAACAACGGTCGTTATGCCACGATCGTGACAGAAGACGAGAACATAGCCCACGATCGTGGCTTGCTTACCACAATTGTGATAGAAGGCTCAGATGTGGCCCACGACCTATGTCGAGCAGGCACTCAAAAACGTCAAGTTTCGAGGAATTTTTTGAACCTTTTAGACCCCAAAAAACTAGGGCTGCTCAGAACACAAAAGGTATTTAAAGAATAAGACAAAGAAGAGAAG
>JANVCL010000008.1:13325368-13337418 GCA_026546855.1 Erythroxylum incrassatum | reverse complement strand
AACAACAGGCCACACGCTATATGAAACAGACATATTACCATGTGGATTGAAACCATCAGTTGCTAACCCTAGTCTAACATTACGTGGTTCTCTAGCAAACTCAGGATATAGATCATCAAAGCTCTTCCAAGCTTCTCCATCAGAAGGATGAACCATGTTATTACTGTCACCTTTACGCCTATCATTATGCCACATCATTTCTTTAGCGGTCTTACTTAACATGAATAATCGTTGTAATCTAGACTGCAATGGAAAGTACTGCAATACTTTATGTGGTATCTTCTTACCCCTGCCATCATTAATTCTCCATCTTGATGTTCCACACTTGGGACAACTTTCCAAATCCCCATACTCTTTCCAAAATAGGCAACAATCGTACTTCTATGCATGTATCAACACATAACCCAAGCCTAGGCTCCGTAGAGATTGATTTGCTTCATAATAGTACTTCAGAAAATATTTACAATTAGGTAATAAATCCTTGAGCAGAGCAAGTAACATGTCAAATGACTTATTGCTCCATTTGTTGTGTAATTTCAAATGAAGCAACTTTATTAAAAACAAAAACTTTGAAAAGTTCGTACATCCCGGGAACAACTCTTCAAATTCTTTACTCAACAATTCATGAAAGCCACCCATATTAAAATCTTCAACGCCTGTAGGAGGACTCCTTCCATCCTGATTAATTGGACGATCATTTAAGAAAGTACCCACATCATCAAGAAAATCTTGCATTCCATCATCCTCCTCCTCATCACCATCACCTTCATTAATATCATTGCCCGTCCCATCTATGTCTACATTTGCAGCATAGCCTTTCTTCGTTAGAGATAAATCCATATTCTGGCAGTTCATCATGTAAAACCTAGTGGGTGTATGATTGGTCCATGCTGAATTGCATTAAATGTTCAAAAAATTTCTTCTAAGACCTCATATAACAATTCATCCAACGTGCACAAGGGCATGAAATGTCACACTCTTTGTCCCTTTTTCTAGCCACAAAATTCATAAACATCCTCACTCCATCAATGTATTCACTGGAAACCCTTACACTGTTCATCCAACTCTTATCCATAGAGCAAGAAATACATATTAATTCAATATAAGAATGAGAACATTATGTTATATTAGTACTCGAAGGATGAGGAAAGGGTTACTAGGTATCTAAATGAAGTAGTAGAAAACCTAACTGTTAAAGTGGGAAAACTAAATTTTTCCTATGAGCTTTTTTATAATAGACATAAAATATGACACTATAGTTCCCATCATGTTGAGGAGACCGTTTATGGCTACTAATGGGGTAGTAATTGATGTGTGCAAAAGTAGCTTGACATTTATGATTGGCAATGGACTACTAATTGATGTCCCCAAATTATTAGGTTAGGTTTTAAGAAATCTAACTACCTATGAAAGCCATAGATAAAGAAAGGGCTAAACCATTGTTTAACAACTTGGAAAATTTAAAAGAAGGAAGATTTTGATAAATACATAATCGAACCTAAGACATCCGTACAAATATTAGCTTTGCTCTACAGATACTAATATGTATAATTTGTATTATTATTTGATAAACTATATGGAGAACTAGGAAAAGAGTAATAAAAAATTCATAAAACAAATTAAGCAAAATATGACATTTCATTTATCTATTTATGTATGAATGCAGGATCCTTACTTTAGCATAAATACAAGAAAACAAAATATGGCATCTCATATAGCAAATTCAATAGCTAAAGTATGAATGCAAACATAACAATTAACAATCGAGCAACTTTATATTATAAGTTATCATACCTGTTTCTTGTTTTCCAATGGCACCTCCAAGTATCTCCTCCTCACACTTGCAACTAGTATCTGTCATCAAGCACGAAAAAGTATTTTGGTTAAGATTAGAATAAATTACATCACACTCTTTATTATTGACTATATAATAGTAAGAAGGCTAGGTTTGGTACTTATTTCATGCTTATGGAACTATACTCTATTTATAACTACACTACTATATAATGACAAGTCCACTTGCCAAAAGTTAAGAATATTATAGTAAGGAAAACTATAATCACAAACTGCCAAATTAAGGTTCCACATTTAAGGTTTTTCTTTCTTTATGGTTTTTCCTACAAAAACTCTAGAAGTAGATTGAAATTCATATTCACAATCACTAGTAAAAAAATATTAGGTTTAGGTTATGACATTTGATTATGAACATCTTAGAATGTTTCATTGTTATTGTAGTTTCACTGTTGTCATTTGTTAATACAATTTTAATTTTGTATCACAACTTCAACATATGTTTTCTTATCTTCATATTTGATTGTTTGTTATATTTCTTGAGTTGTAATGACATATGACTAGGCTTTACTCGATAGTGAATTTAAGAATTTGAGTTTAATATTAAATTACGGTTTGTCTTAAATCTAATAAATAAAATCAGGCTCAAACATGACAAATACAAAGGGAAAAGGGTATATGATTAAGATAACAGTGATCAAACGATAACAAAAAGGAAAATACAATGAAAGAAGTTATTGAAAATCTCGTGGATCATTACAAAACTTATATGAAATCATATTGAGAACAAGAAAACTACCTATTTGATAGGGTGTTTGGTTTGGCAATTTATCCTTAAAGGGATAAAATGACAGAACTGATTGCTAAATAATGGATATATTCCCAGTTTCAATGATACCTGATGAACTGACAAATTTAAGTGAATAAAATAGAATTATATGGAAAAATAGGAGAAATAACATGTAATGCATGTAGCCATATATCATTATATATGTTGACGACTTTTCATCAAAAGCTACAAATGAAAAGAATGTTATTCAACTACAAAATCATTAAACAAAATGGCTATTAATAGCACTCTTCAATTGAAGTGATGAAGTAGCTTTCAATTAGGTAAAAGAATTGGATTTTTTAATACTCCAGTGTAATTATTTAGAAAACTTGAAATATATTGATGTCTTTGAAAAAGTGCAAACTAAAGTAGAGATCCAAGTCTTTTAGCTTTTTTTTGTTTTGTTTCAAGAATACCAATTCAATAAAAACAATTTGGAATAGAATGCTAAGACTATGTAGCATGACTGCACAAGGAATAGATATCCCAAAATTATTTCCATTTTAAAAGCCTACCCCACTTCCCCCATAGACTATTATTTTATATCTACTTATCCTAACAAACTTCTAAGAAATACATATCTCCTACTAACAACCTGAATCACTAAAATATATTGATATCTAGCTATCTCACTATTGCTTACAGTCTGTCTTCTCTTCCTTCTATAAGCTAACCACTCTCCTCCTTTGTGACCATTATTCCTAATAGAATCATCAATATTATTAGCACAACAACCCATTAAACTCTACCTCATTGATATCTTGAAGATATCCATCTACTAAATCAACAGTTCAGTGATGCAAATTTATAATTTAATAGTATATAGCCAATTGCACCATCCAATTAAGGATGGAATAGATCTGCATAACTGATATGAGTAAGTGGTGCATTACCTGGATAACTGTGGCATCTTCACATGATTGATTGTCAATAACCACTCTACTTCCATAAACAACAAGCCTTTCTTCTATTAATAAAACAACAAGGAAGCAATACACAACAGAAGTTTCACCTTTTTTATACATCAACATTAAATTGTTTTGGCCAGGATTCCTCTTTTAAAGGAGGTCGGTATAGACTGGTTAGGAAAAAGAAGATAATGAAAACAAAAGGACCTTGAAGTTAAAAAAATTTCAGACAATCAGGACCTAAAATAATGAAATTGCCATGTTAAAGACCAAACAATTCATAACTTGTGAAATGCGTTAAACAGATAAGATAGCACACAATGCAAACCCAAATGCATTGTGTTACAGATAATCAGAAAAACAGATTAAGCCCTCTTAAACCCACAATAAACCCTAGTAACTTCAATCGACTCAATAGATAACAATTTACACTAAATTTATCACATCCAAATTCGTTGAACTACTTACCTCAACCAACACTCCGACAGTAGAACGCCAACTCGTGAAGCAACACAACGATTCCAAGGGCGGTGGCTAGACGGAAGATGAGAGACGGATGGTGGCTCAATGGAGAGGGAAGGTGGCTCGAGGGAGAGGGCAGGTGGCACGACGGAGAGCTAATTAAACGTGGCAGAGAGACAAAGATCAGCTAAACGTGGGAGAGAGAGCGGGAGTTGAAAATGCATTGGTGGGCTAGCGGGAGAATGATATTTAGATGGCCTTTCTCGACGTCTAACTCTCTACAACGTCGGGCTATGTTTTTTGCGACGTCTAACTAACCAAACGACGCCTAACACTTGGTTTTTCCACGACGTCTCTATACAACGTTGTGGAATCTTGGTCCTTTTCATGACGTTTAGGAACACGTCATGAAAGCCTCCTACATTTCGCGATGTCTACTGGGAAGACGACGCGAAATGCTTCTTTTTTTTGTAGTGTGTGCAAAGGTTCAGTATGTTTCAAACCTCAACACTTACATAGCAACAAGTGTATAAAGGTCTATGGAGGCATTAATCTATATGGAAGTCCTTGCTTATGGACAATGCATATAGTCTTGAAGAGACAAAACAAAGGATTCAAAGATTTACTAACTTGGAGAAGGTTGAGTGTTTATTCGATAAGACATGAAGGATGATAATTATGCAGGTCATCGTATGATGTTTGGATGTCAAGTCAGCATAACTATTAGTATAGCTAGTGCATCATAACTACTCTTTTGCTTTTCACAGACAATAAGTGAATCATCATGGTCCACAAGACTATGATATTCCCATTAAAAAGATAGCTAGCAAAGTCGTAAATCTATCTAGATGTCCTCTTGGTTGACCTTAGAAACTTGGATTTCAAACAATAATAAGAAATATGAGATATGGAATCGGTCTTAGACATCAGTACTATTAGGTCAATTTTCCACTGGAACTTACATGCTTGCATATTTAAAGGAAGGAACGTAACCTAGAATATTGGAATGTGTTTATGCCCCTTAGTATTAATATGATGGGTGACTAAAGATGTAATCCCTAAACTTACCAGTCCAGACCTACTTCAAAAGCAATGACATAAATGAAGATCACATAAGAAGAAGCCCAAAGTTTGTGGCTGGATGAAAACTTGCATAAAAAGAAAGTCGCGTAAATGTAGATCCCATAAGACAAACTTGCCAAAGTTTGTAGTATGTGCAAACTTTCTAAAAAACAATATGGAAAATGAAGATGGGTAGACTTCATAGAAGAAAAAAACTCCAAAGTTTGCAATTAAATGTAAACATGCCTCAATAGGTGATTACATAAACAAAGATCATGAAGATAAATTCTAAAGTTTACGAGTAATCAGAGGCATGCATCAAAGGCAGTCGCGCGAACAAAGAGAGCATAATGTGAATGCCAAATTTTATAGTTAATCTTAAATTTGTCTTCGGCATTGTTGGGAAATTAAGGTGAGAACTTATTCAAGTACAGAGTAATAATTGCAAAACTTTTTCGAAAGTTAAAATCACTTAAATTCTATAACATGATTAACATATAAAATATAATAAAGAATGAACCATAATTTATACCTTATTTCGAAACTTGATCATTTTCTTGTTGTTTTCTTCAAATCGTTTCTAAAACTAACTTATCTCAACCACTATAAACTGCACAAATATACAACATTTAAAGATATCTATAGAACATGTTAAGAGAACTCTACAACTATTGTAGAGAGTCAGGCAAAAAAATGCTAGCTTACTTGAAGCTTAAAACTATTTATAATAAGATTTGGATATTTTAGTAATTTAATTAAAATAAAGTCTAATTTTAATTAGAATTTGAATTAATTTTGATTAAATACTAGTTCCATCCAAATATGATCTAATATCTCATATTAGTATGTATTTATTAAATATTTCATGTTTAATCACAAAATTTCTCAAACTTTACATTCATATACAACTTGATTAAAACATTTTTTCTCTCTTCAACCTATTTTTTATGTGTGGCCTATTAGTTTCCTAAATATGTTGGTAATATATATATATATATATATATATTAATTCTAAATCATATTTAGGATTAAATAGATTAAACTTCTTTAATTCATATTTTATTTTTTATTAAATAATTTATATAAATAGATTAAGATTAACATCTAGCAACATATCATGACCAACCGAATCTTTAAGAGTATTAAAGTAGTTTTAACCGACCTTTTTGTGTATGATTTTTTTGTATAATTCAATCTTTTCATCATACACTGTTTCAATTAAATATAGAGTATATAATTAATATCTACTTCATTTGAGTCCAATCATATTAGTTCTCCACCTTTAGTAACTGATTCTATTAATAATATGTGTAAACAATTTATCAAAGTGACATCCCTACCTTGGCTAAGGATTTCTCGAATAAATACTAATAAAGAACAATAAAACACTCTCCCTAATTATTTTAAAGTGGTAAATTATCTATTAATAAGTCAACTATTTTCATATAATTCATGTTATATCCAATGACTACCAATTGAGCCACCTTTGACTAAATATGTCAAAAATAGTATCAAAATATAACAATCCCTATATGAGATAAGTCAAATGGTCATTTATATAATTATTAAAATGAGAATTTGTATAGGCATACAAGCAATATTTTAAATGAAATTCTCATATGAGGCCAGGTCAGTGAACTTTTCCTCTAATAAGTGCTCACACATTTGTTTAAGTATCTCTATACTTTATTTTATGAGAACAACTACTTTCTTTTTAAGGAAAGGCATAACATGTTTTAGCCTTTTTACATTCTTTTAATATCCACTATTAATAGAACAATGATTATAAACAATTTACGAATAATATATAAATGCAATAAGAATCTCATAATTTTGATCTCATTATAATTTTATTTGAATGTATATTATTCTATTGGCTTTATCATATACAACTAAATATGAAAGAAACCTTTAAATAATTATGTACTAAACTATAACCAACCGTTTAGCTATAGGGCATAAATTAATAATCTCCCACTTGTACTAAGCCAATCATTTAAATATCTTGCATTAAGCCAATTGTTGATATTCTCATATAGGGCTAGTTCAGTGAACTTGTTCTCTAATAAGCACTAACATATTAGTTTAAGTATCTCCATGCATTAATTTGTTAGATTAACTACTTTCTTCATAAGAAAAAACGTAAAATATGCTAGTCTTTTGATATTCTATTAATATCCAATCTTAAGAGAACAATGACTAGAATCAATTTAGAAATAATATATAAAAGTACTTTGAATCTCATAATTATGACCTCATTAACCTTTTAAATAATTATGATATTAAACTGCAATTGATTGATTAGCTATAGAGCATAAATTAATAATCTCCCACTTGCACTAAGCCAAATATTTAAGAATGTCAAAGTGAATGTCAAAGTCTTTTTGGCATACCCTTGCATGTATAATTTCTTTTATAATTCAATCATGTCATCATACATTGTTCTAATTAGACATAATGTCTACTTTATTTGAGTCCAGTCATATTAGTTCTCCACCATTCTTACTTGATTCTATTAATAACTTTTGTAAAATATTTTTCAAAGTGAATCCCACTTTAGCCATGGATTTTTCAAATGAATACTAGTTAAGAATAATAGAACACTCTCACTAATTACTTTAGTGGATAAATCGTCTATTAATTACTCAAGTATCTCCATATAGTTCATGATATATCTAATGACTATCGACTGAGCTACCCATAAATAGAATAGCCAAAAATAATATCAAAATATAGGAATTTATATATGAGATATTTTAAAGATCTCAAATCAAATGATCACTTATATAATCATTACAATAAGAATTTTGAGACATTATTCTAAATAAAATTCTTATATAGAATCAGTTCAATGAACTTGTTCTCTAATAAGTACTCACACATTTGTTTAAGTATCTTTATACTTTAATCTATAAGATCAACTACTTTTTTCGTAAGGAAAAATATAACATGTTCTAGTCTTTTTACATTCTATTAATGTCTATTTTTAATAGAACAATGAATATAAATAATTTAGGGAATACATACAATATGAATCTCAATATTACAATCTCGTCATAATATTATTTGTAATGTACATTATCCTATAAACTTTATCATATACATTTGAGTTCGTATGAGATAAAGAAACCTTTAAATAATTCTGTTACTAAACTACAACCAACAGATTAACTGAAGGGTATAAACCAATAATATCTCATTTGCACTAAGTCAATTGTTTAAATATCTTATACCATATCTCTATATGACAATCATGCTACAACTAAAATAGTAGTTTAGTAAGAGAATCCTACATATTTTCTTTAGTGAGCACTTGCTTAAATCTTACAAATTTTATCTTAATTATCATTTTAATTAGAAGAACACATACTTAGATCTTTGATGAGACCTTAGCCCTTTTACATGCCTAATGGCTCTAAGGTTTCACAATATATTACTGTTTTAATATTGCAATGTACTATAATAAATTCATTAAAGAACATATTCATTTAAATAATTATTTCTACTAAATGAAAATTGTGTTTTGGCTTAATTAACAGTTAATGCTACAATGAGACCGTTCCAATCTCAAAATAATATTGTTCTGAATAAAATATACTTTATTAAGGATTTACCTATAAAGTTAATATCTATAAATCTTGAACTCAAATATTACTCATACGTAGAATAATGAATATCTTTGATACTTCACGGCATCTCAAATACTAATCACCTTTAGTATATTACTTGTACTCGCCCTTGATGATTGCAGAGCGTCTATCTAGAAAAATACATATATATCTTGGGAATTCACGTATTAGATGATTTGTTGTAAGAAATAGTAGAATAAAAAGACAAAATAACCTTGCATTGGGTAATCATACATGATTATTCATTATGAAAGCATTAAATAGTGTATAATATCATTTATATAAAATAGACCATATTAATAAAGAATTACTCCTTAGATGATTAGAGATTCGCCTTATTGCTTTTAAGAAGCCTTCACATGTATATGATTTCCATTATGATAGTGGTTTATAAAAATAATTTAGGTGACAAATAGGGAGTTATGATAAGTTTTACACTAAAAACCAAACATATAAATATAAAGAAAATTTTAAATGCATTTCATTCATTAAAATTAATAGGTTATAGATCTTCAAGAATATAAAGTACAATAAAAAATAAATTTTAGCTTAATTAACAATTAATGCTATAATGAAACCTTTCCAATCTTGTCTTCTTATGGGATGTTGCCGACGCCATTACCTTATAAAAGAGCATCCTTCATCTCTAACTCTTTAATACCTAGGTCTGGCCTCCTTAGTTTTAGAAGCCTGTGATAGCTATTAAAGCCCTTTATGATTGAATCTATTTTGTCATAATTGAGCAACTCAAAGGTATTTTTCTCTTAAGAAAATCATAACAAACATAGCTTATACTTTTTTATAACCTTCTACCGAATGGCTTCTTTAGCTTAAATTATCGTAGCACGTAAATTTCTATGGTTAAACTGGAGGATCTCATGCTCCCATCTCATCTCCATAATTTCTCCCTTTAGTCTTTCACAAAGTTATATAAGTTTAGTTCAACTTTTCATTCACTTTAGAGAGTTGTCCCTATATCTAGAGTGAACTCTATAACTCTAATATCACCCTTTTATTTCGGTAGGAAGTAAGTTAGAAAAGCTACTCACACAAGCCATGTTATGCATAACAAGGATCTTAACACTCTTATAAGCCCTTATCCAAATATTTTCTATCATTGGGGAGGACAATATGTTGACAGACCTAGGAACCAACATTATTGGTACTAAGATGTATCCTGAAATGGTGGGGGCAGAATACATCCTCAACAATTTTGTATAAGATTTGAAACTGTCGAGCAATCTCGAGGCTCTACAACCCTTTGTATCACTCCTTTGGGGGATGATTTCTTGGTAAAAAGAAGTGTCCCTCTTCCTTTTCTTTCCTTTAGTTAAAGTATTTGTAGCATTGGAGCCACTTTGTTTAGATCTTTCTAATCAAGCAGAGGATATCCATATTTGTAACCATAAGAAATCAAGCTAAAAGACATTAGACTTAGGAAGAAAGAACATATTTCAAAACTACAAGATGCATATTTGAAACTGTAACTACCAATAATACCTTTTTGGTGATCATCACAGCTCTAAGAGGTAGACGAGACAATTGTCAAGCAATACGCAACATTGCTCGTCTAGCACTTATTACCTTTTGTAGCTCTTCCCAAAGTATGGATTTATGTCTCCTCATATAGCCCTGCAGTGCCACTAGCCACCATTTTCAAGGTATAGGAAAAAGAACTTGTTTTCTACTTGTGTATCCCCTATAAAGACAACACCTAGCCTACTAAGTCTATCTTCCAACCTAAACCATTATGAAAACCTGCGTGCAAACTTGATTTGATGCATGTACCTAAACAAATTGAATATGGACTCTATGTTACAAAAGTCTTAGGCCACAAAGAAGCATAATGCTAACATATGAGTAAAGACATCATTGGCTAAAGAACATGCATATGTCTTCTATTTTAAGCAAATCGACGTGATTCACCAACAGCGGGTGTCGAATGTACGGTAAAATTTACCTAACTTTACACATTAAATTTATAGTTGTGGTAAGTCAGGTTCGAATCCACAGAGAATGTTCGGTTAATTTTCGTAACGAAATTAATTGATGAACGTAAAACAAAGGGTTTTTTTTTGTTTTGGAACAATTTAGAAAATTAAAGTAAAATAAACTATCAAAAATAAATTAAAACAATTAATAAAAATGAGAAAAGTATCGAGTATGAGTAAGGTCTGGTTCTAGGGTCAATCTCGGCCTAAGCATAATCAAGCATATTTCGTCATTCTAGAGTCCTTACGATTCTTTTCGGACTATTGATCTGAGACTAATAGAACGCTCTAAAAATCTCGGTTTTTCCTTAGGTTGTATTTAACCAAGATACGATCATTGATTAAATCTAACTACCGAATAACCTAGGATACGATCTCTAGATTCAATTTGGCAGTCGCATTATGAATTGGAAAACGATCAATATAGGCAATAACCTCACACGTTCGGGTTATCTAGCCTAAGTTATGTTGTTCCTAACGATAAACGATCGTCAGATGCTACGTACAAATATTAAAAGTAACAATTACGGATTACAATCAATATTTTAGCAATAGGTTCGAAATAAAACGATCACAATAACATATTAAGATCATTAATTCCAAAACCATAAAAAATCAATACCAACAACACAATAACCTGAAAATAAATCACAGCTTTAAAATAATAAAAATAGCTTAACTGTAACTTGACGTCGATATCTCCGTAAAATTGGTGTCGAGAAGTTAGCCAACCATCTTCATTTTAATGCTTCAAGAGTAAGTCATTTTTCAATATGCTTCGGTAGCTTAACCAAGCCAAGCTTCCAACCACGTTTTCCTTCTCTATTGCGCCGGCACTGTTACTTTGTTTCTGTGCCTCTTGTACCACTGCCGGCACCCCTGTCTCTGGCCATCATTGATTTGACAATTAATAACCAAGACTCTCCACTCAAAAACCCTTACTCCACCTCACTATATCTGCGTGTATATTGTCGATATTCCCGTAAGACCATCAATAAACCCATCTGTCGGCAGTGTAGCTGTTGACAAGACAAATAAAAACTCTCCCATTTAAAACCCTTCTGCTGCCTTCATATTTGCGCCGGCGCTGTCCCCTATGTTACCTGACTGATCCTGCTTGGCCAACCACAATTTATATTTCTGGCAATCGGACTTCCTATACCCCTTCTTCTTACAAAAGAAGCATCTCATCTTCTTCAAGTCCTGTGGGCCCTTTGCAATGCTGAACTGCCCACTCTGATTCTGAGGAAAGGGTTTGGATTTCTTACTCTTATCTTTACCTTTAGTCTGCTGTGGTTTAGCCTTCCCCTTTCCCTTCGGAGCAACATACATGGCTGAATGAGAAGAGCTCCCGATCTTCTCCTCTGTTGTAGCA
>JANVCL010000008.1:13303109-13320272 GCA_026546855.1 Erythroxylum incrassatum | reverse complement strand
CCACAATATGGTCTTTAATTTAGGTAAAAGAATAGTAAGTGGTGAGTGGTAGTGACACTTGTCACTTTCCTATGGTCTCATTTTAGTCTTTTAATAAGCTAGTCCATTTGTCTCCAATTTTCAACCTAATTTTTTTCCAATTTTTAATGACACTTGTCATTAAATCCCAATGTCACTCATAAAATTTTCACTGCCATTTGACTCCTATTTCTACTATTATTCATTAATTGTTCTACCACTTCGCATTTTTCCTAATCCAAAAATACCCTAAAATTTTAAAAAATTCTCATATTTTACCAAAAATTCTAATTCACTACTTACACACTCCAACTCAATTTTTGAAACATATAATCCAAAATTCACATTATAATTACATTAAACCAATTATTTATACCTGAAAAATGTCAAATGAGTGCATAAATAATTCATTGTAATATATGCAATAATCAAATTTCATGTGTGTGTATGCTAACATTATGCTTGAGCATGAAATGCATTTTTCTAATCTCTCATTACTATTTTCTCAATTATAGAAATCTAGGGTCCTAACCTTTAATATGGAAACGGGATGTTACAATTCTCCCCTTAATAAATTTCATTCTCAAAATTCTTATCTGATTGATCAAAAATGTAGGGGTATTATTTTCTCATATGCTCTTCCGTTTCCCATTTAAATGTCATCACTTGAACAATTTCTTCCAATTGACTATAGTTAATGGAATCAATCAATCTTTCAATTACTTATTCAAATACCACACTATCTTAAATGTTTACTCAATATATTTCATATTACTCACAATTTTACTTCCGGTATCAATAGCACATATATCGGATCATAACAATATTTCCTAAACATATCTATGTAATACTCCATAGTCTTACTCTCACAATAACTTCATATAGACCAATTTATGTTGGGCTTAGCTCCCCCTTTTTCTCAATCTAAACATACATTACCATGGCAATACTCTCATAATTATTCACCTTTCGCTTGATATTTCACATCTTTTTAATGTTAATACACTTAATTCTTATGTCTATCTCATTATATTTCATGTCTTCGGTGTTGATGCACCTAACTCGTTTATCTTTCTTAAATCACTTAATTTCTATTATATATTCATTTCACTTATCAATAGTATCTCGAATCAATTTTTGGCCTTTAACCACTTTTTAGGCCCTCTTCATTAATATAAGGGCGAACGACTCTTTCTGTCGTATAACGCCTTATACAATATCCTAATGATATCACTATGATAATGATTGTTATGCTTAAAGTCAATTAAAAAAATATATACATTGACCTCATGTTCTTATGAACTCCAAAATATAAGCTTTAAGCATATCTCTAACAGTTAAGATTGTTGGAAACTCATACATGAAATCACTCAATTCTATAGCCTTAGTCGTTAAATGCTTTTTCAGCATATTCCTACTAGGATGTATAGCATAAGTTGTTATTTGTGGTTTCTCTAGTAATCTTTTTGCTCAATCATCTTTATCGTGTATACATACTTCTTATTTCAATTACAAAGTATCATTTTCCAATTCAAACTCAAAATTTGGATTCATTTTCAATTTCTTAGTAAGGTTCATAAATTATGAATCCTCAATTTGGGCTTTTTTAATCCTTTCATGTGAAACTGATCTTAAATTCAATAGCTAATAATACTTTGATTTGCCCAAAATTCAACTCGACATTGTATGCTCTTTATTGCAATAGATTTGGTAATCTCAATATCTAAACTACACCACTATTGAATTTTTTGTTCAATGCATCAGATTACAACATTAGCTTTACTAGGAAATACTCATTTGTACATCAACATCTTCAAGTAACTCTATCCATTGTCTTAGTCTCGTATTCAATTCTTTCAAACTAAATAATTAGCTCAAACTTTAATGATCTTTATATATATATATATATTCAAAATGTTTCACTGTACATATAATGTCTCGAAGCTTTCAAAGCAGCTACTATTGCAGCAAGTTATAAATCATATTCCGAATAATTCCTCAAAATTCTTTTTACATTCATCAGTCCATAAGATTTACGCGTTTTTCCTTAAACATTTTTGTCAAAGGGTTAAAATCAGTAAAAACCCCTTAACAACTTCTGATAGTGTCCAATTTCTAGCTAATTCTAGAAAACTCTAAATCTCTTATAAATTACTTGTAGTTTCTCACTTCTTTATTACCTCTATTTTCTCTTTGGGTCTCTTAATATGCTATGTTCAGATACTATATGACCCAACATTTTATTTAATCAAGCTAAGATTCACTCTTAATAAACTTGGCATATAATTGTTTATACCTTCATGATATGTAAGCTTTACCTCAAGTATTCAAAATATTCTTCTCAACTTTTCGAATATATTCAATACATCATCTATGATCATAGTCACTAATTGATCTAAGAAAAAGTGGGACACTTTATTCTTCAATACCATGATACTGTCGGGGGTATTGTTAACTCAAACAGATATTGTTAAAACTCAATGTGCCCATGATTAGTTCTTGTAATTCCTTAAGTAACTAATTCCTCAATGAGGTAATATTATCTCTTGTTATTATTATTATTATTTGGTTTCCCAATTGACTTGTGTTCTAGAATGGTTTTCTCAATTCATTCAATTTCCTCTAATTTCATGTTGACTTATTCTAATGTCTATTCATTCATACTAATTTCTCCACACATTTCAATTTATTTGCAATCTTAACTTTCTGTGTTGGTAACACATTCATCAAATCTAATTTGTATCCCCTAAACATATTTATATAGAATATAGTGTGGACCTAAGTTCTCCTCATGTTAGCAATAGCATCTCCTCAAATTCAAGAATTCAATCACATATTTGAATACTTTACACAAACAAAATGCATACACTCTTAGTAGCATATTCTACCTCTTATGCCTTGAGTCTCTGTTAAAAATGGGACTCCAATATTCACTTTTAATTCATTACATATTCATTTCTGATTTATTCCTTCATTGATCATTCTTAAAAATAAACCATCTGGTCTACTTAACCCAATTCGGTGAAATTCTTCTTTGAAAGAAGATTTCTTGCTACTATCATCTATGTTGTTCGTGTAATCCTTATCAATCAACTGTTTTCATCATTCCTTATCAACCATTCTTAGTACCTCAAGAAGATCAATTTCAACTATTCATAATATCTCAATAAGATCGATTTTTGTCATAACTTATATGATTAGAATATCTTTTATAATAAGGCTCAGTAAAGCATTATTCAGATTCATTTACTCTTATACCTTGGTCTATACCATCAAGATCATTTCATCTTATCTAGAGATGTATTTATGATAATTCACCAATTAATAACTTATGCTAAGGATACCTTAATCTCATTTGATTCTGGACAACACTTCTCCTTTTACGCCTAACCTCGATCGCGGGGACTATGCCACGATCGTGGCCTTCTTCTTTTTCCTCAAATTCTGTACATATAGTAACATTATTAACAATCTCAGTTTATCCCTGATTGATCACTATAAGCTCTTTCATGTATTACTCTAATTCATCTTAGACTTTGAACCATGGGAACTATGACTAACAAATATTCAATAAGTTATAGATTTCTTCCTATATCATCTCTACATATATAATACATATGTGCTCAATATTCTCACTTGTCATGGTGATCCCATTATTAGATATGTACTCACAAAACTGAACCTTGACAACTTTTACATATATTGCTATCATTATCTCACCTTCCAATTATCGTCACATTACGTATGTTCACAATCAATTTGGAATTACAGATGCATAATTATCCAAAAATTATGATCTCAATTTCACAGACATATTCTTATGCTAAATCATAACTCTTATCACATTTATCAAACAATCATTTCAAGTCCAAGTTCAACCTCTCAAGGTTATAGAAAATTTTATTTTCTTTCAACTTGGCTTGTACACTTTAAATCTTGTCATTTATACCATATCTCTATTTTCCTCAATCAAATCACGACAATGTATTCACGTCTATTTCACATTCAAGGATATACTATCACAGTACAATATTGATGTCATATTAGATGATACATCCACAAATACAAATGTGTTAAATCTTTATCTGTCACATCTAACTATATACTACTTCTCATTTCTAAAATATCCATAAAATTTAATTTTCTCACATTCTAACAGATCGTCATCCTTCTCATTGCTTCTAACAGTTTAAACTCTTAATGAATGCTCATGCGTATGACTTATATAAAAGTGACTTAAACTGAGGATCAGTTGTCGTTGCATGCTAAGACATGTCTAAAATACATGTATCTTGACACATATTTCAAAAAATTCCCATGTAAGATACTAAATCTAGGCTTTGATATCAAATTGTAGCACCCCACTCTCATAGTGCATATGCCCGAATATACCGACGACATTTGAGAATATACTTTACAAGGGTGACATGCTAGAACAGTCAAACAATCATACACATACACATTGTAAAATACTTGTGAATGTAAATTTTAATTCAAAACAATGAAATACATATGCAGGCGCGAACTGATCCCGACCTATATCTCTTACTCGAATGCGGTGGCTAGACTCCAATTTGTCTAACTGAAGATCTTCTCTAAAAATAATGTTGCAATTTTGGGGTGAGTTTTGCAAACTCAGTGAGTGGACCATCCTCGATGACTCACTCATATCACATAACACAAGCAGTTCATGTAATAAGGTAATTCACATCATTTCACTAATAATCATTTAGCATCATATATCACTTTGATCACTTATTTCACATTTCACATTCAGAGCAGTCAAACATTTCATTTTGATCATTTAATACATACTTATCAATTTTATATGCAATGCTTATGCGACTCACTTTCAATTGTTATTGATATGACTAAATGCCTTTTTATTGGCCCATATCCCTTGTAGATACCATGCTTGTTTCAGATATTGTCCCATATCCTTTGTGAATACTGAGCATATTAACAACTGAGCCTGTGGCCCTTATACATATTCCGAGCTTTAAGCTCTTTCAAACTGGACACTCCGATCTCAACTGGCTTTATGTTATTATGCATTCATGTAATGAAATGCATCACATGTATTCAGTTAATCAAATGTTCTCAATGTTACACATTCATATTCACTATCACTATCTCATTCAAATTTGTCATTGGGCCTTGGTCCAGCATTCAACATATACATTGAGAATCAGTTATTTCGTCAAATTCACATTCAATGAGCACTTCCAATATATTATTCATGCATCAAACGCCTCTAATACTCAATTTCTGGAATCAACACAACCACATTCATATAATAATTCAATACAAAATTTAAAACAAACAATTAATCAAGTGAAACCACCTAGGTCACTCACAGTACGCTCCAGATTAACAATTGCTTCTATGATCTGAAAACGTCTGGATGCAGACGTTCTATCCTGTATCAACATTATGCAATACACATATTGCACACACATTAGTTAATTGCACAATCAAATAAACATTCAATTGTACACATATGTATAGGTGTAATATATAATGCATGCTTAATTTAACTATTCCGGGTATGTTTCCTTAATCACGTCTCTTGATCATTCAAACCTTATCATTTGTATGTCTCTAGCTTATTCTTAGATTTATACCTCAAGAACACTTGGTTATGATAATATCATAATTCAATTACTCAACATTTTTTTCTAGTGTTATAAACTCTCATAATATCCAATTCTCATTCACCTTTACTTAATATACATTACTCATCTCCTTACAATCATATTAGCATTTCTAAGAACACTTTTATATCATTAACAACTCATAACTTCCGAATTAATATACATTTGTCTATCATATCTTGAGAAACTTGATCTTCCTAAGTTCATCAATTAATCATTCACCTTCTTTGGATCACATTATCTTTCATAGGATGACTTTTATTCTTATAACATCTCCAAAATTTCATATATGAACACTTAGTAAACAACAATCCATTCTTAGTGAATTCATATGACAACGAAATTTGCTGGAGAGGAAGGATAATGTGTGAGGAGTTTGTGGTTCAAATATTAAGTCAATCATAGGTCCGGAGAATAAGTTATGGCTAAAAGAGTGAAGGGTGTCAAAAGTTGTCAAACAGCAGTGCCCCTCTTCTGTCACGATCGTGCTTGTACATGATCGTGCAACACTTGACAATCCCTCTCTATCATAATCATGCTTGTGCATGATCGTGCAACTCCCCAATGTTCCTCTATGTACTCCTTTATTCAAGCATCATTCAAGCTTTTCTTTCAAAATAGATTTTTAGGTCAATCCGACATGGCCATTTTGACAAGTAAAATGAAGTATTTAGGCAATACATTCTTCTAAAACAATGTTCCCATATGTCTTAAGTTTCTAATGACACCAATTTCATGCATTTTTGTTTAGTATTATGCAAATTATACTAAAAATCCTACAAAATATTCCCAAACTACGTCAGCACACAATACTTAACTTCAAGCCAAATTTTTAAACTCTTAGAGACAGAATTAAAATTCTATTTCTTCATTAAAATTATATCCATATGTCTCTAGTTTAATCTAAAATCAAAATAATCTCATTTGTATATCTACATATCAAGATATGTCCAAAATACAGATGCATGTTCAGTAAAAATGTTAGAGCTAACTCCAGAAATATTTATTTCACATTTCCAGATTTTCAACACCTATATGTTACATTCAAACCATCTTATGCATAGTACATCAACTCTACATCATTTCCTCTTCATTCTCACCTAAATTTCAACTAAATATTATTTATAAACAAATTATAGTTCATGATTTATCATGAACACTAAAAATAGAACATCAACGTATTCATATGTTGATCAAATTTCTGCACACATTCTACTCCACTATCATGATCATTTACCACTAACTATCATCATATATGCTTCATCAATAAAGCCATGAAGATTAATAATAATACACTTACTTGATTAGCTTAAAGCTTCTTCAAAAATCATCACCTAACCCTAGCCTCCAAGCTTATACGACTATCAAATCATCTAGGAGGAATAGGTTAGGTTTTTTAGTTGCAAGATGAAGAGATAGCAAAGGCCTTGAAGAAACAAAGTAAAGGAAAGCAATATCTCAACATGATGAGAGGGGAGTGAGAAGATTGTGAGTGAAGAAAATGAAAAAGATGAAGAAAAGGGCATAGACGTGAAAGACAAAGCAAAAATGGTCTTTCAATGTAAATAACGTGGGTTTAATGCTTGGTGAATGTCATGACACTTATCACATAAAAATTAGAATAGCATCTTTTACTATTGGTACTCAACACCATTAATCTCTAGTCCATTTGTCACCCATTTTCTAATCCAATTGCTACCCAAATTTCAATCACACTTGTCATTAAATCTTGATGTCACATACCAGTAATTTCTACTGTACTTTATCAATTGTCTTGCCACTTGGTAATTTTTCTAGTCCAAAAATACCCACAATTTTAAAAATTTCTCAAATTTCACCAAAAATTCTAAATCACTACTTATACTCATCCAATTTTTAAGACGCATAATCCATAATTCACATTATAATCAAATTAAAACGATCATTTATACCTGGAAAGTATCAAATGAGTGCATGAACAAATCATTATAATATGTGTAATAATCAAATTCATGTGTGTGTATGCTAATATTATGCACGAATATGAAATGCATTTTTCTAATCTCTCATTGTTTTTTCTCATTTACAAAAATCTATGGTTCTAACCCTTTGTATAGGAATGGGATGTTACATATCTTGATTCCAACAGTTCACCAAGTTGTTTCTATAACTCCATCAACTCCAATGGTGAAATTTTGTAAAGGGACAATCAGGGTAAATTGCATCTGCTATTAATTCGATCTTTTGATCAACTTTATAACAAGGAGGAAGAGTCTTTGATAACTCTCTTAGTATTACATCCTTGAGTTCCCTCAATATTTTTGCAACAACATTAGGAACTTCCACCATATGGTCTTCATCACTTTCCCATATGGCTACAAGGTAAGTCTCCATACCTTTCTTAAGGCATCTCTTCATGCTTATGCCAGACACATATGTTATCATCATTGTTTTGTCTATCATTCCTTTGTCAAATTTATAGTAATTTATGTAATATGAATATTGATCTTTTATTAGCATAATATCTCCATGATGTGGGTATAACACTACCTTTGCCACCTTAAGAAAATCAATTCCAAAGATCAAGTCAAAATCATTGAGGCGTATCACCATCATTTTACATTTCCCTCATCAACTCCCCATGTGCAATAGAACATTGTATATAACTCCTACAACTGCTTGAGCTTTTGCTATAGGATTTTTTGTCTTCATAAGAGTCTTGATCAATTTCAACCCCAAAATTTGCACCATTCATTTCATGACAAAGGAGTAAGTGGTGCCCATTTCCATTATGGTTTTAATCTCCTTTCTATGAACTCATATCTTCATCTACATTAGTTGTTCAAAGGGACTCACTTTAGTACTAACTGCATTGAGTAAGCAAATGGGAAAGCCCCGCTTCTGAATGATCACTTTCAACTTACAAATCTGCTATCGATGCATGCAACTTCTCCTTTTTTTAGGCAATCAAAGGCATAATGAGAGCCACTTCATAAGAAATGACCACAATTCTTATTGGAAGATGTCTCAGCTTGTTTAGGTTGCCTAGTTTGTTTAGAATTCCTTTATAATCATTCTCCCTCTACTCACCATGGTCTTTCTTTTTCTTTCCTTTACCCTTCTTTTGGTGAGTTATTTTTTATTTTAGAGAAGAGAAGGAGCTTTTGGTCTCCTTTAGCACCCTAAAATCTACCAAAGCATCTACAACTATAATAACACCTATAACATCCATGACATTTCGCTACCATACCTGCATTTTTGCTCAAGGTTGTAATCTAGACATAAAGTTGAATAGCTTGTCCTCATCAGAATTATTCTTAATATTAAACAATAAGAACTAAATTTCTTAATACTAGATTAATTTTAATTTTAGTATAAATTTCAATTTATTTAATTTAAGAATACATTATTCCATACCTAAAATAATTTTATTCAACTTTTAGGGTTACATTAATCCCAAAAGTAAATAAGTTAACATTTATTCTAGTTTTAGATTTAAACAATCTTGTTACTAAACACACTTTTATCTCAAACAAGCATTCCTTATTCCTATCCTATAATAATGTAAATCTCTATTTAAGCATTCCTCTTGTTCGTCTTAGGAAACTATAGTCCCCCAAAACAAATTATTGCTACCTCTATGTTGCTGGTACTGCCTTTAAAGTTACTACCACCTAAGGAGCTACCACCAATATCCACCTGTTATTGCCATCATACTAGCGTTACAATTGTCATTATCTTCTTACCAATGTCGGCATCACTAGTCCATAACATGGTTTGTAGGAGAAACACTAGCTTGTGTTTTAAAATTTAATATCAATAACAACTAAATAGATAATCAAGCCATAGAATTAAAGACAACTCTAGTATTATTGTTAAGAAATCGAAACAAGGTCCAACTCTGTAAATAATCACTTTAAGGTCCAATTCTGTAGATATTCACTTTAAATTCTATAAATGATTAATGTATGAACACAATAAAACATAAATCATAAATCATAAATCCATACTTTATTATATATTGATCCTTTTTTTGAAGTTTCCCATCGCAACCACCATAATCAAATATATGTCTGTTAGCTAACAATACTCATACGAACAAATTGAGAGAACTCTACAAATGGTATAAAGATAGTGGGCAAGAAGTGTTAACTCCTTTAGATTCTAAGCCTATTTATAATAGTGTTTGGACCTTTTAGTAATATAACTAAAATGTACTTCTAATTTTAATTAAATTATAATTCTAATTAAATGTCAATTATGCATAAATAAGATCTAAATATCTCATATTTATCCTTATTTACTAAATATATCATATTTAATCCTAAAGTTTCTCTAATTTTACATTTAAATCTAACTTGGATAAATAACCTTTTTCTCTCTTTAATTGTTCTTTATGTTTGATATATTAGGTTTCCAAATATATTGGTAATAGATATAAATTACAACCCTAAATTATATTTAGGATTAGATAAATTAAACTCTTTAATTTATTTTTAGTTCTCTAATTAAATAATTTATATTTATAAATCAAGATTGGTGCCTAACAACAGGTCACAATTTCCTAAATATTGGGAATATCAAAGTAGTTTTGACTGACCTTTCTATGCATAATTTTTTTCATGTAATTTAATACTTTCATCACATAATATTATTATTAGACATAGAGCATATAGTTAATGTCTATTCTGTTTGATCCAATTATATTAATTCTCCACTATTAGTAATTGATTTTATTAATGACTATGAAAACTATTTCAAAGCAGCATTCCACCTTGGCCAAGGACTTAAATCAATATTAATCGAAAACAATGAAACATTCACTCTAACCACTTTAAGGTGATGAATCCTATATTGATCACTTAACTATCTCTATATAATTCATGTTATATCTAGTGACTATTATATAAGATACCCTTAATAAGTCATAAGTAGTATCAAAATATAATAATACTTATAAGAGATATATTAGAGATCTTAATCATAATGAGAATTTTCATATACATACAAGTAATGTGAAAATGAAATTATCATATATGGTCAGCTTAGCAAACTTGTTCTCAAATAAGTACCCGCATACTTGTTTAAGTATCTCCATTTGTTTAAATATTTACATACTTTAGCCTATGAGATCAACTACTTCCTTCATATAGAAGAAATATCTCATGTTCTATCAATGTCCAATCTCAATAGAATAATGATTAAAAACAAGTTAGGGATAATATATAAATGTATATGAATCTCATTATAAATTCATTTGGAATGTACGTTTATCTCATATACTTTATCTTATACGTCAATTAGTTAAACAAATATGCATAAGATAAAGAATGTTTTTAAATAATTTTCATTAAAACTATAATCAACTGATTGATTGTAAGGCATAAACTAACATATGGGTCTATTTATTCTTAGATTAACGATTAAATAGGTTTTGACATTTTGTTATTGATGGACAGTTTTCTCTCAAATTATTTCGAGTTTCAAAGTGCTTATTATTCATATTTTCATTTTTTTTCTAGGTATTCCACATTGGATTCATTGTTGTTACACTACAAAAAAATTAGTAAATAGCGATGGATAATTAGCGACGGAAACGAAACCGTAACAAAATTACTGACAAAAAATGATGTTACATTGGTAAAATTGTCAAAAAAAATTTCACTTTGCGACAAAAAAATATCCATAGGTAAATATGAAGGGAAATCATCTCGACAAATTTTTCGATGGAATTTAGCGATGGTAGAAAATTACTGTCGATAGAGAAGCCAGAAATGCTTGGCGAAATAAATAAGTTTGGGGTCTACTGACAGAAATTATTCTATCGGTAAATTTTAGAGCAAACGTCGTCATTTGCTTCAGTTTCAATGTTTTTAATAAAACAAAAATGATGGAGTTTTTGTTTATCGACAAAAATCATTCTGTCGGTAAATTTTAGAGTAAACATCATTGTTTGCTTCGATTTTAATGTTTATAATAAAATGAAAATGACATTGTTTAGTGCTTAAAACTACCACAGCCCCCCATCCCCCTCCTTCGCTACATTTGCCTATTTTTCTTCTCTCTGCTGTTATCGTCGTCCCACTGCCTATCCTCAACATCCCACCATCTTCGTCATCCCACTACGCGTCCTTTTCGTGCCACAGTCTTTGATGCCCCAGTGTCATTATCTTTGTCGCTATCAAAGCCCCCTCCTCCGTCTCTCGTGCCTCCACGTCCTTGTCGCATCTACTTTAGGTATGGAATGAGGCATGTTCTTCTCTTCTTGGCATACTCTACAATGTGTGAGGATTCAACTAATGCTTAAACTTTAATAGATGATGTCGTATAATTTATCTAGAGATCTATTGTGAATGTTGTGAATTTTGATAGTATGATTGACCATATTCAATGCCCAAATTTATAAGGAAAAAACCAAAAACATATGTAGTTTATTATTTAGGTGGCCTTACACTTTGAACATTCAAGGTGAATTTAGATCGTAGGCTTGAACTATGCTTGATGGTTTTTATGCATGATTGATTGTATTTGTATTTTTGGTTACACTGTGATAGTTGTGCATTAGTATGTGTTTTTCTAAGTATTTGGCATGTATTTCTTACATGATAAGTTAGTATTATTGTGTTTTAGGACATGTTTTGTATGTTTTTGTTTAGTTTGATCTTTATGGTTTTTCTTTTGTGTTTGATGTTGGTTTAAGGTAGGAATTGATCATTTTGGTGTAGGAATGGAGGGTGAACACCTTTGTGATTGAGCTAGGGACCAAGAGAAGAGAAGAGAAGTGGAGCTACTAAAAAATAAGAACCTACGACCATGGAAAAGGGCATGTTTTCCATGATCATGGCAAATCTATGGAGAAAGTTTCTATTAAGTTAACCCATGATCGTGGGAAACACAAGGATAATTCCCATGATTGTGGGAACTGGAAGTCAAAGAGACACACGAGTTTCATGTATTGTTTTTAGGTTTTCGTGATTGTATAAGACATAAAATCTCGAGAGCTGCCAGAGAGTTGTGGAAATTGCTTCCTAGAGCTAAAAATCAGATTAAAAGCTTAAAGATAGGGGAGATTTAAGGTTTCATTCCTAATTGGGCAAAGAGCACCCCATCATTCAAATTTCCCATATTGGGCAAGGAAGAGGAGGAGCTGCCCCGTGCAGTCTTATTTAAATTTCTTTCTCTTCTAGCATGTTTATCATGGATTACTTGATTATTAGGGATGTTATAGATATCATGATTGGCTAAAATAATTTTTAGGGATTGTTGAACTATTTATGGACCTTTGGTTATTGATTTAATGATATACATGTTTGTGTTATTTACTATGCTTAAACCTTACAATAAATCGAGAGAGTGAGCTTAGTAATTTGTGTTCATTGTACAATAAGAGTTGACAATTAATAAAACTATAAATAACAATTTATTGATTTATTAGGAAGATATTTCAATAGATCAATACACTGCCTATAAAATAGCTTCATATCTAGTTGAATTTTTAGGAAAGGCTTAGCATTTCAAGAGATCCCAAAGTTAATTCTAATTTATTTATCTAGTGACATTTAGTTACACCTTGAGAGAGGATAGCTAGAATTTTAGGAAATCTTGGGCCAAGCATAAATTGAATCAATTAATTAGAGGGGAGCAAATAGGGATAATGACAAGTTTTAATGTTTAATCTTGATTTTTTCCAAATCTTAGTTTACGGTTTTGGTTTGGGTTGTATTGTTCCCTATTACATTTAGTTTGTATTTATTTTACTTATTTTTTAAAATTTGATTAAAAAAATTTCTTAAACAAAGAACAACCTGAATTAAGTGGTGTCTAAGCAAACCCTCGTAGGATCGATATCAGCTTTAAACTACAAATACGACTCTTATACATGCAGTTTTGAGCGTAAGACTAGTAGTGTGTTGTGCATTTAACATGTAAAGGAATACTAAATTTCATGATGAAGAGTTAGTAGATATCATAAGGCACGAATGATAGTTGAGAAGAGTGAAGCATCAAAACATTATACAAAGAAATATCCCGAAAGAAGGAGAACAAGGAGGGGTCGAAAGAACATTGATGGACTTTATATGACCAGGATTCAGTCCTCAAGGAGTTGCAAGGCCAACGATTCAAGCTAACAATTTCGAGATCAAGCCAACACTCCTCAACATTCTTCAAAGTAGTGTGCAGTTCTATGGGACGTCTAATGAAGATCCTAATGCCCATCTCGCCAATTTTTTTAGAGATATATGAAACTTTCTAATTTAATGGGATGTCTGACCACATCGTAAGGTTGCGACTATTTTCTTTCACTTTGAGAGATCAGGCGAAGGCATGGTACAATTCACTCAGCTCAGGGTAGATTACTACTTAGGAACAATTAGCTCAGACATTTCTCACCAAATACTTTCCATTAACCAAGACAATAAGGATCTTTAAGGAAATCACAAATTTTCAACAAAACGATGGGGAGTCTTTATATGAAGCTTGGGAGAGGTTTAAAGAACTATATAGAATGTTGGACCCTAAACTTTTTTTAGAATATTAAAACTATTAAATGGGAAATTTTGGTGATTAGTCATGAGTAAAGAACAAATGAATGAAAAATTCTTGAATTAGAAATAATAGACAAGATTAAAGTAGTGAATGAGAAATGTAGATAGATTCATGATTTGCTTTGGTGTTTTTGATGGATAAGAGATTATGAAATGGGAAGAATTAGGGTGAAAGTTAGAAGAAAAATGAAAGAAAAAATGAAGTTGAATATGTGTAGTAAGTTGTCGAAGAACATGTATATATGTGTATGTTCTGTTATTAGTGTTCATGATTAATCATTACTGGACCTCGCTTCCGGAGCCCAGCATTCAAAACTAAAACCTGAAACAATACTGTCCTTAACCTTATCGAACTTGTTCAGGGACACAAAAAATGCATAACTTTCTCTATAGACGTCGGACCAAAATAATTCTTCGAACTGTCGAAAGAAGACTTCAAGATCTACAAATTTCATGAAGACCTTGAAGATAGATTCTATCATCTGAAAGGTCAAAACTTTAACCAGACGATTCGAGAAGAACAGTGCATAAAAGAAGCAGAGGGTCAACTATAGAGAAAACAGAAAGTACACGGGTGATTAAAAAGCAGACGAATGTGGAGCAGACGAATGCAGAAAAGCATACGAATGCGGAGAAGCAGACGAATGGGGAGCAGACAAATGCTATAAAGCAGACGCATGCCACAAAGCAGATGCAGACAAATGCCACAAAGCAGAAGAGTGCGGAACAGACGAATGCCACAGAGCAGACGAATGTAGAGCAAACGAATGCCCCAAAGCAGACGAATGCCACAAAGCAGACGAATGCCCTAAAGCTAACGAATGTCACAAAGCAGACAAATGTCCTAAAGCTGACGAATGCAAAGCAGACGAATGCCACAAAGCAGACGAATGCGGAGCAGATGAATGCCACAAAACAGATGAATGCGAAGCAGACGAGTGCCCCAAAGCAGACAAATGCAATGTTGGATCCCGTTTCGGAATCCAACCCTCTTGCTCTGATACCATCTCTATTGGGACCTGATCTCGGGACTGGACCCCAATCAGAGAAAAACGAAAAATAGAAACAAAAGCCAAAGAGCGGAAGCGAATTAAAAACAAACGCGAAAGCAGAAATCGAATTAAAAACAAACGCGAAAGCGGACCCCAAACCGGAGAAAAACGAAAAAAGGAAACAAAAGCCAAAGAGCGGAAGCGAATTAAAAACAAACGCGAAGCAAAACTAATCAGAAGCAAATCGAAAACGAAGCAATCGAACTGAAACAAATTTTCGACATCTGAGACCAAAAAATATTAGAAAACAAAACTAGCGTGTTGCGTTGGAAACCCTAAGACTAAACCAATCCGAAATCTGGTCTAAATTTTTTTCCTCATATAATTCATTCCTTTTTTTATTCAATCTTATACAAATCAAACAATATAATTTCCCCACTGGAAATTTCATCCTCAAATAACACTCAATTCATATAATTCTTCTTAAACTCAATCTCATCTTTTCTTATTCTTTCTTTGCCATAAAAATTTCGGCAACATAACGGCTGCATTTTAAAAATCCCAAAACCTGTAAAATAGCTTAAACAAACTTCTATAATTCCCAATCAAAACTCAGAATCATCGGACCTCCCGTCTGGAATTCAAAACACAATCCTATCATCATCATCTACATAGCACTTCAAATAATTCTCAATCACATTCATATAACCTAACCATACTCAAATTTGTATTTCATAACAATACACAATTCCATAATCATACACAAACTTATATCTCAATTCCATACTCAAATTCAGAATTTATGTACATTTCGAAATGAATACACTACAAACTTTAATGGCTTTCTAAGCCATATACAATACCAAAGCCAAAATCCAAAATTTCATAAAATACAAAAATAAACAAAATCGAGCAGATATCTTGACTTTCCTTCATCTAATCTCCTGCTTGATACCTGGAGATGGGGATGAAAGGGGAGTGAGCTTATAGCTCGTGGATAACATGTTTATAAATTGAACGATAAGCAAAAGCATTTTCAAAACTTATTTTTCCATTTATAAACATTTCACAGAAATAATTTATCAAAAGCTTATTTGTCAAACGTTTCAACTTTTCAAAAATCTATCATAATCAATTTCCAAAGTTTCATGGTTGAAAACTCATTTTCTCATTTCTCAAAATTTTCAAAGTTGTCACATTTCATGAACAAAATCAGAAACATGAATGCATCACAAAGATAAACAAAAATCAAAATCACATAACACATCAAACGGTTTGGTTCGGTCCAAAACGGAACGTACTGCACATTCCCGTATAGAGGTCCTGTGCAACCGTGAACAGAACGTACTACACCTTCCCTCATAGCGGTCCGGTGTAGCCGTGAACTTATGAGAGTCCGAAATCGGAGCTCCAGTGCCACTAGAGGGCAGGCGGGAGAAGCCTTTAAAAACGAGATAGTGCACTGACTCTAACTTATGGGACCTAACCAAACCCACATAACACACAAATTCATGCTTGGAAATCGAATTGCCCGAAGGCACATTTCGAAAGCTTGATTTTCATATCATGTCATAGTTCACACAAATTTCATTCACAACGTTCAATCTCAAATCACATCACAATTTTTCAATCACACAAAGAATGCAACAATTTGGCACAAAATCAAATTCTTTAATCATTCAAAAACCAAAGGATGCTCACACATCAAAATCAAATCATTCGGAAATCATCATTAGCAATTTCTTAACTCATTACAAAATCAACGAAATTAATCAGAATTTTCAAACATTAACAAAACAAGATTTGCAATTTCTTAAATCATGGTACATATAACAATATCTAAAATTATTTCAAAAACAAGGAATTTAATCATACAAAAATCATAATTTAAAACCAAAGCATACACAATCCTACACTTAAGAGCATTTTCAAAAACCAAGTATCATATCCTTAACTTCGGAAGATCATAACTTT
>JANVCL010000008.1:13260525-13282088 GCA_026546855.1 Erythroxylum incrassatum | reverse complement strand
TGGTAATTCTGTTATTCTTCGCCGCGACAACAGGTCTTTCACCGTGGTGAAGCTGGTAAGTCAAAAAGCTTGTCATGGCGTCCCACCTTCTTACATAAATGAATTTTGTTGACAAATTTTTTCTCAATTCAAACTTCTTCCACACTCAACACTTGTAACTTTTGTTTCTAAAGAATTTATAAGTTTCAATGTGGTACTTGAGTTTATGAAAACACCTCCCATTCTTTTTATGATAGTCGGTATTGACTAATTTTACTTTCAATGTTTTCAATACAAAGTAAATGGAGGCATGCTAACAAAGTAACACTTGAAGTTTTTAAGACTTGAGAATGTTCATTGAGATGTTACCCTTGCTGGAAGGATATTTGAGCTTGATTTTTCTTCAATCTTTGTGTGTTTCTACTTATTTCATATCTCTCTAGAACTTCTTTCAATTCTTAGTCAAAGCTTTATGAACTAGAATTTTGTTGATACGATAGAGGCGTTCTTTCTTCACCCTTTTTTTTTCAAATACAGTCCCAAAAACACTTATCCTTTGCTAGCCCCTTGAGCCATTATTTATGAGCACTTGCATGCATCCTTATATGATGTTAATAGTTTAATTTGCAGTTTCTTCATATGAAAAAAAAGTTTGTTCCAAAAAGGGACAGAGAAAAATATATAGAGAGAGAGAGAAAAAGAAAAGAAGGAGAAAGAATAATACAAGCAGTTTCAAATTATATACACATGTAGGTGTTCAAAAAAAAGTGTGCGTGCCAATATTAGTTTAACTGTTGACACCCATTTCAGAATTTTAGTGCATGTGTTCATACTATTTCTTTCTTTCATTCCATCCATTCATCTAGCCTTCCGTACATTACAACCTTGAAAAGTCCTCTTGATCTTCAAAATTATAGTTCTTGTCGTGGAGAAATAGAACTATTACAAGCTTATGGTAGAGAATGGATTAGGCAGATTTAGAGTGAAAATATCCCTAAACACAAGTGAGATGAGAGCTAATGATTTACCTTGAGTGACATCTCTTTTGTCCAATCTCTTGGATTAAAATTCTTTTAGTGTTTATTTTCTTAGCACTCTTTCAGTCTGCTTTCATTGATTTATGAGAAAGTGATTTTTTGTCAATTTCCTATTATTGTTTTGAGCATGGGCAGATTTTTCTTTTACACTTGTGTCTTTTTGACTCTTATAAACTTTGTCCAGAATACAAAGGTCTAAGTGTGGGAGAATTTGATTGAGCCTAAGTTTATCATATAAACTGGTTACACTTTCATAGCTTTTAATATACTTTTTGACTCTTAATCCTTGATTTTATGCTTAAATTAGTCATTTACTGTGAGCTTATATTTTATGCAATTTGTTAGTAAAAATTGTTACAAATTGACATTAATTGCATTATAATTTTTTGAGGACAATTGATACTGCAAATTGTTATTTTATATTGTAGAAGACACAGGAGTTAAAAAGGAGTCAGATGAGTCAACAGGGCGTGACCTCCATGACGTACGCTGCGGTGCATCAAGAAGAAAACACGCCGCGGCATAAACTAATAATCTTGACAGGGTGCACCATCACGCAACATCTCGCTTCGGCGTAGATTAATTACTCTACCGCGGCTAGTGAACCAGGAAGTGCACGCTGTGGTGTAGCTCCCTCATCACCGCGACGAACGGTCGAGTATCCAGACTTAAATTGGAAAATTCTCTCATTATTTTAGCCCGACCCGGATCCATCCTATAAAAACCTTGCCAAATTAGGTTAAAAAAAGAATCAGACATTCGGCAAAGAGAATAAGCATATCTAGAGGACCGACACTCGACGACCATTCCACCTCTCATCCAACCATCATTTCGCCACACCCATCAGTTCATTGATTACTACACCGCCGTTCACTATTCCTACCATGGATAACATCAGAGCTTCAGCATTTGCGAAAGGTTCTGGAGTCATGCACGGCTAGGTCTTCATCCTTTTGAAAATGTAGAAATGGTTTGAGTTCACCGGGGCTTCAAAGGGGAGTTAATCTTACATTGTCAAGTTTAACTGCATAGTTGTACATTTCTGAGTTAGGGTTTACGGCAGTATAGTTAAATTAGCTTGACTAGAGTTTAATTAAGTGTTAAATAATGTCTTGTGTTATGGATTTGGTTATATGTAGAACTTTGATGCGTAATATATGAAGTTTCATATATGCCTTTTGGTGACTGTTTTAGTCCTCTCTATCTGCCTAGTTGTGTTTGATATTGAGATTATACTTGATCCAATTGGCCACTTGCATTAACTTGTCTATTTCACACACTATGATGCATTTAGCAAGGTTTTAGGAAATGGAGTTAATTGATTAAAACCTTGGACTTAAAAAGTTCTTTAAGGTTTGTTAATCGAAAAATTAGTGAATTTCACTCCCTGAAAATTTGTTTTAAACCATGATAGCCTAAGCTCGTTTTTAAGAGGACTTTATCATATTTGATTATTGTTTGAATTTTAAACTTCCAACTTCCCAAAAATCCAAAAATACTTTTTATACATTCTTTAATTCATACCAATGATCCAAATCCCCCTTTTATCAACTTAATTTGCACTTTTGACAATTAGGCTAGCTTAAACCTTTTTCGCTAGGTTTCGATTAAGTGAGACGACCCAAGGTTGCATCCTATATTGCAATCCTTGGAATTTAATTTTTGACTCAGTTTCCAAGGGACTGATCTTAAGATCGAACGACCGATCAGGTACAAAACTAAGACGAAGCAAAGGTCAAACTAAGACAATAGGAAATTCAAACTAAAATGATAGAAACTAAGACGAAACGTCTTAGGTACAAAACTAAGACGAAGTAGAGGTTAAACTAAGACGATAGGAAAGTCAAACTAAGACGATAGAAACTAAGACGAAGTGTCTTAGGTACAAAACTAAGATGAAGCAGAGGTCAAACTAAGACAATAGGAAAGTCAAACTAAGACAATAGAAACTAAGACGAAGCGTCTTAGGTACAAAACTAAGACGAAGCAGAGGTCAAACTAAGACAATAGGAAATTCAAACTAAGATGATAGAAACTAAGACAATAAAAACTAAGACGAAGCATCTTAGGTACAAAACTAAGACAAAGCAGAGGTCAAACTAAGACGATACACTGTTAGAAAGCTAAAATTTTAGCTACCACCTTCTGGAAGATAACTTTGTCTAATTCACCCTAGGTTATTCTAGATTCTCCCCAGAAGTTAAAACCTGAACTTTACCCTTATAACAGACTCGAAATATGCAATGCACTATAAAGTTTGGAAAATCACAAGCCAAAATAATCATATTTCATTAACAAAACCAAGTGCAATTGTGAACTTACCTTTAATTACATATCAACACGCTCATCAAAAGCTTAATACAATTACAAATGGATGCTCAAAGCTTGATATGCTTATAAAGCTGGCCAAATGTCACTAACTTAATACAAAAGATGCCTAGCTAGCTTGGAGTATCCAATTGCCTTGCAAGGATCACTGATCTTCTCGATCTGCACCTGAGGAAGAAGTGGTGAGGTGAGCTACACAGCTCAATGACTAGCATATTTATAGTCATTGATAATTGACCCCAAATTCATGCATATGCATATATGTATATTTATATGTATACTTTCTAATTTGAGCATTCTTCATTTTAGTTTAATACTGAAAGCACATAACACTCAAATGCATCATTCATGACAAGTTTAAAGATGCAATGCACAAAAATTGGCTCGAGGGTCCCATGAAACAGAATGAGAAAACTAAAGTTTACCCCATGAATAGAATGAGTCCATTTCGGAGCTCGTATGCCACAAGCGGGCAGCCGGGAGAAGGCTCTTGTCAACGTGCACGTGACGAACAGAATGATTTCACTCTCACCTAAACAGAAGGCACATATTCATTTTCTCATATGCTTATACTTTTATGCTTTATCTTCATTTTCATTTAATGCAAAGTCATGACCTCTATTGAGGAAAAACATAGCCATACTTCACCATGCATTTTTCCACATTTACAAACAAGACAATTTCAACAATAAATTTCAACATACACACATAGGCAGGAATTTGCCCAATTATTCTATAACCCTAAATATGTTATCCACCTAGTTAGCTTGCGAAAACCAAGTCAAGCTTACCCCTTTGCTCTTAAGTAGGATTTCCTTGGTCCCCTACAATAACCAAGGTTCTAAACAAAACAACATTCCAATCAAAATCATAACTTAAAAGAAAATCATACAATTTCAACAAATACAAATTGAACGCAAATCTAACCTACCCATAACCCATCTAGGTTAGAAAACCTAATACCTAGCTTAAAAACCCTAAAATCAGTTGGGTTCCCATAATCCATCTTCTTCCAACACAACTCATTCCTTTAATAGAGCAAAAGAAAAGATGGTTAACCCACCTTAACAACTTGATTTCTCTTCTTTCCTTCTTTCACCGAAACCTTTCTCTTCTCTCTCTAGAATTCACGTTTTCTCACTCTTCTCCCTCTTGAATTCACGTTTTTCTCCTAAGCAAAACAACACATCCATTTTCTATTTCTACCCCTAATAAACCCAAAAAGTTCATCTTACCCTTCCTTATAGGCTTATGCTCTTTTATGCTCAAGTGATCTCCCAAAAATGTCCTTGAACATCCTTCTTACATCAACACTTTACTTCCAATTATTCATTCAACAAGTCCTACTAACCTTAATACCATTATAGTTCCAAAAATTTAATCTATCTAAACTCCAAAAATTATTTAAAATTATGCTTACTTAAAGAAAAATTTTCCAAGGTCCAACATTGCCGATGGAAAATCTTCACATTCTGTTGGTAATTTTTGTCTCTAAATCTCATTTTTCTTATAGTATTAGGCTATCTTGGATTTCCGTTGCTAAATCTCTTTTTTTATAGTGTTAGACTGTCTTGGAATTGATGAACATAATAATTAGATAGCTTTTTCTTGTTAATAAGAAATGTATGTTCCAGTTAGAATTGTTTAAATGGTTAGTATGACAAATTTTTAATCAAGGTAGGTTATTATTCATTCAATCATAATCCATATCATTTCTTTCGATAACTTAGTCTTTGAACTTTGGGAAATTCATGATTCTTATGCCAAAATTTTGTGTTTGTTTTTATCCATTTGAGTATTGATATGTATAGAAAAAAGTGTTTTGGATTGTATTTTTGAACAAATGTTAAGAAAAAAATCAATTAAGACTCTGCTCAAGAAGGCAACAACTTAGGTAGTGATTTTAAAAATTAAATTAGGTAATACAAGTAAAGGTAGGACTAAAATTATGTACCTTTTACTTAAAACAATCAATTGTTTTGTTAAATTAGTGGATTTTGCTAGAGTTTTGTTGGAAGATTTTTTATCGATTTTATTAGTCATTCTATTGTGAAAGGAAAAACGTCGAATGAAAAAATCAGTTTGAGGCCAAATGTCGTGTTTGTTTCTATAGTCGAGATTGAAATATTTGAACTAGGCTTTCTTTTTGGTTACTTACAAAATGTATAAACTTTAAGAGCTTGGATGTATTATGGTCCTTTTATATAACCCAGAACTCAAAACCATTAATAAGAAGATGGGATTTTGTGGGGATATTAAAAATTATTTTATGTATATTATGCTCTTTGATCTTCACTAAGTGGTTTCTAGTTTTTATGCATATGCTTAGGTATAGTTTGCTTAGTGCAACTATTTTTTCATTCAAAAGAATGTTTCCATAGCTTCTCGATATTTATTTTGGTCTCTTTTGTGTGATTTTTAAATTAATGCTTATTGGTCAAATGAATAAAGAGATCAAAAGGTTTAGTAAAAGATATGTAGTATTTTTAATCACTTTTTGGGTGGTTTTGTGATTCTCTTATTCGTGTAATTATATATTGAATCAATTGTTAAGTCACCAAAGAGTAAATTTTTACCTACTACTTATCATACCATAAATTTTAGTCATAGAACTTTATGTAGATAAGTAAATCAATTCTCATTATTGGGTTATGCATTAAATCATAATTTGTTGTCTTATTAAGAAAAATATGCAAATATTATTTTTATAATGGTGAAATTCATAGTCATTATTGAACAAACCAATCTAATAAACGTAATAATTTGTAAATTACGTGTCTAAAGTAAATTTTGTAAAACATAACCCATGTGAATGTTTATACTCTCACAAACTATTTATTTATATGAGTAAATATGTGAAAAAATGATTCATTTTTAAATTTTTGTGACTTTGGTTAATAAAAAGTAAGAGATAATTATTATACAAAAGTAATATATATATATATATATATAACACAAAATATTGAGAGATTACTTTGTAATTGTATATAATTTAAGGATTGTTTATAATTTTAAAAAATTATGCAAATTTGTATTCGATATTAATCATAATAATAATCAATTAGAGGTCTCGCTGATTGTGGGGTCTAGAGAGGTCCAGAAGTATGCAGTCTTATCTCTCATTAGTAGGAGGTTATTTTTTATAGACCCATATGAAAAAAATGTGCAAATAAAATATAAAAATAAGTAATACAATAAATACAAAACAAAGTAAAGAATAAACATGATAGAATAGGTAAATAAATACACAAACAAGAAAGAAGACAAGTAAATAAATAAAACAAACACATCACTATAAGAAAAATTTTTAGGTTAAGGAAATGCCTAAACTAAATTCCAAGGTGGAAAGAACTACACATTAAAATATTAGGCTAAATACAAGAAATAAGATTCAAAGGAAAATATTTACAAGACCTATGAAAAAGTTAAGGACCATAGTATTTGAGATCCCTTACCCGTATTCTATTACATTTAAGGGTCATGTTCTCGGTAAGTTCTTGTAAAGTCATATCATTTTTTTATCACCTCCCCTAGTTCTTCTTAGACCTTCCTTTTCTTCTCTTACAACCCCTAAGTACAATCATCTCTTATCTTCTTATTGGAGCGTTATGATGTCTCTTCTTAACATGTATAAACCACTTAAGTCGTGTTTCCCTTAATTTTTCATTAGTATTAGTCACATTTAATTTGTTTCTTGACAATACATTCCTAACCTTATCTCTTCTAGTAAGGTTGCACATCCAACGAAGCATCCTCATCTCCGACACCATTAACTTATAACTATGCACCTGTTTGATTAGTCAATATTTTGCAACATAGAGCATGGTCAGCCTAATTTCTACCCAATAAAATTTACCTTTGAGCTTATATGGTATCTTCGTAGCACACAAAACTCCTGATGTACTTATCCATTTAAGCTACCCTGATCTGATACGGTAAATAATGTCATCATCAATTTCTCTATTACTTTGGATGATATATCATAGATAATTAAAACACTCTTTTGTGGTATAACTTTTGAAAAAAAAAATTATCTCCACATTAGAAGCCACCCTATGGCTCGAAAAGTTGCACTCTAAGTACTTATTCTTAGTCCTTCTCAATTTAAAACATTTTGACTCTAACATATCCCTCTAAAGTTTTAGCTTAACATTAACACCCTCTTTTGTCTCATGCACTAAAACAATGTCATCAGCAAACAACATACAACAAGGCACCAAAGTCATTCCTAACATTTTATAGGCTCGTAAATAAAAAGAGGGGTCCTAGTAAGTCGATAATACTTAAATATGTATTGTTTAAAGTAAACGCAAGATTTAATTCACTTACAAGCCCTTTTTCAATTAAAATATTCCTTACTTTATTACCAAGATTATTTCAATTTTTAGGATCATGAATATTCAACAGAAGGATTAGTTGCCCATCTACCCTTAAATTTTCTAAATTTGATGTATTTGATATATGATTATGATTACTGAAATTACTAACATTCTCATGAATATGAATTTCATTACCTAAATTTCATTAGGTTTTTAAAACTATCTCCACTAATTCCTCGTAACTCTTACTAGAGGAGTACACTCTCAAATTTATCAATAACTCCTTTTTAGGATTCTATTAATAGTTGTACTCTTTTTTTTCTTTTTTCACTTCTAGATAAATACTTTTTAGGCAACATCATATAAAATAATTATAACACAATTGCATTAGAAAAAGATGAAAAACACATGTAAGGAACTAGAAGAAGCAGGTAAGCGTAACTGAACAACAATAGCTCAACCGTTTATCACAAAGATATATCAGTGGTATTATATATCTTTGACAAATAAAAATAAAGTGCCAAATTTAATATCATGTATTAAAAATAGAAAACAAAAGGCAAACTTTTATGATAAAAGCTATCAAACTCAAAATTTATTTTCAATTTTTTAAGTAATTCTAAAATATCTAAAACTAATAGTGATCCACTTTTCACCAAAGAGAATAGAGATTGGCAGCAATGTCCATATTATAAAAATATTGAAACCAAATTTCATCAATAAACTACAAAATTAGATTTGTACATACAAAATTATCTGAATCCATAAATAAAAAATGCTAACTATAACTTAATAACTGAGAGAGAGATGAATTGAAATTGAAGAAGGAAATAAGATATAAAAACTATCAACTATGATATTTGCGAATGAAAGAGAGATAAATTACCCTAATAAACTTTAATATGAATTGAAATTGTACATAAAATTGACATATTTTAAATTATCTAAATAAACTGCATATCATCTATAATTAAATTGACATATTTCGATTTATCCAAATAAATTGCAATTGAAATAGGAAATGAATGAGTGATAAATTATACCTAGAATTTAATCAAAGTCTCAATTTGAAAATAGAAAATCCTACCTAGATTGCAAATGTTATCATACTTATTATCAAATTTCAATTTTTTTACCTATTCTTTAGATTAAAAAAGCTAATGAGAAAACATAAAATTCAAAGTAAAAAATAAGACCATTTCCATACCTGCTTCCTAGTTGAAGTGAAACTCTTACGTAATCAAAATAACTAGCAATTAATAGCCCCTTGAGGGCCCTTCTTACCCTTGCTCAGGATCAGCCCTATAAGGCGCACCCCGATAGATATTATTAGTGAACACATATATCACTACTGCAAATAAAAAGAGACTTAGTGAGGAACCTTGATGTAACTCAATATCAAAAAAAAATGCTCAATATCTCCTCCTATCATTTTCACCCTAACCTTGATTGATAATGATAATGACTAGTAAAAATGCTATATTGGAACAAAACCAAGATATCAACTTTATTACAATATTTAAAACATTGGTTCAATTTCTTAAACCTTCAAAGAATTACACATTAATAGGCAGAACACTTGCACAAATTTTTGGAATCTATTATATTGATTAACTTTGTTGAATATATATTTTTTAAAATTATTAATTTATTGTCTAATTTATCTAAAAATAAGCATAATATACATATACTTAGGAAATTTTATTCAATATTCATTTGAATCAATCATTATGATTTTTTTCTTATAATTTTGAAATTTTATTCAATATAAATTTGAATCAATCATTATGATTTTTTCTTTATAAAAAAATCAGTTTTAGTATATTCACAACCTATAATTTAAATACGAAATTACTAAAATGACTTTTTGGACAAGATAGGGTTACACGTTTTAAATAGGGTTGGAATTGGATCCTCACCTTGTACTAGAAAAACCCATACCACTAACCAAACAGCACGGAAACAAACCGGACCCAAAACCTGTACTTCCCAACAATAAGGGAAACCAAAAAGAAAATAGAGAAAGAACACATCATTCCCAGTTCACAGGGTACCTTTTGGTCTCACCCAATTTGTTCGCTTGAAATCACTGTGCCATCTCACCATCATCACATCCTTCCTTCGCAAGATCTAGCATTTCCTTACCAGGTAGCTTTTGGCCTTCTTCCTTACAGATCACACCTACATTTTTTCGCCTTTTTTGTTTTTCACATTGTTTCAATAATTTATTCATGTTGGTATCTATTGCTTCCTTTCTGAGTTTTTCGTTGTTGAGTCTATTTTGTCCTTTTTTTCCTTAATCAGACATTATAATGGGTAGGTGCTACTTTTCACTGATTAGTTCTGTTTCACTGGTCTACTGTCATTTCTAATGGGTTGTATTGTTGGTTTTAATGTTGCCAAGATGCTTTTTTTTTTTTGCTGATTCTTGTTTTGTGGGTGCACTATCTTCTTGTGCTTAGCTAGGAGCTTTAGGGTTTAGTTGTGGGATTCTATGCAAGGAATAGACTGCACCCACTTTCCAAAACCAAATAATTTTGATTTCTTTTACAAAGGTTTGTGTTTTAGTGAGCTCCTGTTAGTTCTTAAAGCTGCAAGATAGTTGACTCCATATTGAGGTTTCGTAGTTTGTCCATAAAATTAGAGGTTTCTCTCTGTGTACTTTGTAAAATTAGTTTTATACTATATAGTGTACGTCCATTCCTATTGTTCCATCATAAATGCATTAAACTATGTTGATTCATGATGTTGTTCCTGTATGATGATTTACATGAAGGAAGGGCTTCAAATTAGTTGATTTTTCTCTATGTTATTGTCAACTGTGTTTACTTTGCTAAATTGCTTATTGGTTAATAATCTTTTATTGAGCATATGGGTTGCTATAGCTCTATCGATGTGCTATATATGGTGTAGAGTTGCTTTCATATTAATATTTTTATTATTTTTCTTAACAGAATGGCAATGGAAACAGCAAGTGACCCTGGTAGCCCTACTGCGCAAATGGTTGGAAATGCCTTTGTTGAGCAATATTACCATATTCTTCATACATCACCAGAATTGGTTTACAGATTTTATCAGGACTCAAGTGTGTTAAGCCGACCAGATGCTAATGGTGCAATGACATCAGTTGCAACCATGCAAGTAAGATGCATTTCTCATTCCCTTTTGGATGCTATTTGATACTTGTAAATGATTGGGCCTCTAGCAGACTCCACAATTAATTTGTATTGTTGGACCAAAAGGCAATGTTATTTATCAACTTTTGCAATTCAGCTACTTGATGTATGACTTCTGGTTATTTTCTTGATTCAAGCAGTTCAAGTTTTTTACTTTGTCAATCTGAAACTGTTTGAAGCATTGTTGATGATTGGTGTGCTGAAATTCTTGATATACAATGTGATTTATCCAGGCCCCAGAGGTCTTATGGAATTCTCAATAGCGAGCATTATCAGTTCTCCTGCAACTTTTTTCTGCCTAACAAAATATAGTTCTGGGTTATAGTTTGTTGACATATACAAGACAAGTGTTTCAGTTGCCAGTACTTAGTCTCTGTGCTTTATAACAGTAACTTAGTTTCCTATATTGATTGTTAAGTTTTTGCATGTTTTCATTCTACCAATCTTCTGACAGGCAGGTATCAAACTGTGGCCTTCTGATTCCATAAGATTTTTTTCTATTGTTTTGTAGGTTTAACTAGAATCTAATAATCTCTTGGTTTTATTGTTTGTTAGTTTAATTTGAATGATTAATCTGTGCATGTATTCTCTCTCTCACCGTCCTGCAAAATTGAAGAAAACCTTGTTTCCATTACTAAAGATTCCATTGAGAACAATAGCGTAAATGCTTAAGTTCTTAATGATTTGTATAAGAGCTGGTAGAAACACTGATGGTGGTTTTCTCTTGGTAAAGGGTATCAATGAGAAGATACTTTCCTTGAATTTTAAGGACTACAAGGCTGAAATAAAAACTGCAGATGCTCAGAAATCTTATAAGGAAGGTGTGACTGTGTTAGTAACCGGATGCTTGACAGGCAAGGATAACCTGAGAAGAAAGTTTGTACAGTCATTCTTTCTTGCACCACAAGACAATGGATATTTTGTCCTGAATGATGTTTTCAGATATGTGGAAGATGGTGAACAATTTGATAATCATCAAGATAGTGTTGTTGATAATATTCCAACAGTTCCTGTAATCCCAAATCCTGGTATGATATCACTGTTGCAACAAGCATATCTTTTACTTATCCTGTTTGCCCTGTTTCTTTTCCTTTCCAAAACTAAAAACTTTTTCCCTTTTTTTATTTTTTTTTCTTACAGAGACTTCTCATGTGCCTGATCCTTCTGCGCCAGACCCTGCAACTTATGTTTCCAAAGAGGATAAAATTGTTGCTGAGGATGCTAACTCTGCAGTGGACTCCGACAAACAGTTAATCCATGAAAAAGAAGCTGTTGCTGAATCCCAATCTCATTCCAATGGAAATGGTGTTCCTATAGTTGTTGAATCAACTTCTTCAACCCAAGAGGACACTCCAAAAAAATCTTATGCATCCATAGTGAGTCTATGCTCAGAACACTTTTCAATTAAATTGATTCCTGTGAATAGCATCTTCATGTGCATTGATTCTTATATTAGGTTAAAGTGGCCAAGGGGAGTTCAGTAACCACAAAAGTTTACGTACCTACCAGTACTACAAAGTTGCCTCCAAAAAAAGCTGAGAATCAGGCTGTAGGTGCAATAATGCCTCTCACAGAGCCGGAAGCAACGGTGCTGAGTGGCAATGAGAGCCCTGAAACTAGCAGCATTACTGAGGAAGGTATATTGTTTTATGTTTGTTTTACATTTATCAATGTGTGGCTTTTTGGTAATTGTGATGGTTTTGGTTTAAAAGTTTCTTTAAAACATGGTTTGTGTCTCTAATTGCATGTAAGTCATTATCATGCTTGCATAAGGACATTAGATAGGAAAAAAATTTACATGGATGAAATTGTTGACTCTTTCTGTTTTATATTTATGAATATCTTGTTTAATAATGGGTCTCTGAGTACTATTTTCTGCTTTCAGTTGAGGGTCATTCCATATACATCGGAAACCTGCCTTTCGATATGACAGATTCTCAGCTTGAGACGGAATTCAGGACATTCGGCCCAATCAAGGAAGGAGGTATTCAAGTTAGGTATAACAAGGTTGGCCTCGAGGACTTTTCTTGACTTATAATGTTCATCTATTCCTACTTATCTAACAGCAATGTTTTGGATATAACATCAACAGGGATATTGCTTTGGTTTTGTGGAATTCCTTTCTTTGAGATCGATGCAGGATGCAATTCAGGTTTGTCCTTATCAACATTGAATTTCTTTGTGGGATTACTTTGCAGTCTTAGACATTGGACGTTAAGGTTTGATGGTCTCCTGTTTATAGGTAATGCTTCAAATTAATATCATTGCATTGATTAAAACTGTTTTTCATAAAGAAAGAAAACACAGGCTTGCTGATATATCAGTTCTGTAAGAATCAGATTGGTCTGTTAAATTGGTGAGAGCTGTGGTTGTGGTCTACATAATATTGTCAAGTAGTAGAAATACCCGTGGCAGCCACTTAAAATGAATTTTTGGGGAGAATTCAAATGCTAATAAGACAAAAGGAGCCGAATGGGACTTTGGAAAAAGTAAAAGGTTTTAAAGTTTCATTTGGAAGAGGCTGGACGGTTTGCGGGTTTAGGATCTCGCACTTGTCCAATAATATGTAGCAATGAACTGCACTTGTTATACCAAAGAATATTTTAAATTCTGTTCCTCTGATCCAAACATTGGAAAAGTCGTGCCCTGTTTTTGTGACGTTAAATCTGTAGGTGGTGGAAAATTCTCAGCAATCATGCAGAATGTTGCATTAAATATTCAGGAGGGTCACTTTTTATGCTTTCCATGATGAAGATTCTGAGGCTAGATTTTTTGCATTAAAAATCAGTATGGCTTTGTGGGTGTGCTTGTTAATCCTTTATGCAGAGCCACTAAAGGAATTACATTCCAGAATGCCATAACGTGCATTAGATTGGTATAACAACAATACATGTTGTGGGCTTGATCTGGGCATTAACTAATCTGTGCATGAACTCTGTCATGACCTAAACCAAGATTTTCATTACTCCAAAAGGTTATTTCAGAAAGTTAAGTGAGCTCTGTGAAAATTATGACTTATCAGGGATAGTGTTAAGTTGAGTAGTTTGGAAAAGTTTTTCTTTACAGCCGTGAGCATTTAATATGAGCTGAATTGCCTTTTGTACTTTGACCTATAAATTACTTCGAAGTTGATAAATTTCACTTCATATAGTCAATTAAGACCCATCCATGAATAAGAAAGAGAAAAGGAAGTCTCTACAATGAGATGGGACATCCCGTACTAATAACTAGTATAATGACTTCGCCACGCGGGAGGGACATGGGGACGTAAAGAAGGAATGAGGTCCATCTTTTTTCTTTTCCTGAAAGATTTCTTGAAAATGTTTCAAATTTGAGTACACCTTGTCAAAAAAAATTTGAAATTGGTTATTGGCAAAACTAGAAAATCAGATTGTTTTAATTTATTATTTTCAACTTAATATTATTAATTGTGCATGCTATGGATGAACAAACTGTGTGTATGCAATTCCTTCTAATGTCAAAATCTTGAGGTGAATTGTTGTTGCTTGTCGTTTTACTTTGAAATTTCTTTCCAAAAGAATTAACTTTCTCTTCTAAAATCTTTTGGCTATATATTGAGTTTCCTTAGGTAAGTAATTTCATTTAACCTTTCAGGCTTCACCTATGATCATTGGCGGGCGTCGAGCTGTTATTGAGATGAAAAGAACTACAACTCAAGGTAGGTAGGATGTAATTGTCTTTTGTCTTGTTCTGATACATTTCTTGGATAAACATTAAACATCTATAACTTAGCATGATAACCGGAGGAATGAAAAATAATGCGAGTATATGCTCATTTATCAAGATGCATGTAGTTTTGAAGCTCTCCATAATTTCAAACTCTTTACAATGATGGTCAGATGTTATGTTATGAAGCTTTTGATACTGCTTATTCTTGCAGCTGGTATTGGAAGAGGTAGGCTCTATGGAAGGGCAGGATATCAAAATGAAAGCTTCAGAGGCCGTGGCAATTATGGTGGTGGAAGGGGCTTCATAAGAGCTGAATTTGGAAACCGTGGTGAATTTTCTGGTCGAGGCAGGGGTTCATCAGGGCGAGGGAGGGGGAGAGGCGGTCGATCAGGTGGGGCAAAGCAGAATGCTGTTTCAACTTGAAAATTGGCTCATTGACCATTCTTTGCTGCAGCAAATTTTGTAATACGGTTGATCCTCAGCATTTTAAAGAATTCGAACTGTACTTTCTTTGGGGACTCAGGAAATTGGCTTAATATTCAATTAAGATGCGATTACATTACTTTAGGATCTCCTTTTACAGTAGGGATAGGTTACAAAGTGTTCTCCATAGTCTCACTGCAACTATGTATATCGTGTGGTTAGCCCCTAACTTTATGATGTTAATTGAAGTAACATAGTTGTAGTTTTGAGTAGCTCAATTGATCATAATATTTCAGTGGATTGGTTGACCGGAATGTTGAACCCAAATACTGGAACCTATTTGAAAATTGTAGTATTATAATGATGATATCTGTAGAAATTTAGGAGGATGAGATCTTTTGTTCCATCCCTTTTGTTTCTACTCCGTGCCATCTCCTTTTAGTCACATATTTCACAATAAATAAATGGGACAGTGTGAAATTTGTTAGGTATATCTTTAGCTTATTGGCCTTATTGGGTATGCTGCAAGTAACATTGCATGTTGTGCCTGTTTGGGAAAATAGCAAAAATAATTAAATCAAAATAGCTTATCTATAAATGCAAGGTGTCGTAAAAATCACTATCTTAAGTTAGAAATTTCTTCTCTATGGTGCAGTAGGACAATGGGATCCGATTCCAATGTTAACACCTCTTTCACCAACTTGGGTACACTCCAAAAGGAGAAATAGGAATTGTCTCCGAGAAGTAATAACAACAAAAAAACAAAGAAGAGATGAGATGGGAAGAAGATGTGTGTGTATTAGGAGTTATACGTGTTTGTCAATTGTTTGTAGAAAAAAACAAAATCATCCGTTGACAGTGAATATATACTGAGCAAATAAAATGAACATTTGGGTATAATAAGGTATAATAATAACGATGATGAACGTTTTGGACCTTTGGGTGTAATAAAGTATAATAATAACCATGATGGACGTTCGAGTATAACAGCGACAATGGGAATTAATGAATAAGTGTTATTGTGTAATAAAGGTGAGGTATCGTTAATAGTTAACTGACAAGTTTTGGAACAACGACACCAACAATCCCCCACATGGTCCACAACTTGATAAATAAATTGTAACTGTTTAGGAGAAAAATAAGTGAACAACTAGGTGAATTAAGTCTTAAACCTAGTGTTTAAGAAATTTTGGAGACAAAACTTGCTAGAGAAATAAACAACCTCAAAATGTCCTAGTTTTATAATTGCTATAGAGAGATAGCCCAAAAGCTCTTATAGGAGGGTAGCTAGCCCTCCACAATCACATAGGTGAGTCCATCAAGTGTATACTACTCACACCAGCCATAGTTGGGCTATGGAACTCAATAAAGATTAAACAATCCAACCTCATCAAATGCAGTAAAGTCATGCTAAGGACGTAAGTCAACAACTAAATGTATCTCAATATGATTCCACAAACAATATACAAGTAAGTAGTCACCATATAACTTCGTTTGACCCATTGAACTTGGTGTCGTAAGACATGTATCCATCATGAGGTTACTATGCAACTAAGCTCAACCTCTTTCCTTTAGCATGCTCTGAAACTAGTTTCCTACTTAAAGCGTTTGTAAACGAATCTGCTTAGTTTTTCTCTAACTTGACATAATCTAGAAAATTACACCATGTCTAATTAAAGTAAAAACAATTTTATGTCTCAATCTAATATGTTTACTTTTGTCATTATTGTCTTGTTCTTGGCAACATAAATGGCAGCCTACGAATCACAGTGAACGAACACAAAAGGAATTGGTTTTTCCCAAAGTGGGAGCTAAGAGATTCCTTAGCCACTTAGCTTCCCGCCTTGCTATTTCCAAAGTCATAAACTCAGTCTCCATTGTTGATCTCACAATATATGTTTGCGTGGATGATTTCCAAGACACTACAGCTTCTACCAAAGTAAAAATATAACCACTGGTAGAGTGTATAATATCACCCTCCATAACCCGGTTAGCATTAAAATACCCCTCTAATACAGGAGGATGACCACCAAAAGATAATCCATAATGCATGGTACCTTTCAAATATCTTAACAAACGAATCAATGCATTTCAATGCTCTTGACTAGGATTATGACTATACCTACTAAGTCTACTCACACAATATGCAATATCAGGACGAGAATAGTTCATCGAGAACATCACACAACCAAGAATTTTAGCATGATCAATTTGGTTTACACTATCACCAATATTTTTCTTTAAAACAACACTAGCATCATAAGGAGTCTTGACTAATTCAACATCATAGTAACCAAACTTCTTCAAAATTTTCTCAACACAATGAGTTTAATTCAACTTAAAACCAAAGTCAATCTTATAAACTTTGACCCCAAAATAAAATTCACAAGTCTAAGATCTTTCATATTAAAGGAAGACTTTAGCAAACTCTTGGTAGTATCAATGACAAATAAGCTAGTACTTAAAATAAGCATATCATCCACATAAAGAGTTATGATCAAACAGCTATTGACATCAGATTTTATATAAATACAAGAATCAGCATCATAAAAGGTGAAATCATGTTTGAAAATCTCACTTTCAAATTTCTCGCGTCACTATTTTGGAGCTTGTTTAAGTCTATACAAAGACTTAACCAACTTACACACCTTTTGTTCTTAACTAGGCACTCTAAACCACTCGTGCTGGACTATATAAATTTTTTCATCTAAATCACCATTCAAGAAAGTTGTCTTAACATCCATTTGGTGCACATATAGCTTAAACACCAAGGCAATAGCAAACAACATCCTTATAGATGCAATTTTAGTAACAGGAGAGTAAGTATCAAAGAAGTCTAATCCTTCCTTTTGTTTAGATCCTTTAATCGCAAGTCTTGCCTTGAACCTCTCAATGGTTCCTTTAGGTCTTAATTTCTATTTGAAAATCCACTTACACTCTAAAGGCTTGCAACCTCGAGGTAGATCAACTAAAACTCAAGTTTTATTAGACATAATTGACTCTAATTCACTATCTATGACTTCCTTTCAAAAGGTAGCATCCATAGATCTCATTACTTCCCCATAAGTTTTGGGATATTCCGTAATAATATAAGTCATCACAAAAATATCATCTATCTTCTCAGGTTATTTCACCACAAAGGATATAATAAAGTCAAAACCAAAACTGGTGGGTACTCTAGCTCTTTTACTTCTCTTTAGTTCAACAATTTTCTCTTCCTTTATGTCATCATTGGTAGAAGAACTAAGGAAAGATTCTCTAGGAGCTTGCACACTCATTTTCATAGGAAATATACCCTCAAAGAACGTTGCATCTCTTAACTACATAATTGGTCCATAAGTGCTAGATCCACCTTCCTTAACCATAAATCTATAGGCAGCACTATTAGAAGCATATCCCACAAAAATTGAATCAATAGTCTTAAGCTCAATTTTCTTCCTCTTATATTCAGGTAGAGCAACTTTAGCAAGACACCCTCATACTTTCAGAAAATGCAAGTTAGGTGGATAACTTTTCCAAATTTCATAAGGGGTTAATCTAGCTTCTTATGAGGAACTTTATTTAGAACATAATAAGCTGAAAGAATAGCTTCCCCTCACATAAAATAAGATAAACCTAAGGAAATCAGCATTGCATTCATCATATCCTTAAGTGTTCAGTTTTTCCTCTTTGTTATTCCATTTTGTTCAGGAGTATAAGGGGATAAAAGTTCATGAACAATACCAATTTTTCCACAAAAATTAGCAAAGAAATCAATACTATACTCACCACCTCGATCAGAATTTAATATCTTAATTTTCCTTCTCAATTGGTTTTCAACCTCAGCTTTGTATTTTATAAACACTTCCTTTACATCACTTTTATCTTTTAGTAAGTAAAAGTTAGTAAATCAAGAACAATCATCTACAAAAGTAATATTATATCCCATTCCTCCTTTACTCACACAATTTTTAAAATCACCCAAATTTATATTCACCAAGTCCTACAATTGTGACTCTCTCTCGGTCACTGACTTGAAAGGTTTCTTAGAGTGTTTAGCCTCAACACAAATTTGACATTTTTTTTTCATTTCATTAGTGATCTTAGGCAATAAGTTTAAGCTTTGCATCCTTTTAATTGACCTCAAATTCATAAGCCCAATTCTAGAGTGTCTTAGGTCTGGAGACTCAATAATATAAGCAAAAGAACTAAATGCATTTATTTCAACATCAAGTACAAATAAGCCCCCATTACAAAACCTTTTACCAACAAAGTTCTCATTCTTAATAAGAACTAGCTTATCAGAAGCAAAAATAAATTTAACACCAACCTTGTTAAGTAATGCTCCAGAAATCAAGTTTCTAAGAACATCGGGAACAAATAAAACATTTTCTAAAGCCAAAACTTTTCCAGAAGTGAGTTTGAGAGTGACCTTTCCAAATCCTTAGACAGGAACTTTGTTGGAGTTGCCCATGAACACGAATTCACCACCAACAACATCATTCGAATTCTTGAACATGTCCTTGTTGGTGCAGATGTGGTGTGTGGCTTTTATGTTAACGATCCACTTGACCAAGTTTCTAGCAAGGTTGACTTTGAACACGACAACATTGATGATCTCCTCATCATCACCACCAACAACTCAACCAAATTAGCTTAAGTCTTACCAAAATTCTTTTGGTTACCTCTTTGGTATCCCTTATGGTTTCCGTTCCCAAATTATCGTAGTTTTTTTCCTTAGTCCTTCTTCTTATGACTGATTCTAGCTTAGCAAAGAACAGTAAGATGGCCTGGCTTGTGGCACTACCAATAGTCATCATCAATCCTTTTACGCTTGAACTTACCACGCTTGTTGTTGTTTAAAGACCTGTTGTGTTCGCTATTCTTATTGGAGTTCCCTACATTTTGTGTTCAATAACATTAGCCTTAACAGCAGAGACAAGGATAAGTGATTTAACCTTACCTTATATACACTTGGCATCCTCAATATTTATATGCCCAATCAATTCTTGTAGCTTCATGTCCTTCTTATGCCTTAATTGGTTTGTATACTCATTCCATGAGGCAGACAGTTTCTCAATAAGGGCATTAGCTTGAAACAACTTACACATGTTCATAACCTTAGCAAGGATTTTGGCCACTAGGTTTTCATACTCATGTAATTGGTCCATAATGGACTTATTATCAACAGCAGTAAACTTTAACCACCTAACAATTGTATATTTCTTAGTACCGGCATCATCCGTCTCATATTTAACTTCTAAGGCATCTCAAATTTCCTTGACATTTTTGTATTTTAAATAGATATAAAATAATAGGTTTATCATATGGTTTAGCAACACTCCTCTAACGGTACAATTATTCTTATTTGTCTTAGGGTCGGTATTGTCACTATTTATTTCTTGAAACAATACATAATCAATTTCGTATTGCTGAAAGTAAAATAAAATTTTCTCAAACCATTGTTTAAAATTTCTCTCATCTAGAGACTATAATCTAGTTAGGTCAGATATAATTCTCTAGGCGGTATAACCTATGTGAGGAATTGTAATGGCAGAACCTACATTGGTTTCATTCGCAGACAACATATTAAATCTGAAAGCAGAGATGTCTCACACGAATTAATCAAACAATACGAAAAGAACAACAACAAGAGCAACCGGTATTTCAACTAACGCAACATCAAGAACATAACAATATTCCAACTTATACTGAGACTAACACACAGTAGCACAGTATTCTGACTTATACCGAAATAAATACACAACAGCAAGAACACAGTAATTTCCAACAAACATTAGCAATTCCGAAAATAGTAGCAAGAACAAAAAAATCCTGACAAAGAGCAAGCAGAATAACACAATTTTTGACAACAGTAGTAACGCAACAAATATTTCCTACTTAGATTGTTAGGAAAAATAACAAAAATAATTAAACCGGAACAACTTATCTGTAAATACAAGGCATCGTGAAAATCATTATCTGTAACTACAAGGCATTGTGAAACTCATTACCCTCCCTACAACAACACAACGCTTTTAGCGTCATTTTTTAAGTGGACGTCGTGAATGGTCTGAGGCTTTCACGATGTCTGAAAAAACGTCAAGAAAAGATGGAAGCTTCTGCGACATTGTGTTAAGATGTCGGGGATAAAGTAAGTATTCGACGTCATTTTGGTCGAAAGACGTCCCAAAATATAATAAACGTCGTTTTTGAGAAATAGACATCGGGAAAGGCCAAGTCCACGTAATTAATTTCCCCTCCCCCCACCTGTTGAGACGACATCGTCTCACCTCCAATTTTCCAAATGAAAACCGAAGCCACCTTCGTTCCCTCTCTCATCTTCGTGAGTCTCCCGCCTACGTTTCTCCCCTTTCCTCTTCCTCATTTTAACCTTCCCTCTCTCCTTTTTTGTCGCGCGTAGAATCTGTGGAGATTGCTTCATCTACAGTCGGCCCTCTATCATCACCAGTTGGAGTGCATGTGCGTGTTGTTTGTGGTAAGTCATTGAAATAGTTTTGCGATTAGTGTTGGGTAATGTAAGTTTTTGAGTCAATTGAAGTGGCGATTTAATCTGGGTTTAAGATTGCTTAGTCGTTTGTTTTGATTATTTTGGGTTTGCATTGTGTTTT
>JANVCL010000008.1:13232271-13254807 GCA_026546855.1 Erythroxylum incrassatum | reverse complement strand
ATTATCGTGCAATCCCAAACACTGAAAATGAGACCCGAGACACGAGACCCTCATGCATCTCCCTCATACGTAGTTCGAATCACAAAAATTCAATCGAAATTGGATTCAGAATACCTTAATTCTTTTTTCTAGAGCTAAACCTTAATTTATTACTAATGTAATAAATCCAGAAAAATAGAAAAAGGTTATTTTATAAATTTCCCAAACCCGGAAACTGACCCGAAACACCCCAGGGTACCTTACGAGAAATTTGGAATTTTTGAGGTTTTTTTTTAGGTATTGTGGGTGACGTCATCGGCCGCGTCAGTGCGGTACGGCGCGCATCAGTGCGCCCACGTGTTCGCCGCGTGGACGATCGGGGTGTGCACGACACGCGCCCGCAGTTCCACGCGGGTCTCGTGACGTTCGTGCGCAGCACGCTAGACACGCGTCGCCCGGCCCGTGGAGCCACGCGGCGTGCGGCGGTTGCACGCGTCCTCCTTATGCGGTTGCCCGCGCCACTGTAGCGCCGTCTGGCGCATGTTCCGACGCCAGAAGTGATTTTCGGCATCCCGGGAGCCCTTTTTTGCTCCGATCGGTCCGTTTTTGACCCGTTTTTCGTAGCTAACTTTATGTAAACTACTTTTACGCAATTAATCACACAAAAAAAACTGAAAAACGATTCAAAAACAACGGAAAACCAAATGAGATGAAAACCCGAAAAACCTTCGTTTCCGACAATCCAATCACGTAACCGCTCTGATACCACATGTCAGTACGTAGAGAGGACCTTATTACGTACCTTAGAGTCACGTGAAATGATAAAAAATGAAGATAATGCGAAATACCTAGATTCGGTTCCATCTCTGATTTCGATGCCGATTCCGAGCTCCAAACGCCTCCGAATCTCCCGGGTCCTCTAGCGGAAAATGCTCACCGACTCACGGACAAGGCCTTTCGACAATTTCCTCAGTTCACGAGCTCTCTTAACGGGTCAGAGAACCTGATGTTCGTGAAGGTCGTCGTGAGTAATTGCAGGAGACCTTACCTTTATATAGCTTTCATATCGGACTTCCCTATCACAAGGTCGATATGAACCCGATCCACACTAATTGGGACTCATTTTTTACCCAGACTTCGATCCATTGATTTAGATCGTTTATTGGACCACTTTAATATCTTTATCTGGATCAAATAACGTAACTTAACCGGTAATTTATTTTAAACTAAAATTATAATTAATATTAATCCAATTTTATGAGATATTGATAAAATTATCCCTATGGACAAAAATATCTACCACATTGTTGATTGAACGCTAACCCATCCAGCTGAAAACTACTTTTATTTTAGTTTTACTACAACCGTGAATTATTGGAAAGACACAGATTATCATTATATATAATATACTGACTCGAATGTTGGGTACGCTAAGACATGTCACGACCTTTTCGCCATAATATTCGGGACGGGTCACATCGACCTTTTCTGGTTTTTCGTGTGAGCTTAGCTGTAGTCTTAAACCAGATTATAACAGGTGCATTTAGCAAGCTCGTCCACTGGACACGTGTCGTAAGCCCAAATCAACTGTACGTAGCTTTCCCGTCTCTCTGTCAATCTTAAACGGAAAGGTTGCAACTTGCCAACTGGGCCCTCTTGCGCTCCGCATTCCCGCCCTAACACTAATCTATCTACCTCTCTATTTCTTGGTTTTTGTTCTTTTTTCATTTATTTTCGTATGTAGAAGCTCTGAGCTTCTTTTCCTTTTTCTTTTTCTTTTTCTTTTTATTTTCACTTTCATTTTTATTTAACACAATTCCTAGATTTTCTTTCCTTTTGAAGGAAACCATTGGAACTTCGGAATAAAACTAAAATGTCATATGATAGTAATATTATTTATGAGCACATGCTGATCTCCTTCAATAAAGCTGGATGAGAATTCGAGGTTATCCTTTTATCGCCGACATTGTAAAAGAAAAACTTATAAGATCGGTTACTTGGATTAGGTTGCAAAACTGAAAATAGGTGATTATCTAATCTATAAATAAGAAATATTGAATTAAACTTTGTAGGAGACGCACAAGAGTGAAATGTCCAATACTCTTTATCCTTTTATTAAGACCTACTGGCTATTGCCTTGTTAATGAAACCACCTCAACGAGTAAGAACTAGGCGGTAGCATTGAGGCTGCTCGATCACATTAAATCTTATTTTTGTATACTATGTGACTAAAAAATCTTTTAGGAACACTTTATAAATATATAGAAAAAGACAGGTTGTGTCGTGTGCCAGGAACGGATTGGAGCTGGAGGCGGTGAACAGAGGAGAAGAGGACACGTGAGGATCAAATGGAAGTCCCAAGCAAAGCATTTTGATAAGGCGACACGTGTGAATGTGTAAAACTAAGAGACAACCCAATCCAACGAGACAATCCCTTTTTTCTCGCTCACATTACAACTCCCAACAAACAATTAGAGTTGGTAACGCCTCTCTCTGTGTTTTATGTTTGGCGTCTCTTCCTTGGAATCTGCTAATTCACTCATCCACGTGTGCTCTCAACCCCTCTTCATGCCCTCCACGTGTCACCTCTATCCTTCACTGTCAGGGATTTTCTCGTCATTTCATTCTCTTCTCGCTTCAACTTGGCCGTTCTTTTTCGATGTTTCTCTTCTTTTCAATTTCTTTTCCAGTTTATTGGCGCTCTGTTTGCCCCGTTTTTCTGCTTTGGTTAATAAATTTATCAACTTTTCCGGTCCTTTGTAATGATGAGGGCATTAGGATGAGTATCCGACTCAGGAAGTGCAAGTTCCTTTAGGTTTTTCTTAAATTTTATTTTTATCCTGTTGGTGGGATTTGAAGCTATGGATTCTGGAGCTTTCCCCTGCTGGAATCTTAGTTCCCGATAGAAACTTGGTATCTGGGTGCCTTTTAAATATAGCATATCTGTAAAGTTCTCAACTTTCTTGTTTTCAGATGGCACAAGCGGACAGGCCACAAAGCGCAGGAACACAGCAACAACATGTCTCTGTGAACGGCAGAAGCATCCCCGTAGATTTGTTGCAACGATTGATTTCTGGGAGCCATTTCAATCGCAAGCTGCGTGAAGAGGGAGAGGGAGATGAAATTGAACTAAGCCTTGGACTCTCATTGAATGGGAAATTTGGTGTAGACCCAGGAGCCAAGAAGCTTCGCAGATCATCCTCAATACCAGATTTCATTAACCCAAGTAGGAAAAATGGGAGCGCTTTTGTGATTCCTGCGGCAAGTCAAAATATTGCGAGGACTTGCTCTTTGCCTGCAGAGACAGAGGAAGAGACAAGGAAGAGAAAAGAGATGCAGACTATTAGGAGAATGGCGGCTAAAAGAAAGAGATCAGAGAAGCAAAGGAATTTGAAGGCAGTGAAGGATAGAAATAGGGGGTTTGACGAAGAGGGATGTGAGGAGGATAAAAGAAATAATGGCACTATTGGCAATCATCCTAATTATCATCGAGAACAACTTCTCAAGGCTTCAGGAGCTGGTGTGGAACTGGTGCGAGTGCCTTTGTCCCAAGGGTCCATTGGATCACAAGGTAGTGGATCATCGGGAATATCAGAATCTGAGTGCCACCTAGTTCAAGGTAATTATGTGCTTTTCTGGTCAGTTATTCGGTATCAATAGGAACTTTCGCTTTAGTTTCTTGGTGAAGTATCAACAGATAGAGCAGTTTTGTTTTAATTCCTAGATATGGAACCAGGAACCATGGCCCTATTCACTCATGGTTAGGTTTCCTGCTAGTTGTAGAGCTCGTAAGAAATGTTGTTCCTAGATAACCTAGTTTTGGTGCCAGTCTAGTGGAGTTTTTGTCTCCCTCCCTTTCGTTAGTCCGAGAACGACGAGAAACATCAGAACCTGCTCATTATCTTTTGAAGAATTAGGCATGTGTGGTACGTCAATATTGGGTAAGGTTTTGTTAGGCTGTGCATAGTAGAGAAACAGAATGGTCGAAGTTGGCGGATGGCCGTTGGAATGGGATACAAGTAAATATGATATGTGTAAACATTCCAGGAGATTCTTTTAATGATTTTAGTTGATGCATGAAATGCTCCATCTTCTTTGCCATGCAGCACTTTTGAGTCCTAATGCTAGAAGTTTTTTTCATCAGATTTGTGGTTAATTATGTCTGTTAGAACAGGTGGGATTGTGGTAATGTATCCGATTCAAACTGCAGTTTAGAACCAAATACCTATTTGTAGTTTGTAGCAAGGTTTTGATGAAGGGATCTAGTAGTGAATCATGCTGTCTTTATCTTTTTCACCTTTTTCAATTGATTCACTTCTGAGCACCGTTCATGAATGAATGAGGGTAGTTTGAAGTAAGTTTCTGATATGACCCAATTTTGCAAGGTTATATTGTCATGCGCAGTACACCCACCTGAAGACCCAATTTTAACTCCTCAAGAAGCACAACTCAACCTAGATCATTGTAGTTTTGCTCAGCACCGAAATACCAAGTAACATTACCAATGTTAGTGCTGATGCTAGTTAACCTCATTCTCTAACCATGAAATTGTGTCAGCCAGGTGTTCCTGGTTGTGAGACGCTAACCATCTCATCATCGTTTCTGATTCTTTATGGTTTGTAATCTAAGACTATTTTATGTCTATGTTTTTTCTTTTTGGGTTTCTTATTATCTGTATCAACAACCTGTTCATCTCCTTTGGTTTCCGGTAATCTGTGTGAATAACATGTTCTGCAGTCTTTCCTTACCTTCAATTCCCTCCATCTTTCTTCTGTAGGGATAAATCAGTGTGCAGATACGAGAAGCCCTGCAAGTGCTCAGATGTCCGAGTGTGACCAAAAGCTGACGGTGACACCAGGATCAGTATCAGGCAGTCTTAGAAAACTTCCAACCCAAGATAATAAATGTAGTAAACTTGAGGTGAATGACACCAAAACTAAAGAGAATGTGAGCGGTACGTCATTGGAAGATATGCCGTGTGTGTCTACAAGAGGAGATGGCCCCAACGGGAAAAGAATAAACGGTTTCCTATACAAATATGGAAAGGGTGAGGAGGTGAGGATAGTATGTGTTTGCCATGGAAGTTTTCTCTCGCCTGCTGAATTTGTCAAGCACGCTGGAGGGGCCGATGTAGCCCACCCTCTTAAGCATATAGTCGTCAACCCTTCTCCGCTTTTGTAGTCATTACTTCCGACTCAAAAAGACTTTTTGGAAGAGAATGGAGTCCATAGACAAAAGTGTTAATGATTCAGGAACCTAACAAAACTTTCTTTTGTGATATTCTTTTTGTCCTGCTTTTGTTTTTATGATCCGTGAATTAGGTTGTACGTGTTAATGCTCAAAATGAGAGCATGAGTATGTAACACACTTAAACGACTAGACCAGAGGCGCTAAATTCCATATTAATCTTTGTTCTCATCGTATGATTGTACTACCAGGATATTGAAGTTGATCATCAGTGAAGCAATGTGGTGATTCTGATGGTTTTAAGAGATTGACAGTGCGAGTAAAAGGTTTGGAAACAATAAAGAAGAAAAGCGAATAATAAAAAGGAGGGGCAGAGAGAGGAGCAACGAAGGAAAGGAAGGATGCAGGGCAAGTTTTGAGTTCATTACATTAATTAATCAAACTTGCCAATGTACTAGCTGTCTGCCGGGAGGAAGAAGGCGGTACTTATGATTGTGTTAACTGAAGCAAAATGAATTGGACGCAAGAGCCACCAAAAGTCGATGATCTGAAATAACCCTTTGAAGACCTTGAACTTATGCATCTGTAAGAAGTTACTATTATCATGGCACAACATAACTCTGGAGGCAACAAGAGACCAAATATGATTTTAACTTTGCAATGAATTCCATGGGAAATATTCTGTAGCTTTATTAAGCAAGTAAAACTCAGATACATGTACAAGTAGCAACCAATATCTGAATTCTTCCCTTAGATGGGTTCCAGAGTATGTAAGAAAGGGCGCAAAACTTTTTTTTTTTTTTTGAAAAAGGGAAAATAGTATAAATATAGAAAAAATTTACAAGGTCATCGAAAGGGAAAATCCATTATATATAACACAGAAGAAGAGCCGGCAGAAAAAATTTGCTACCACATCAAAAAAGAGCCTAAAAAGAACCCCCATCTAGCAACTATAAACGTAAGGCATGACAAACATTAGAGTTACAAGGAACTTTCTTAGTCAAAACTAACGCCCGAATGTCAGAAATAATTAAGCATATCATACTCTCCTTCGTAGAAGAGGTATTCTGGAAGCGTCGAGAGTTGCGCTCTCGCTAAAGAGAGTATAAACAAACCCCTAACACAATAAGGTGGACAGAGTTGTTGGAACCTGTAGTAGAAGACAAATATCTAGTGAGAGTCATAAGATCAGACCCAAGATCCATCCAACAGTATAAACCACACACATCTTTCCAAATAGAATAGGTAAAGGGGCACTCAAAAAAAAGATGAGAACAAGATTCCATGTGAAGGGAACACATCGGGCAAGAAGGATCCAGTTGCACATAAGGAAGGCAATCTGCAGTCGAAAGCTTATTCTGAATAGCTAACCAGAAAATAAAGGAGGTGCGGGGCGTTAGAAAACTGCTCCAAACCGTAGGTGCCCAAGGAACATGGGGTCGGTGATGACGTAAATTGTTGCAAATGAAGCGAGTAGTCAACTTATGCAGTGGAGTTCCCTTCCAAAAGAAAGTGTCAGGTTCGTGAGGATCTGGTTGCACTGTACAAATTGCAATATCTAGACTAACTCTAAGAGTATGTTTGGATGGACAAAAAGCTTTTAATGGAATCATTTATAATTGAATGAAATATAAATTGATGTAATATTAGAAAATTATTTTTTGGGAGGGATAAAAGAGTTCATAATATAATATAGTCAAATGTTGTTTGGAAAATGAATATAATGAAATGTAATGTATGTATAATAATAATGAATAACTATTCTATCCTTGATAGAGCAAAACATATGTTAATAGATATAAAACAAAGGATTGAGAGTATAATTGGTATTATAAAAAATTATTGAGGGTATATTAGATAGTACATATTTATCATTTTACATTTCATTATAAATCCTCTAAATCAGAGGTAACTCATTTTTACTTTATAGGATGGAATATGACGTAATGTAAAACACTTCTCTTCCATCTTATTTCATTCCATTCTATTATAAACTCTTCATCTAAACAATGGACTAATATTACATTTCATTCCATTCTATTACTAACCGCCCTACTAAACATAGCCTAAGGACATTCCAAAGTTATCAAAGCACCAAGAAAGTAGATTACCTACAATTAGGTTTATAACTAGCCAAATATTAGTCAATCAATAAGCCTGATCAAGTAAATAGCATGTTGGAGGTTGCAGTTGTTTTAGACAATGTACATCTTAGCACATCATAGGATTGGTGGAGAGCGAGCCAACAATATATACAACTATTAGATGTAGAATCTCAACAAGACCATCATGGGGACCTACGTCTCACAAGCCTGTTGTAAAGAACTCCATAGCCTTGCCTTGTCTAAGGTGTAAAACCTATATATTAATATGTGGCTCATTAAATATTTATGGTTTTAATAATATTAAATGCTAAATGTTAATTTGTCAATTTTATTGAGTAAGATAATGTTGATAAAGTAAGATAAGGTTTTATTTTAAACTTATCGTTTGATGGGAATGGTTCAGAGATATCCTTATTTTATTTGAAACTGGTCCTCTCTCTCACACACACACCTCTGTTTATTTTTCACATCAAAAAGCAGGATTATTGAGGGAAAAGAGAAGAGAATTCAAGTTTCTCTATATCCAAGCATTCAGAAAGATTTTTCTCACTTTATGATTCAACATAGGTCACGAATCAAGGTATGTACTTCATATTTGATATTTTAATGTAAAATATAGAATTTTGGAGATTTGGATTAAAGAATTATTGTGATTATATTTATGCAATAAATTATTCTTACATAAAGAGCATGCATGCCCAGGATATAACGTTGAAACTATTGCCATAAGGAGAAAATGAAGGATCCAAAGTATTCTAGTCAAATAATAACTCAAGCAACACAATTCCATAATTATATACATCAGTCTTATCAAAAACCCTGTAGGTCATTGCACATTCTGGGGCAACATACCCAAAAGCATCTATTATATCTATAGTAGCATGAGTTTCTAAAGTTCCCAAAAGGCTGGCTAATTCAAAGTCAGACACTAGGCATTAAAATCATCATCTAGAGGTATATTACTCGACTTGACATCACGATGCAATACCTGTGGCACACATTGATCATGTAGGTAGGCAAGTACGCTAGCTATGTCCAAAGCAATATTGTGAAGTATTCTCCAATCCACAGTCTTTGGTGACCTTTCCAATATGTGTTTTTTTCTAAATTCCCACCAGGGAATAATTATAAACGAGGAACATTTATGTTCAACTGGCTTGATATCCAATCAAAGTGACAAGATTTGGAAGGTGTAGACTTACCAAGGTTTTAATTATGAACGGAATTGTTGAACACCCTGGAGTCTTCCAACTGCAAATCGTTTAATAACAACCAGGAGTCCAAGAAATATCTTTGCCTCGTACATAGCCCCAAAAACCCCATAATCGACGCAATTGCTTACATTGAAACCGCCCAGTGGTGCGCACAACATCATCATATGTTAAGGGAACCCTAATTTCTGTGAAGATAGTTACTCCTTTTCCTGCAGGTCCTACAATTTTCAACCTTTGCCTCCAACTTTATGGTGCAGCAGTATATAAAAATCAAAGCTAGGAGAACTGAGACAATGGCTGATGCAGATGCTATTGATGTTATTTCAATTGAAGTAAAACCACTGTTCCATTTCTTTTGCATCTGACCAGGTAGAGAAACAAAATAAGTTTGAGTTGGATTAGCAACACCTTGAAGATTTTCGGATGAAAATATTAGAGAAAACACACGGCAAGAGTGTAAATATGGGTTACCAAGGAGAATGTTACATTTCATGAAGTTGTTGCCCGACGACAATGGTCCTGATAAGGACAGATTAAGTGCTAAGAGCATAGACACATTTCCTAAAATTGAGGGAATCTGCCTAGAGAGTTTATTGTGCTTGAGAAGAAGAGAAGAAGACATGTTTTTCAAGTTTGCAAAACCACCAGGAATCTCAACCGTGAGCAACTTTGAAGAAAGATTAAGTCCTTGTCATCATAGAATGTAAGGAGTATAAACTTTCCTGAAAAAACAAAGTCTTTAAAAACTTCATCAAGAATTACAAATCATCCTTGGTAGAAATACTTGAGATTAAGCTTAGTAAGGATGCCGATTGTAAAGTTAGGCTTTTTGACAACCATTAGATAATGATATCTATCCACTCATACCATCAATATGGGAGAATTATATTAGCATATGATATAAGGAGGATATAAGTCAATGTTTTGAAAATGATTAACCAATTGATACATTAGTAAGCTTGGTTTTTACAGGAGAATATAAAAATGCAATCACCTTGGTTTATGGACACAATCTAGTTTTTCAGAGAAAGGAATTATAGAGCAACCGATTAACTATTAGATATGGGATTTAGGGGCATTGGATATTAATAGTAGACTTTAAAAGAACTTTGTACATTAAGGCTGAGGATAATGTCAATAAGAAAACTATATAGAAGATTTAAGACTATGGGTATAGGACCTTGAAGTAAAGGGCCTTAAGTTATAAGGCAACTTCTTCTCATGGAGCAACAAGCAATGCTCTAATTGGTTTATTATTAAAAGAAATTGATAGAGCACTTGTCAATAAGGATTGACTTATGAACTTCCCAAAATGTAAAGTGAATTTTGGGGATCCATTTTCTCAAACCATACCCCATTATAATTTAATGTATATTTTCCAAATACAAGAGGAAACATCCTTTTAGGTTTAATAACTTCTTAGCTAGTACAAATGGGTTTAATAATGCAATTTAGGCAGGTAAGGGATATCAAATAAAAGGTTGTAAAGCTTTTATTAGTTTGGAAAAAAATGAAAAGGATAAATCATGAATTAAAGAAGTTGAATTCCAGTAGAGCATTGGGTATGAGATCTACAATTAAGGAGACAAAGTAAAACCTCAAAATGATTCAATCTGCACCCAAAATAAAACTTGGGGATAAAAAACTATAGGAGAAGGAAAAGATTGCCTTCAGGGATTATGTCACAACCTTGGAGAATCATAATTCTTTGATACATCAAAGAGCCAGAGTGAATTGCAATTAAAAATGAGACATGAATGCAAAGTTCTTCCATAATTTTGTTCTAGCTAGGAAAAGTTGAAATTGAATATGCTATATAAGAAGACAAGATGATGAACTAGTGAAATAATAATATAAATTGAAGGAAATGACTTTTGATTTCTTTAAGGACTCATTGAGGACTCTAACAAGTGCTAGATCATCCATACACCAAATAAGATCATTCATTGTATACTATTCCAACTTGATATCTTGGAGTTCCTAGATTGTCTTATTAGTGCACAAGATGTGGAGAAAGTTCTTTTAAGTTAGAGGCACTTAATGCCCCCATACTTGATAGGCTAAATTAATTCTTTTTGTGTAATCATGAATCTATGAGTGATTTTATACCAATATCTTATTGTAACTTCCTGTACAAAATCGTCTCAAAGATCCTAGCCAATAGACACAGTGAGGTGTTCAAGCTAGTGATCAATTAATATTTAAAGACCTTCTTGGAGGAAAGAAACGTTAGGGACATTATCATGCTAGCATAGGAATTATTTAAAGGATACACCACGAATAAATACCGTAAAAAATGTGTGAAAAAGATTGAATTCAACATGGCCTTTGACTCTATCAGTTAGGACTTTATTCTACACATATTGGAGGCTTTTTGTGTTTCCACAAAAATTCGTACACTAATTAGAAGCATGCATTAAAACTTTTATCTTTTAAGGTGTTAGTAAATAGTGAACCTTCTTTTATATTCAAGGGAGTTAAACGATTGAGGCAAGGAGACCTACTATCCTTACACCTATTCATCTTGTGTATGGAAGCTTTGAATATATTGATTAGGAATAAGATTGAAAATGATCCTAATTTCAATTACTATATTCAATGTAAGAAGCTAAAATTATTCAAATTGGAATTTGCATATGATTTGCTTTTGTCTTCTAAGGCTAAGCCTTACTTAATTAAGACTTTTATGGCTGATAGACTCTCCAACTTTATAACTATGAGTGAGAAATCCCCCTTTTATATATTTAGTGCTTCCCTTATCAACTAGAAGGTTGTAATTTACGGAACGCTTATCGTTAGTAGAGAAAATCTAAAAGGTACTTGGCTCATAGTGTAATAAGGAGCTCTCCTATGCTAGCATATTACTTTTAATCATGTCAATTTGTAACTCTCTCCTTATTAACTAGACTTCACACATATTCTTAGCCAAAGCGTTTATCAAAACCTTGGAAAGGTTGATGAGAGATTTTTTATGGAAAGATAGGGGAAATAATAAGTTAATGATGAAAGTGAGATGGAGTGATGTATGTAGACCTAAGGAGGAGGGGGATTGAGGATTATACCTATAAACATGTGCAATGAAGTTCTAATGACCAAGAATTTATAGAGGATATTTATGGAGAAAAATTCCCTATAGATGAAATGGATAAATTCTTATTTCCTAAAGGGTAAGGGTTTATAGGAAGTTACTTATATACCTTATTTCTTATAAGGCATAGAACAATTATTGAAGACGAGATCAAACTTAGAAAACTATATAAAAGGCAAAATTAGGGATCAGAGGACATCCTCTTTATTCTTTAATAATTTGTCCAACATAATACCTATCTACCATACAAGCCTATTCTTTATCTTTAGAAACATCTTCCCCTTAAACACCAAGGTTAAGGAGTTGATAGAGAACAATAGATGGGATATGTATATAGTAGAGTTAAGGCCACTTTTTCCAACCTATAATCTGAATGAGAATAGTTAGGACTATTATATAATGGGGTGTTTATCAACATTTCCATTAGGAGAATTCTCAAACCAAGAAAGGCCAATATGAGCTAGGCCAAGGTGGTTTGGGACCCAAATTTAGCCCCTATAGTCTCCATCTTTTTATGGCTCTTAACACAAAACAAGTTGGCTACCACAGATAAACTCATATTCCTACATATCCTATATGTATATAGACTATAACAACATCCGAAAAACTTAAAACAATTTTTTAATGCAAGTTCTTGTAGGATATTTGAAAAAGGATCAAGACTCTATGATACCTTAACAATAACAACTTATACTTTATGGATTACTTTATTTAGCTATAAGAAGATAGGATCTTGAATAAAGGAGATAAGATTGTATACATAATTAACCTCACTCATGCATGTAAACAATATAGAAAAAGTGATTTTCGATAGGTTTCAAGTAGATAGAAACTCCTTACCTTTGTTCCAAGATTAATGCATCCAATAAATAAGATTTTAGCTACTATAAGGTGAAGCGATAAAGACATGTCAACCCAAAATAGCTAATTCATGAAAGCTCTAACAAAACACAACATAGTATAGAGGGAGGGGGACCAGTTCGAAGAAGTCCTTAGCCTCCAATTCGCACAATCAGATGAGAGAGGTGTAGGAGTAAATAAAAATGATTCAAGATTCAAGAAACTAAGGGCTATAAAGGCAAGCATATATTAACCTTGATAAGAGCAAGATATGCATGCATAATCAAACAAACATGCATATGTAGGTGAACCACTAGTTAAGATAAAAATGATTAAGAAGTTAAACCATGTCAAGGAAGGAAGCCTATAGACTGAATTAGAAATTGAATGAAACGTGCACTAACCTACCTAAAATGCGTCAACAACCTGACTTAGAAAGCAAAGAAAATCTACTCTTAGATAAAATTTATAAAAGGTACAAGAAAATTCATGGAAAAATTAAAGGGAGATAGAGGACAAAGCAAACTAGTAACATTACATCCATATGCAAGGCATCTAGACTGCTCAACAAACATCCACCAACCTTTAAACAATGGAAAGGGGGTTTAGTTAGTCTAACATGTTCTTTTTGCATGAGTTTGGCTATTCTTCCTATGTCAAGTGTCTAAATTGAGAGGGGTAATAACTTAAAAAAGGGAGATATGTGTCACATAGTAAGAGATACAACCCACTAGGTTGTAAGAATTATTTTGGATTTTATAACTTATTCACCTTGAATCTAACTAATGCCTTATTTTAATAATTAAATTATTGACATTTTTAAAATTTTAGTAAAGAAATGAAATAAATATGATTCCATATTAGAGTTGAGGCAATTTGATAAAAATGAGCAATCTATAAAGCTTTTTTAGGAAAAAAATAAGTTAAAATTTTTTTATATAAAATGACTTATATTACTTTTTTTTAATGAAAATGGGTCTTAGGATAATAAAGTATGTTATAAAAATTTTAAATAATTGGGTAATTTTAAGACTGGGCCAAAACTTGACTCGGTCCACTACTAAGCCTATTTATGGCGTTGCTAAGATGATGGACTGTTGAGAATGAATCTTTGAAACCTTTTATGCCTACAACTCACTGAAAAAAAGAATCAACTTCCTTACTTTTGTTATGTTATGATTATGTTACTATTGGAGCTTATCAATAATTGAAGTATAACTTTTGTCCCCCTTTATCCTAGAAAACTTATGATGCCTTTATAACCGTAGGCTGCAATTTAATGTATGACCTTATTATCTTAATTAATAAAAACACTTTATATTTTTATTTTTTAAATTATATTTAATGATTAATACCAAAAGGTAAATTTCTTGAAATAATTATTATGCAATTGAAATTGTAATGAAACCATAATTATAAGATTCAATTTGTATTCTTATATTATTCCTAAATTGTTCTTAATTGTAGTTCCATTAAGACAATATATTGACAAAAAAAGTAAAACTAGTATACGTTATGTTTCTTTCTTATTAAAAAATTAAATATTTTCATAAACTAAAGAATAAATATACTTCAACAAATGTATGGTTACTTATTAGACAATAAGTTTACTAAACTGACTCGATTATGAGGATCCCGAATGAAATTTTACTTGTGTGTATATGGTTTTCCTCATAATGATTATTATATAATTAATTTTTTGACTTGAGATTATCCTAGTATCTCATATGTGAATTAATATATTTTGAGACTATCTTGATATATTCTAATCATGATAACTCAGTTGATTGTACTTGAATATAATATGAACTATATAAATATAGTTAAGAAAGTTAGCAACTTTATATTATTAAAGGAGAATGTTCCACTATTCTTTATTAGTAGTGAATTAAGCAATTTACTGGTTAAAGTGAATTAAGATTTGAAAAGAATATTTTAAATATTTGTTATACATTAATTGCTAATTAATAAAAACAAACATATTAAATTTAAACATAGTATACACTAATTTTATATTGTATGTCTAATTGATGGCGAAATGATTAAATTAGACATTTGATCATCCATAGAGAGGCTAAGCCAATCATAATTTATAATTCTAAATTAAATAATTAAAGAATTAAAAATAAATTGAAAAGAGTTCTAATTTATCTACTTTTAGTTATGAATTATAATTATTATTTGTATTAACATTACATTAGGAGGTCACACGTATAAACAATAGTTTAAAAATTATTTTAAATTTAATTAAGTTTTTTATTAAGATTAACTATAAATATAATTAAATTATAATTTAATTATAATTAGTAGTTTAATTTTAAATAATTTAATTATAATTAGTAATTTTAATTATAATAAAAATTTTAGAGTCTTTTTTTCTTATAGAAAAAGACAAAGCCTTCAGTCGTATTATTTTTTTTATATTAAGTGAATGCTGAATACGATTAGCAATTGAATATGTAAATAATTAGTATTTGTCAATTTAAAAAAATTATAAAATTCTGAATTAAGCATGCCAATTCTTTTATCTTAAATTTATATTTTCAAATTATTCGATTAAATTAAAAAAAATTATAAAACATCGTTACACTCATGATTTGATTACGATTAAGTTTCCAATAAAAACAAGGATATTGCCGACTTCTTGCACTTTCGTGGTGATCCGCTGGAAATAAACGCTCTTCCTTGGAGATTAGCGTTCATCTTTTTTGTCTGCGTGACACTCTGCTCTCATTTTGTTGAAATTGGTCTTTGACTCTTTTCTATCTATATTCATATTCTTATCCCAAATTTTCCGCATGAAGTAAGTGAATTGCACCAAGTTTCTAGCAGATCGATATCAGTGTCTATTTGTCATTTTGGATTTGCACCAAGAAAAAAGCCTAAATTACGACTACCTCCAAACTCGTTTGCATATCATTATGTACGTTGATTGATATGGTTTTGGTGATAGGTTCGTGAGATGACGAGGAGAAGGGTACTATGAGAACCAAGGCAGGACGAAAAATTTGTTCTGGACCTTGCTATGTTTGAAGCCATTGATGACGTTGTCTCCTTCCTGGTGATTTCTATCTGTAAACTTCAAATTGAGGATGTTGGATCCGTTCAACAGTATCGAGTTCCTTTGCAGTGCCGAAAGTAATTGAGCTTCTTCGGCCTTTTCTGAGTAAAAAACGCAAGAGGAGTTTTAATACCTTAGAATTCCTGCACAATCATTGAAAAGCGTGCAATTTTTCAAGCCGTTATCTGAGTCACCTGCTACAATAATTATCGTGGCAGTTCAATGCTTCTATTACTGAAGTAGCGCGCTAATCAACGAAGAACTCAGGTCAAGAAAATGGAGAAGGATTGAGGTTTCTTTCTGTAAAGAACTATGCAATTCAAATGATTGAAGGTACACCGCTCAATTACATAGTTCCAGGTAATTAAAAATGAGGACAGTTTACTTTTCAGAGAAATTCATCAAGTTCAAGAATCCATCTGCTAATTATCCCCCGCAAAACAGATCATTGTGCTTCATCTTTTTGCGTTCATATGTCCAATTGGAAAGCGACCACTTCCTGAACTTGTATATCCTGAGCCTGAAAGATATTGGCACGTCATAACTAAAAGACATTTGTCATCATCACAAATTTTAAACAAACAAAAGGAGCTACATATGCGCTGCGTCTGGGGAAGATATGCTTAAGACAACCTTAAAGCAAAGTGTTTGATAATACCTTAGCCTGATTCGGATTGATGCTAGGTGGCAGGAGTGCAGCCTTTCTGTTTCTGGCTTGAAGTCCTTTTGTAACAGGTGATATCATCAGATCGGTCGGACTCCTGTACCTATAACCAAATGACCAAAAAACTGGAAAAGATTAGAGAGTAAAAATAAAGTCGCAGAAGTGGCACCTTGGAAAGTTTTAGCGTTAGCGTTGAAGCCAATGGAACTCAGAGAAGGAACAATATTTCTACCAACAGAAAATTGTCAAGAGCATGTACGTGCCTTTCAGGGTACTTAAATGACTTGGGAACCTTGAGGCGATCTGGGGTGCTGCTTTTGCGCATATCATTGCTCGTCTTTTGAAACTTGGAATCAGTACTCTGCTCCTGACTTGGTGTTCTGCAATCCTCTGCCGACTGTTTTAATGGACTTCCGATCAGATTCTCCATTTGGAGATGTTTGCAGATGTATGTCACCTGTTTACAGACAAAAACTCAAGAAAGAAATTTTACAATAGCAGAATGGTTGCAGACTCAGATGATGCGGAGAGACTGAAAACTAACTCTCAAGAAAAGATTTCGAGGATAATATCATATGTGAATGAATAATATAAAGCACATGTAAAGAAATATATGGAATTGGCGTATGGGTGTAACGTGTTCAACTTCAACGGTCCAATTTTAGAGCCTCCCCAATGGACCGTTTGAGATTCAAAGCAACGTTCCAATTATACTGACCAAAATAGTGGGCCCACCGAGGTTTGGGACAATTATCACGGGTAAAGAAACAAAAGTCTCGAGTCGTGGCTCTATATTTAAAAAAGAAACCTTAAATTCTAAAGATAATAATCTGATTGTACTAATTGTTTTCATTTAAATATTAATATACAAATTTTGTTATTTGCATACTGGTCCTAATAGATTTTATATGCAGTTAAAGTTAACAGTATCAAATGTAACAGCATGGCTCAGAGGAGGAGGAGTAACTGATAGGAATTTCAACTCTTGCTGGATTAATTCAACATTTCCTTTGGCGTGATCCATACCAGTCAAAAATTTTACCCTAATCATGTTGGTTTGGCCGTATTTTGATTTTAGAAATACAAAATTTAGACTACTTATAAATGTGTATATATGGATATATATATCCTACAGTAGTTTTAATACAATTTACCCTTCGCACCAAAACGAAACATAGCAGAGTTCGCCTCTTTCTGATTACTTATGGCGCGTCGAGGCAATAAAAATATAACAAACGAACTCATTAATTATTAGGCTAAACAAACCCAATAATTATTAGGCTAAATCCATTAGAGTAATTTGGTATTCAGTACGACTAAATCTCCCTAATAGTCTTAATGACAAGAGCAAGTGACAATCAACACTTACTGTCGCTACCACTCGCCATTGTTATGTCCTCCATTAACCATTCTTCATGTTCGTAAAGTAACTGCCACAAGCAACAATAATGATTTGCGTTCTTTTAGTGAAGGATGTTTCCATAACCAAAACTTTTCTGGTTTTCTACCATCACCACACAATTAAGAAACACAGCTCATAAAGCCTCAACCAAAGCTAAAAGAAACCCAGCTCATAAACCCTAGCCTAACAAAAAACATACCATCCCAGCCTAACACATAAGGCTTAAACCAATATCAAGAAGCCTAGCCCAATACCAAAACTAGAAGAATAAAAATTTGAGAATATAAAAGGTCCAACTACAATACCAACAAATACAGGACCTATAAATTACATAAGTCAGGATAGCTCTCTTCTCACTAAAGACAATTTGATATCTCTTAATGTTGCTCCTTAAATCTTGTGAGAAATGGTCAAAATTATGCTTGTTAGAAAGATTAGATAACCAATTTGCTCTTCGGCTATGGACTTCTTGGTTACGTTGATGGATCTAATCCTTGCCCACCACAAAATGATCCTAGATACCTTATTTGAACACGTCAAGATTATCCCATACTGCTCAATATTCAAGCTAGTTTTAATAGCTTAATCAGCCTAATAATAAATAGTTTTACCACTTCAACCGATGCTTGGATAAAATTAGAAGCAAGCTTTAATAATCAATCAAATACATAGATGTTTTCATTCTTGTCTTCCCTTATGATTAGAAAAAAAGGAAGGTAAGATTGTCACCATATATATAAGCAGGGTGAAAAGTTTGATTGATGATTTAACACTTATTAAACCCCCTTGAATGATACACAAATTATGTCTTATGCTTTGAATGGCTTGAATGATGAGTTCAACAAGCTAAATGTTCCAATTCATGTTCGTGATACACCTAAGTCCTTTAAGGATCTTTATGAAAAGCTATATCTCTCCATTCAAATTATGTTGGTAACGAGGATATTATAGTCGATAATAGTAATGGCATACCTACATATTACATTGGTTCCTCCTCGTAAACTCTTCTGTCACTACATTCACGCCAGATAATATTTTGTGTGCACCCTTTGTAAAAAACAAAACCTAATATATGTTTCTCTATTTTATAAATAAAATAATACCTCAATTGAATTCTTTCTTAACTCTTTTCTTGTGAAGGATTTAAATATGGGGCATGCCTGGCCAAAGGGCAAAGTAGACATAACTTGTATGAGTAGTCATCCTCAACTATTCCTACCGCGTCATCCAATCTCATTCCCACCTCAGTGGCTTTATTGTATCAATTATGACATCAATATCTTAGTCACCTTTCTCCTCCAATTCAGAAGAAAATTGTGACTAGTAATTATATTCCATCTTCTTCAACTTCAAGTGTTCGACTCTTAATAGTAATAAAAGTCATAAACTTTCATTTTCCAAGTCCTATATATATTGTTTGTGATAAACCATTTCAACTTACATATTCAGATGTTCCTTTGACTTCCCTTGGAAACTTTCATTATTACATCATTTTTCTTGATTATTTCACAAAATATACTTGGTTTTACCTTTTAAAATTAAAATCTAATATTTTTTGAGAAATTTGCCAAAATCATTGAGAACTATTTTCGTACCAAAATTAAAATCCTTTATAGGGTTGGTAGAGGTAAGCATAAACCAACCACTTTCATATTTTCTTAGTCCACACGACATCCAACACATGACATCCCCACCACATACACTATAACATGTTGACTCTACTAAATGCAAACACCGTCATATCCTAGAAACTAGTCTTACACTTTTACACAATGCCTTTATTCCTCTTTGTTTTTGGTCTCACATGCATTTTAAAGTACTATATCTATATATATATATATATATCTTATCAATGTAATGTCCACTCTTATCCTCAATCACGACACTCCGTGCCATAAACTTTTTGGAGACAATCTAAAATATACATCATTTATAGTTTTTAATTGCCTTTTCTATCTATGGCTTCAACCCTATAACACTAATAAACTTGAATAATAATCTTGACCATGTGTATATTTTGGGTACTCCCTACCACATCACTCCTTCTTTCGTTATGTACTACCTCAAAGTGCATTTTTATCTTTAGAAATATTGTTTTCTTTTAGAATATTTTTCCATACCAAGCTAAGTCCTCTTCAAATCTAAATATCTCTTCTTCCACCTTCTCTAATATCTATTAGAGTTTACAAACAAAATTTTTGATTAATTTGAAACTTCTACTTGTGATGATCATGACCATTCCATCTTACTTCCTTCCATACCTTATTACAATATCCCTATTTCAAACTCCACTCACTTCACAAGTTTTCTCAATTCCTTCTTCGCCATGGTCTCTCCGATATAGGTTAGTAGTTCAACTTTTCTACCTCATAACTCCATTACGCCTAGTGTTACATCCTTACCCAATTTACCCAATAACAATATTACTTATGATTTAGGCCAACCCATAAAGCACTACTTCCAGTATACCTTATAAACAACCACCAGCCCAATCATCACGTGTGGTTATTCGTTTTGAAAATAGCATCTACAAAATAAATAAATATTATAAGTTATTATTACACCCCATGAAGGGTATAATAGTACTTAGACTTTTGAGATAACTACCAAAGGTAGTTATATAAAGACAAAATATGAATGCAACGTTTTGATAAGAAAAGGACATGTGTGTTTGTTCTTCAGTTTTTTTTTTCTCAAGTTTTTACAACGAAGAGAAGAAATACTCTGCGGTAAATTGGAAACATAAAGTTCTATAATTGGTAGGATCATAACACGAATTTAAGTATGTAATTTTTGTTTTATTTGTATATAAATGATTCTATTTTATATAATTTTTGTGGTTATGTTTTGTGCCATTAATTTCTAGCATTAGTAGAGTTAGAATAATTTTTTTTAAAATTTATATGCATGCGCAAATATGCTATTTCGGTATTGATGCTTTATTTATAATGACATGCATTTTTTTTTCGAATAGCGTTGTTTTTTTTATATGATTTGTATTAATTACTATATCATACGTCTGTTTTATGCTTATGGTTGTCGGTTCTCATTTTTTTTCCTCTTCCTTCTTGACTGTTGGGTTGTCTTCCAATAACAATAGTTCTCATGACAACCTTAAGAACAAAAAAAAGAGAAGTTTCTGTTTGTTTTCCTCCTTCTTCGTTTTATTCTTTACGAATGATTTCAACAAAACAGAACAACGTTGTTTTTTCGTTTCTTCTCTCTAGGATGTTTTTTTTCCCGCAAAACGCAAAACGTAAAAAAAAAAAAACGAAACACAGCAGAGAAGAAGAAGATGCTTGTTCTTTGAATAAAAGTAAACCTTCACATAAGACAACGTGTGTACAGGAGAAAGAAGAGGCACGTGCCCTGCACAAGAGTTGTTTGTTTCTAAAACGTTTCATTGATAAAAATGGCTACAGCTTTTGTCTTATAATACTTAATTTAACTTTTGAGTTTTTCAAAAGCAGTGGGACATATGCCACGTTTTGTATACATGTAGAATAAGACAAAAACTAATTAATGTTTTTTTTGTTGAAACAAAAACTAATTAATGTTTTATTGTTAGTTTCAGATGCATATATATATATATATATACATATGTAATATAAATTTGTTATATAACCACTTATAGATACAAAGAATTATAAATATAATATAAAAATTAGAAATTAGTTTTCTAATTTACACAGACTATTTTATTTAGTTAAAATTAGAAAAGGGGGTTTCGTTATAAATTAGTTCTTAATTAAACCAAAATAAATTGATTAGTTCGATTATACTTTAAATTAAAAATAAGTTTCTAATTCTATTTGAATAATTCATATGTGAATATTAGAAATAAGTTTCTAATTAATTAGAAATTTTTTAAAATTAAAAAATCAATACTAATTTGCTTAGTTGAAATTAAAATAAATTAATTTCGTTAGTTTATTTTCTAATTGAATAAATACTAATTTGTTTAGTTAACGTTAGATAGGAGTTTCATTAGAAATTAGTTTCCAATTAAACTAAGATAATTGATTAGTTCAATTATAAGTTAAATTAGAAATAAGTTTCTAATTGATTAGATATTAAAAGTATATTTTGATTAATTCAATAAATTGTTGATAAACAAATAAAAATTTAAATTATTTCCATATATGAGCATAAGTTCACTATGTACTAGACAAAATAATTCGTTATTTTGTATACTGTAGCACCCTTACCGCAGAGTACACATCGAGACATTCGGAATTCATTTCGATACATATCCTACAATAAGGACAAGCTATGTTCGATTACTATATTCGCTTCACATGGCATCATATCAAAATTTACTTATAAAGCATTAAGAGATTTTTGAAACCAACTTTTTCCTCATTTCATTTCACAAAATTGAAAGTCTATATTGTGCTTTTCAACTTTATTACATGTACATCAACAAAACCTAGTACATAAGTACTACATGATAGAGGAAAATATATCAAATCTATCTAAGCCATCCAAAAAAATCCCAGCTGGCCGACCTTTAAGCCATGATTTTTCAAGCCAAATCACAATCTATACGGCAGTAGAGCCTCTCAGTAGCTAGAGTCGTCTCTCGGTCCTGAAAAGACAACGATGCAATTTTGGTAAGTTTTGCGAACTCAATGAGTTAACCATCATCGATGGTTCACTCAATTCATTCAGCACATCAATTCATATAACAATTATGACACAACTTTGCATTTTACATAAGTAACACAATTTCACTTAAGCATAAGCAATTTTGCATTTCACTCAATCAAACATAATTAACAAGATGCATATAAAATGCTCATGAGACACTTTTCCAATTATTACATTTTTGTGACCAAGTGCCTGGACTGTCCCATATAGGGCTCATTAAACGTTGAGCCTAAGGCTCTGAATCACTTTTGAGCTTAAGGCTTAGTTTTACTCGTTGAGCTTTAAGCTCTAATCGGTGGCTACTCTGGTCATAACTGTCATTATCTGATTATGCATTCATGAATGG
>JANVCL010000008.1:13189599-13217004 GCA_026546855.1 Erythroxylum incrassatum | reverse complement strand
CTTTTCTTTTCTTTTCGTACTCACTAACTAAGCACCCCCCCTTCCCCCTTCGCCTTCCCCTTCCCCTTCCCCTTATTTACGAGGTGGATACTTTGAATAAATATACACAACAACCAAACTAAATCTACTAATTAATAATTACTTGCATGATAAATTATAAAAGCACTTACTAAACATAAATGTCATTTAATGGTAATGAATATCACTTGTTTCCCAAGTCCCAACTTTCAGTATAAGTTGGAGTTTCTTTCTATGACCATATTTGGCAATCAACGGATTCCATTAACTGTTAGCTGATTTTATCAGCAGTTAGCTGATAGCAAATTAATATAGCTAATTTGACCAGCGGATAACATCAGTTGTTTATTTAAAGATATTTGATAAAATGAGTTGTTTAGTATTAGTTGTTTATGTGTAAAATGACTTATGAGGACATAACTCTAAAAAAGGATTTATAAGGATATGAGTATTATATCTTAGTTTTTTTAAATATTTTCATAAGAATTTAGGTAGAGAAAAAAAAGTTGACACCATCATTTAAAACAAAGGTTTATAATAATCTAAGAACGGTGTCTAACTATCATTAAACTAAAAGCAATATTATCCTGAATTGTTATCATCTCCCGAGTTCTTAGTTATTCAACACCTTCTTGTGTATAGTTAACTTTAATATCTTCAAATACATCTGAAGATATAAATTTAGGATCTTGATCGATGATGGTAACCTCATCGATGATGTTAACCTTGTCAGTTGATACACTACTAATCTCATGACTTTAGGTTGTAGCTACTAATAAAGTTAAATTTGTTGTGCGATTAAAAGAATGAAATTTATCAGAATAGGATAAACTTATCTCTATCTCTATCTTTTTAGTAATTTCTAATAACTTTTGGACACAATCGTCTTTTTGTCCCTTAATTTTTCAGTCTCTGTTTGAAAATGCTCCTTATAAGCCTTGTGTGGTCAATGACTTATCAACCATTTTTTGGCATATTGAAAGGTTTTAGCTATTTGACCGTGTTCAATCACTGATAATTATGTTTGGTAATCAGCTTATTAGGTTGGTGAATTGAACTCAATCAGTTGATTTTGAAAACGCTACTATAAGGAGTGTTTCCATCCAGTGGCTAAGCATTAGAGGACTAAAAGACAACTATTTCCAAAAGTTATTACAAGTTACTACAAGAGATAAAGATAAAGATAAAGATATAAATTTGACTTAATTTGTACAAATTTTAAAAAGTTACTCATTAAATTAAAAATTTAAAATATTTAATATTAAATTAAATTTTCAAAATTTTAATTACTTTTTAAATTTTTATCTCTAATTGTAGTACATTCATTACTTTTGTATAGACCCAATATTTAATTCTTTTTTAATATCAATATTTAGTATATAATATTATTATCACTTGTATATTGTGTTTAATTCGATTCAATTTAATTAAAATTAATAATTCAAATTTAAATTAATTATTTTTATTTACGATTAAATTTTAAGAAATTAATAAAAAGTTTTTTCAAAAAATTATTTTAATTTAATATTTAAAAAGTATAGTTTCAATTTTTTAATTTTAAAAAATAAAATTAAAATAGAAAAAAATTATATTCCCTTAAATTATAAATTAAATTGATGTCATTTTTATAGACCCAATTTCATATTAAGCTCGTTGGTGTTGTATTTGAGGAAAAACTCATCGTGTGATTCGACCGACCTCATTCTTAAGCTTATTCTTAGTGGCATTTTAGTGATCTTTCAAGTTCTTCAGTTGGCCCGTCGTGGTGCAAAACTAAAAGGATCTCAAGAATTTTTAATCTAACTCATTCGTCATTGAGATGTTGTATTGAGAGGGCTTTCGATATTCTTAAAACTCTATGGAAGATATTGGAGAAAATGATGATGTTGACTTCTTTTGCTCTATCTAAATTCTTATGAAAATATTCAAAAAAATACTAAAATATAAATAGCTAATACTTGTTTCCATATAAATCTTTTTTTAAGTCATACTCTCATAAGTCAATTTACAAATAAACAGCTAATACTAAATAGTTTATTTTATCAAACATCTTTAAATAAACAATTGATGTATCCGCTGGTCAAATCAGTTGTATTAATCAACTGATAGAATCAACTAATAGCTAATGTAATCCGCTGATTACCAAACAGGATCATAGTAGTGTCTTCAAAAACAGCAGATTGGGTTCAATCCGCCAACCCAATCTACTAATTACCAAACATAATTATTGGTTGTTTGATGTGGTTAAATAGCTAAATACATCTTAATCCACCAAAAAATAGCTGATTAGCTATTTGCTAAACAAGTCCTATATAATAAAACATAACATATGCATAATCATTCATCATAAGCATCCACTAAATTATGATAAAATTATAAGTTTAAATACTTGTTAAGTTCTAAATTTTTCTTTCACCCCACATCAATTATTAATGAAAATAGACGAAATTTTGTATATATTTCAATTTAAGGTCACTACATTTAGATTATTTAAATTAGCAATTAACTTCTTTTTTTTGGAAAGAATGAGGTTTACCTAATTTGAAATAGACACTTAGAGCCTATTTTCTAATATTTGTATAGCTAACATATCTGTGAAAAAAAATCACAAACTTCAAAGGGCAACTGAATGAATATGTAATGATAATGTTAATGAATTTACGTTTTATTAGAGAGGAAGGAAAAGATAATTTTCAGATATCAACCATGTTCAATATATAATTTTTGTATTTAAGCTAATTTATTAGAGGATTAGCCTCTTAAATGAGTACACATTACCTATATAATATATTGCATAACACACAGTCAATGTAGAATATCTTTTTTGGAAATTGAATAAAATTTATATTAACAATAACAAAGTTACAATGAGTTCTTAAGATAGTACAAATTTTGACTAAATTATAATTTAGGATTATAGAATTCGGTTGTTCCTAATGCCTATAGATGAAGTATGCTGAGCAGTTTTAGCAATCATAATGGATTTGATCCAATTGATGATACCTTTGACTATTTAATGCTTGTTTACTTCCTCACATCTACAGATCTGTTTGTTCCTTTCTTTCCACAAGGAGTAGATTGTTGTTGTAAAAGTTGATGCACCTTTAGCTTAGCAATTCAAGTGATCCAATTTAGAGTTGTTAGCCAATTAGAAGAAGAGCAACTATTTGTAAACAAGTGTAAATTTCTACTCCACACTGCTTTGGAGTATTTGTATTAAAAGAATAAGTGTTCCTTTTTTTCTTCAACTTCTTTTCACAACACACCTGTTGGATCATATGAGGCAAACCATATATTCTTAGTATACAAATCTTGTTTTTAATAATTAACCAGGTAAATATTGAGACTTTCTGATTCATGGAATTCTTCCATAAGTGGTTAAACCAAGGTATAGTCTGACCTTCTGTCTCAGTGCTATATAACACGATTTGTTAGTGAATACTCTAGTAGGATTAGGTGTTCAGGTGACTATGCACTCCTTTTCCCAATTGGTAATTTGAGGGAAATATTTCATCAAAAAGTGACGACATCAGATCTGCGAGGCATGAGGTATGGGTGACCCAGATCTACGAGAGGCGTTAAGAGCACCACCTCCAGATCTGAACTCATCTCAATGCTACCCACACAAACTCCATAGCAGCTCCATGGTGTTCGTCTCAGTGGAGGGTCCTCCTTCGTCGACTATGGAGACTGGGGAAGCCTTTCACTCCAAAGATGAATTCCTATTTCTTAATAGAGAGGCCCTTCGAGGCTCCCCGAAGAGGCGCACTAACACGTCCTTAACAGACATGGGGAAAATACGGCGGATGGGTCATGGCATAAATTGAACCCTAAACAACATAAAAAGGGGCTCTACATCACTATCACAATGTTTTGAAAGATGGGGTCTTAACTCCTCCGATTGAACTTCTAAAGGCTGGAGCTAGAGCGTGGTCTTTGTCGCTGGTCAGTTTCTTCTGGTTCAAAAGACTAACCTTCTTGGTAATTAACACATGGGGCTAAAGCCATGTAAGGGAGAAAAAAAGACAACAAAAGGCCATGTTGAGAGAAGATGGCTCTATTTTGTTTAAATTTGCTGATGATTCTTGCTTGTCGGAGATAGTTGAATAGGTCCTTAGCACTTCGATGACCAGCCGTTGTTCCTAGAAAGTGGAGGCCGGAATGGACATGGACCAAAGCCTATTCGAGGTCATCCCTATATAGGTTCATTTCCACAACCTTCCGATCGTGTTCTAGATGGTTATAGGTCTCAATTATGTGGTTAGCTCCTTAGGTAAGCCAGTTTGTATGGATTTGCTTACTGCCTCTATGAAGAGGATAGGTTATTTGAAGTTATGTATAGAAATTCAGAAATTCCTAAGTGTTCGATTCTACCTGATAGCCTCCCAATTTTTAGACTAGGTGAGAACGAGGAGATGAAGAAAGTGGTGATTCTTATAAGCTATCATTGGAAGCCGAACAACATTATGAGGAAATGAGTTCCTACAGGCAGGGTTTTTCACTTGGGATGACATGAGGACCTTAGCAAGGAAGTTAGATATGGAAAAGAGTCAGAGTGAGTCACTGATATTTCTTGTTATGGCCCCTCAGAGGAGGGGTAGTCTGCTGATTAATTCTTAAAAAAAGCATATTATAGTTGACAAAGGAGAGGAGTTGGCTTATGTGGAGATTGTTGTTGGCTTTTCACTGTTGATCTAGGATGGACAGATAGCAAGTAATAATTTGTTGGATCCATCGCAAAAGATAGGATGGTTAATCCTGTTGATGGCAAGAACTTTATGCTTTGCGAGGATCCAATTGTGCAGTTGGGATTTGAGAATTTTAAGATGGTTGATTGTTTTGAGATGTCTCAGGTCAAGTCGTTTGCTGGTTCTAGATTGAGAAAATGTAATGCTATGCAGAAACCTTCGAACTGTGAGGTGGTTGTCAAATATAGTGATTCTCTGGGTTGTGAGGAATCATGTGTGCAATTGCATGTCGGGACATCCAAAGTTGTTACAAATAACTTTCATGCAGAGGATGAAACTACTAGTATTGTCGTGGGTTTGCATATTGGTGTATAGTTACTGGTGATGAAGACAATGGTAATTAAGTAATTGGTGTTAGGACTGAACAAGTTGTCACACATACATCTCAAGGAAAGGTAATTCTGGATAATTTCAATACAAAAAATGGGGAGAATCTAAACAGTAGCACGAATGAGTTCACTTCCAAATATTTTGAGCATTGTCGGATTGAGTGGGCCAATATGCTGACTCTAGCTGCTATTGTTAAGCAAATTGAGAATCAGGAGACAGGAGATATAGAACAAACAGAGGATTGTGATACCCCGCTAGCTGTAGCTCATGTTCCAGACATACCTAATGATTTTTGTGTCCAACTCAAATCTATGAAAAGGAAATATGCTAGAAGAGAAAGCAAAATCTCAAATACTAAAAATGGTGAATGAGCTTTCCTATGAAGATAAAACTTTAGTGATGCTTATAATTGTTTCCTGCTATTGTCTATTATGCAGATAATTATACTATCTTTTTTAGGGAGTTTTTATTCTTAGGTCATATTGTAATATGATGATAGACTTAAAGCTTTGAACTCGTTGCAACGTCGATCTAGTTTTAACTATAATAATATTATTTTTTAATTTAAAAAAACAAGTTGAATCCTCTAAAGTTGCCACTAATTTGTCCATGATTCACAGTGAGGACACTTTTATATCGAGAGGAAGTCTGCTTGAAAGAGAAGATAATTCGCTCATTTGAATATTGCATGTCACTCAATCCAAAAATGGATAAAAAAGGATATACAGGTAATATGAATTATAAATCTCCTAAATGAAATAAATAAGTAGATCTGGGAAACTTATACAAGAACAAATTTTAATTTTAACCAAACGTAATTTATGGCGTTAATCGACAAGGGAAATTGAGATCCAAACCTCTTGTTCGATCGGTTTATTAGTCTATTTTTCAAGTAATTAAACCAAAAATGAAAGGAACTGTGAGTCTGATGTAACAACTAACAATAGCGTCTTCATGATTTTACAAACAATAATAATAATAAAAGAAAAAAAATAGATGTGATGTTTTGACCAAAGGAGCCAAAGTGCGGGCAACACCGATTCAAAGGTCATATCAATGGCACGTGTATTTAGTAAACTCATCTCTTCAATCCGTAAACTGTGCCTTCCGTAGACCCATGCAGAAGCAGATATACACACAGTTAAAATATGCGTGTCAAACTCAAACTTCTCTAATATAATATGTACTTCAAGGCCTACTAACTAAAACTGTTGGTGCGTTTGTTTTTGAGTGGGGGCGCCATTTCCAACTACTCCTCTGCTTACCTTTCTACTGCTATCGTTGTCTCATAAATAAGCTTCATCAATTTGCTTCTAGCTAGTCAGGCCTTTGCATACCAAATACCAATAGCCTGGTACTCCTACCACCAATATACATCCATCGTATCGTATCAATGCTTCCAATACTCCACTGTCACTGGTAATTATTTGACGAAAATAAAGAAACCAAAACAGTTTTCCATCAGTATACCAAAAAGTGTATAGTAGATAAAAAGGAGGTGAGTTAGTTGAAGCTTCTTCAAGAAAAGAAAAAGAAGAAGAAGATACATTAGACATATATTACACATACAAGGATGATGATGATGCATGTGTTGTCAAAGAACAGCATGAATACAACTGAAGAAAGGGAAAAAGGGAGGAGTGGAGGGGAGGGATCTTAGGCTTTTGAAGGTCACAATACAATAGAAGCGGTTAGTTGAAAACAGCCATCAACATCTTCATCCACCATGCCCGTGCCACTCAACACTTGCTGTATATGGAATTCCAACGACGCCGCTCTTCTCGCGTGCACGTAAAGACTAAACAGTACTAAAAGTCATTTGGGAATCAGATTAAATTTTGTACACTAACAACTGCATCTCCATTGGATTTATTTTTACGCCATAAATAAGTAATCTAACCAAGAATATTGTAGTATGGACGTCTATTTATGTAAAAAGGCAGAGGTAGGATTGGGCACCTTTTTGCTCTTAAAAAGGGCTTAGTTTTCTTTTTTGCGACAGCACAATAATTACTACAGCTGCAAGATTAGGCCCTGGCTCAGCTCTCAGGCTCAGGCAGTCAGGCTGAGAGCTATACTGTTATTAAATAGAAAAAGAAATGGATAGAAAAGGTGCAGTCAAAGTCGGATGCGTGAAAACAAGAGGATTTAATGGAGGATTCAAAGGACATGCCAAAACCCATTTTATTATTCATTTCCTGCCTGTTGCTTTTCTATTTCTCATTTATTAGATTGTGTTACTGTTTTACGTATGGACAACGCGGGCCACAATGTAATCAACAAACGTCAAGTCTTGATGTTGGCTCCAATCCCTTTGTTGACCCCAAACTAGCTAATAATACCCGCTCAACACACAACCATGGATTGGAACTTTCGACATCATAGGGGTACCTTTGGTCTTTTCACTTGTGCCAAATACGTTAGGAATGCCCATGACGGGCCAAGTTGCCGTGTTATTGGGTGATGAGATGACACTCATTATATCATATATCATCACTTCTCTGGCCACCTCTCCCTCCTATTTATTTCTCTCACAGTTGCACACTCCTCGCTTTGTTGCCTCCATTAGACATTCACACCCCCACCCGCCACTAGAAAGTGTCCCCATTTTCTTCACCTACATAACATCTTTCATCTTCTTGTTCTGGTGAGCACCGTATATGACTATAATGGCTAAACCAAATATCTTTGCTTCCATGCTCTTCGTTTTGCTTGTGGTTTTAGGTAATGGTAGTCATACGATGGCAGTGAACCAACGGGAAGAAGCGGACCGAATAATATCACTTCCTGGACAGCCTCATGTGAGTTTCCAACAGTTCTCTGGCTACGTAACTGTTGACAAGGTTGTTGGTAGAGCACTCTTTTACTGGCTCACTGAGGCTTCTCACAACCCCCTCTCCAAACCCTTGGTTATTTGGCTTAATGGAGGTGAGTTTGCTGCTTCCTTGCATGTTCATGTTTCCATACACATAGAAACATTCATAGGATGTCAAAGCTTGGAACTGGGGAGCAAGAAAGGTGTTTTGGTAGATTCCATATGGGAAGAAGCTGAAACTGAGAGGGAAAAGATCATAACCTTTTTTAAGTTGTGCTCTCTGTTACTGTTATATTGCTAGTCCCTTGTACCTGTAGATAGTCTAAAATGTACGACATCTTAATTAGTTTAAATTATATTATTATAACAATACTTTGGCTAAATGTTCCCCTTAACAAGATAAATGCTTACATACATTACTATCTTTTTTGTTGCCGACATGATAAAATCTCTCTCTTTGGTTCTTCAGCTGACTAAAATTAGCTTATAGATGACCAAGGCTTCTGGACACCTCCATCCAAATGTTCTTGGATTTTATAACATTCTTTCATGCAAAGACCCGTGTTTGAAGTGGGTAATTGGATTTTAGTCCTTTTTTTTATATTTTATTTGGGGAAAAAGAGATAAGAACAGCAGATGGAGTGGGTGGCGTCCACATTTCCACATACTGCTAAAATCATTAGTAAACGATTTAATGATAAAAAAGTTGAATTCGAAGAAATTATTAAGAGTTAAAAATGATATGCAGTCAATGCATAAAGTCTCAACTTCCTTAAATTGTGTTTTGTTTTCTTTAATCCCTTCTGGATCACTTGTTTTTGTCTGCATGGAATAAAGGAAGATAAATGCCTGAAACAGGCCTCATTATTATTACAGTTTGCTAGTTCAGCTACTTTGTCAGGTTGTGTAGGTGCCCCACCGAAATAAGAGCTAAACCTGCAAATTCTAGCTATTATTAGGCCTCTGCGCATGTCCTTACTTGCTATAGTTCATTAATCACTGTTTATTTTATTTAATTAAGTACTCTCAACTTCTCGTACTTTTTCCTACGATGTAGTTACGTCACTTTGCGTCATTTTTCTTTTTCTAATTGGCTTGCATACTGTAAAGCACGCGCCTTTTCTATTCAAGAAATGGGCTTTATGATCTTTTGCACTTTTGTAGCCGGAGTCCATCCATTTCATTACCTGCTCTTCTGTTTTTGTCTCTTTTGAATCTGTATAACTTGCAGGTCCTGGCTGCTCTTCTGTCGCATATGGCGCATCTGAGGAAATAGGACCGTTCAGAATAAACAAGACTGCTTCAGGACTATACCTGAACAAATTCTCATGGAACACTGTGGCCAACCTCTTGTTCTTGGAAACTCCAGCCGGTGTTGGCTTCTCTTACACCAACAGGTCCTCTGATTTGCTCAATACTGGCGATATTCGTACTGGTAGGACCAAAGCATCCAAAGTTCTATACATAATTGCCATTATAGTCACTTTCTGAAAACATAAATGTGTGCCTGTAGGTAATTGGTAGGCCATAACTCGAAAGCTTAGCTAGTTAGGCTAGCACCACTAAAGTTCTAATGATTATGCCACCACGCACCATGGATAGCTACGCTTTTCCGTATTGGTTGCAAAGAATCCACAGGTCAATTTCATTGGCAGGATTAACGTAGTTTTAATGATAAAATTAGGTCAATTAAAACTTATAACATCCTCATGAATGGAACTCCTGTCCACATCTACTTGGATGGGGGCATTTCCCTTAGCAATGCATTAATTCACCAAGTTTTTAACTCGGCATTACCTTCTCTAGTATGTTTGGACATTAGAAAAAAAGGGATAAGCCTGTTCGATGCCTTTCTTTGTAACAATTTTAAAAGTTGGATTGTTTGTTGTTGTATTCCAAGTTCCAGTTTGGAAGTTATGGCAGATGTCTTGACCCTTTTTCAGCTAAGGACTCGTTGGAATTCGTGATTGAGTGGATGGATAGGTTTCCCCGATACAAGGACCGAGAGGTATTCATTACAGGAGAGAGTTACGCAGGTCATTATGTTCCTCAGTTGGCTAGAGAAATCATGATGTACAATAAAAAGTCTAGGCAGCCAATCAACCTCAAAGGAATTATGGTAATGTTATGGTTTCATGGACCTTTTAGGTTCTCACAACAAAATGAAAAGGAAAAGGATCATTTGCCTTTCTCTTCTTCTTAATATCTAATTGAACCACAAAAGAAACTTGTGCAGGTTGGTAATGCTGTGACGGACAACTATTATGACAACCTTGGAACGGTGACATACTGGTGGAGCCATGCAATGATCTCTGATAAAACTTATCAGCAGCTCATCAACACGTGCGATTTCCGTCGGCAGAAGGAGTCAGATGAATGTGAATCACTGTACAGCTATGCCATGGACCAAGAATTTGGCAATATCGATCAGTACAACATCTATGCTCCACCTTGTAACCGCTCTGATGGTACCGCTCGCCATACTATTCGATTACCACACCATCCCCATAAGGTTAAGGTACCGTCTATATGTATAATTACTGGTGTTACTGTTATAATTAATAGTTGACTTGCCGGTATTTTATCAGATTTTTAGGCAGATATCTGGTTACGATCCTTGTACTGAAAAGTACGCAGAGATCTATTACAACAGGCCTGATGTACAGAAGGCATTACATGCCAATTCAACGAGGATTCCTTACAAATGGACTGCTTGCAGGTGAGTTTTGTTATATACCTTTTACAACAGGCTAACGCTTGCGTCACAGATTTAATGAAATATGAGCTCTTGTTAATACAGTGAAGTTCTAAATCGAAATTGGAACGACACAGAGGTTTCCGTCCTTCCAATTTATAGACAAATGATTGCTGGTGGCCTCAGAATTTGGGTTTTCAGGTAAGAAAACTCTTCTCAAGTTCCTTACTTTCCATAGATATTTCAGTAATTGCTATAATGACGGGGGGAAAAAAAATCTGTAGTGGTGATGTTGATTCAGTAGTGCCAGTTACAGCCACCAGATACTCCCTTGCACAGCTAAAATTAGCAGCAAAAGTTCCATGGTATCCTTGGTATGTTAAGAAGCAGGTCAGTGACATTAACAACTTTGTTTGTTTGAATTTGTATGGTCAGAAAAGCACCAATAAGTCATCGGTGAATTAGAGATTTTTTTCCCCATTGGACACCTTTTGAAACAGTCCCCAAGCGACACTGGTTTAACCTCTCACTGAGCCTTTGAATAGTCTGTTAAGAAAAACAACATGTGAGTAAGGATTCAACGAAATCACATCTGACAACAGAGTCAGCATTTTCTTGTCTTTTATAGCTTTCTGATCCTAGAATTACGAGACTTTTACCAGCTAATAAACAATTATGTTTAGTTTATTAATATTGCTTTATCTATGGGCATGTATAAATCCAACAAAGAAAAACATGAAGAACATATGTGTTATTTCCTTTTCCCTTTAAGGTTGGAGGCTGGACAGAAGTATATGAGGGGCTAACATTTGCAACAGTGAGAGGGGCTGGCCACGAAGTGCCACTTTTCAAGCCCAGAGCAGCCCTTCAGCTATTCAGATCATTTTTGAAAGGACAGCCACTTCCCAAGTCATGAGAAACTAGGAAATTGGAATGTCTAAGAACTTTGTCTCTCCAATTTAGTGAATCAAACAAGTTCTCTACGATCTATTAATACCAGCTGTAATTGTTATAGACATTGCCAAGGGAATGCCCCATTCTTACCATTTCTACAAAACTTGTAGGGAAGAAAAGAAGAGAGTTTGATATGTGTACAATTGAGAAATCAAATTGGACCATTGCAGAAGCTTTTGTTTATAATATTTGTGCATTAGTTCAGATTTCTGTTACTACTCAATTATTCCAAGGAATTTGATCTATAGCGTCTGATTTAGTGGACATTTATTTTCCTTCAAAGCCAAAAGTTTAGTCAGTTTTTTTAACAATTCTTTTTGGTTGAAGAGGATTTTATTAAGTAATCAAATCTTGATTGCAGATCAGTTCGAAGTAAGAAACTTCATAGGCATCAGTACAGAGCTTTCATATAAGAATGAAAGGAGAGGGAAGTATACAGTCAAGAGGCATTTTGAACTCAAGCCTATATTGATCATAGCATCAACGATTTTATTCCTTTGTTTCCATCCGTGTTGAACCACAACAGCATCAAGTTTAGAAAGTAGCGGACGACAGTCAAGGATTAAAATTTTCTGTGGGTGGCTGTGATCATGAGCATTCTTGATGAGCTCCACCGCAGCTGTTGAATCCATCTCTATCACTAAAAGTGAAAAGAGCCATGTCGTTTAGTCAGAATAAGATCTTTGTGCAGTCCCCACAATTCCGCTCTTAAGCTAGAACCATAACTCAAGAAGCTTGAATACCCCCTTTGCCAACTTCTCATGAGTCCCAAACCGCAAGCTGCATGGTTAGAATTTCCCTTGGCAGGACCATCGGAGTTTAATTTGTACCGAACTCATAAAGGAGGCGTCCATCTCACATACTCCACGGCTGACTTGCGAGAGGTTTTGGTCTGCAGGGAGAAGACAGCTTCGAAGTCAGCATCCAGTGAAAGAACTTCACTGAGAAAGACAATGACTGGGTTGCGTGTAAGCTTAAATAAATGCTTGTCCTTGTTGGTCCAAGCAGTTCAAAACCTAGCAGGAAATTTAAACCTCCATCTTTGTTGCGAAAGGTCATCCCGAGAAGAGGGAGGACAGTTGAAGAACTGAAACTGCTGGAATGGCAGGACAAGGCTCTGCCATGAGGATTTTGAAAATGGGCAATCTTGAAATATGTGAAGTTCATCTTCTATATGGTTGAAACACGTTTTCCATACATTGCTGTTGTCCAAGCCAATGGTGCACCTGACCTTCTGAGAGTGAACTCTTTATTGTAAGGTTTAAGGAGGGTTCTCACCTTCTGGAGACATTAAAGATGTCATATCCAAAGCCGGTTGTCTTGATCATCGAAGGTAAGACTCATCATTACTTTATATGCCAATTGTACCGTTAAAATTCGAGAATCATACCAGACTAGATTACTTTGTCTTTAACTCACTAGCTAATGATTTTAGAGTTAATTATCAATGAAGAGAAGTCCCAATGTATTTATCATCCCATAAGCTTGTTGGTGTACCATCTCCGATTCTTGTAACAAGACCTTCTTTGAGAACTTGTACACCACTGCAAATCAACCTCCAAACATATGCGCAACTGGAAGTAGGAGAAGAGTCTCAAGGGGCCTTATCTTGTAAATATTTGTCCGACGAGGCATTATGATTATAGATAAATTGTCATCCAATCTTAGCAAGGAAAGCTTAACCAAGATTATGCAATCATCCCCTCCATAATGTGTGGGTAGGCAGTCACAATATGTCCCAATTAATGAGAATGAGATGGAGGTGACGTTGACCAAATGAAACGAAAGATAATCTTCACTTTTTTTAGGTGTATCTCTAGGTAAAAGGGCAGTTTGAATTGTGCAGCTGGGAACGGGCATGAGATAGATTCCAGCAAGATTCAGACAGTTTGACTTCCAAGCACGGTCATTGTAAGTGGCCTTAGTTTTCCGCCCATGAAGTAATTTCTCAAACATAGAGCTGAAGTCCTGCTGAAGAAATTTGCCTGAAGCAGCATATAGGCTCTCAAGAGCACGGTCAATGATGGCAACCTGATGGAAATTTGCCTCTCCAAAAGCGGTCTGATGCGATTAACTCCAAAACTTAGGAAAGTTAGTTTTGATTAATAATCTCGTGGAAGCAAAGACTGACTTCACGTAATTATCAGAGGATCTAGCCACGTATCCCAATTGTTTTGAAAGAAGCCCACTTGAATGTCATCTCAACTCAAAAATTTTCAGGGCGCCATGCTTCACTTCAAAAATAAGTTATCCAGCTCATCTGGTTATTTCTGCAACCTCAGGCCGCTTCTTTTGGTTCATAGAAGATATGTTTACATAGATCGTTGTCGCCAATGGTGTGGGATACAAACTTTTCGGCCAGCAATTTGGATTGGAATCAATGAAGTGGAGAGAGAGAGAGAGAGAGAGAGACTGAGAGAGCCCACTTAGAAACTCCATCCTTAAATATTCTAATTCTAAGAGAGAACGGCGGACAACAAACGCAAGTCAACAAGGAAAATGTCACGCCTCGGACCTGTAAACCACAGAATATAAATGGACATCAGAAGGACAAAAACCACAAAAAGTGAGATAGTTGACGATAAAAAGAATAAACTTTTCTTCTCTCTGGCTAACTAAAAAGGTGAGGGGGAGAGAGATCTGCAAACTAATTTAAAACTAAACCAAAGCATTCCAAGTGTGGTTTGGTTCTTTGTACTGCCCCTACTCTTCACCTAAACAATTTGCAAGTTCTTAATTTTCGGTCTTTGCTTTGCTGTTACTGGAGTTTACATCTTAATTGGCGTTCTTTCTGAGGTTTGATTCAAACTTTTTTTCCCCCCTAGTTTTCCTTTCCGGCTTTGCTTGTAGTGTGTCTTTCATGTTAGTGTACGATCATAAGCTTCCGGTTGTCGTTGGATGTTTTCCAACTGGGTTCTTGTACCTTTGCTTCGTTTTCTGATCCTATATCGTATTGAAGTTCGTTTTGTTCGTTGACATCAGTTTCTAGATATCTAGATTATGGGTCTATAGCATTAATTCTGACTTTGTTATTGAAGGATCTTGTGTTGCGCTGCTCGAATTTTGGGACCTGATTGAGCATGCTGGTGAGGATTTCTTCAGAGAAGCAAACTTTGGATTTGGAGTTGTTGTGTGGTTGGTAATTAACAGCTGCCAGCATCTCATTTATTATGGGGAACTTTGAGCCTATAACTCCAGAAGTAGAAGTAGAAACGGAAGAAAACTTGGTCGCTGCGGCAAAGCTAATCTTGAGGGCAATAGGGTCGAGAAAGAACCTTACAAATGACGAAAAGAAGGTTTTCTCTGATTTAGGTTCTCAATTATCTTCCATGGCTTTAATCTGTCAGGACGAGATTGACAAAATAAGTGACTTTGAAGGACGACTAAATGATATTCAGGCAAAGGTTTTAAATTGGGAGGCCGACCAATCTATAATATGGGAACGTGGTCCTGATGAAGCTACGAAGTATCTAAATGCTGTAGATGAAGCCAGAACACTGACTGAAAAATTGGAAGCTTTGTCCCTGAGCAATGAGGATGGGGTAAAGGAGATGTTACTGAGAGCTCATAATGTTCTTCAGATGGTGATGGCAAGGCTTGAAGAAGAGTTCAAGAACATTCTCGTTCAAAACAGTCAGCCTTATGACCCGGATCTTCTATCTTTCGGGTCAAGTGAAGAGGAATTTGCAGACGTGAGGTCAGTTGTCTTTGTTGGGGATGAATCACTTCACAGAGATAGTCTCAACAGAACCTCAGAAGAATTCATTATTGATCTGGTTCATCGAGATAAGATTTATGACCTCAGATGTATTGCAAATATTATGTTCAAATCCAATTATGGTCGTGAATGTTTGCAAGCATATATAAACGTTCGAAGGGATGTGTTGGATGAATGCTTATTTGTTCTTGAGATGGAGAAAATGAGCATTGGGGATGTTCTAAAATTGGAGTGGGGCAACCTAAGTTCCAAGATGAAGAGATGGGCTCGAGCAATGAAAACTTTTGTGCGCATCTATCTTATGGGTGAGAAATGGCTTAGTGAACAAGTTTTTGGTGACCATGGAGTCGTAAATTTGATGTGCTTTTCTGAATCTTCAAAGCCTTCAATGTTTCAGCTTTTGAATTTTGGGGAAGCCATATCTATTGGGCCACACAAACCAGAGAAGTTGTATCCCATTCTTCAAATGTATGAAGTCCTAGAAGATTTGCTTCCTGATATAGATTCTTTATACTCGGATGAGGCTGATTCTTCTGTAAGAACCGAATTCCATGAACTTTTAAGGAGATTGGGTGATGCAGTGAGGGCAGCATTCCGTGAATTTGAGAATGCTGTTGCAACATGTACGTCAACAGCGCCTCTTGCAACAGGCGGAATTCATCCTTTAACAAAATATGTGATGAACTACATCAGAACCCTTACTGACTACCAAGAGATACTTAATCTGCTCCTGGAAGACCACAGTAGAGAGGATGCTGTTGAAACTTATCCTGATAAGAGTCCAGCCCTGGGAGAAGAGAGCACAAGTGAAGATGCATGCGCTATTACCCCAATGGCTTGTCACTTCCTATCAATTGTTTCAATTCTAGAACGAAACATCGAGGATAAGGCTAAGTTGTACAAAATCCCTTCTTTGCGACAGGTATTCCTAATCAATAACATTCACTACATGGCTCAAAAGGTTAAGAATTCAGAACTTAGGCTTATCTTTGGAGATGATTGGATTCGCAAGCGCAACTGGAAAGTCCAACAGCATGCCTGGAATTACGAGAGAGTTACTTGGAGTTCAGTCCTTGATTTGTTGAGGGATGAGGGAATTTACAGCTCTAATTCTGTCTCGAAAACTCTTCTAAAGGAGAAGCTCCTGAGCTTTTATCTTGCATTTGAGGAGGTTTACAAGAACCAGAAAAGCTGGTCCATGCCTGATGATCAACTACGAAAAGACCTGAGAATTTCAATATCTAACAAGGTGATCCTTGCTTATCGAACATTTGTTGGAAGGCATAGTTATCATGTAAGTGATAACCACATTAAGTACAGCGCTGATGATTTAGAGTCATTTTTGGAGGATATGTTCGAGGGACTGCCAAAACAATTGCAGTATCCCCAAAGGCGATAACATTGTAAAACAGAGGAACAGGAACCTTGTAAATTTTACCAAGAGGTGGTGAAATATTCTTTTCTAATCTTCCTTGGCTATGTTAACTTCTGCAAGATTCATAAACAACACAGATAAGCTGAGCTCTATGCAACATATAGTTATGCTTCTGCAGATTTTTCTAACAAAAAACTGTATCGAAGTTGGATTCACCTTCTGTCCAATTTTCACTTTGCTCAACTTCTTACTACTTCACGTGTCATCATCGAAAATTTTTATGTCTAAATGAGTTGTCTATGAAAGTAGCAAACCATTTCAACTGCAGAACTTAAGAAATTGGCTTACGAGTCTTCCTAGTATATAACTACAGTCTCAAAAATAACTAAAAATTTTGGAGCAACAATGAATCTGTGAGAGATTAGGGAGTAAAGTATTTTACTAATGGTTGCATTTATTATTATTATTATTTGAAGTTCAAACTTTGAACCAAATTATGAAATCGACTATGATTCAAATTTTAATTAAGTTTATTTATAGTCAAGTCAAATTAGAATAGATTATTATTGATATACTGTATAGAGGGAGAGAGCAGATTTATTAAATCTGGGGACGCAATAAATGACTAAGATAGCAAGGGAGAGGGTTACATAGGATGTGAGGAGATCAGATCCTCTGTTCAGCTTTACTCTATATTATGAAATCTCAACCATTTATTTTATAGACTTTACGTGGATCCCATACAAAACTCACATAAATAAAAAATTAAAATTTATTGGACATAATAAAAGATCGTAATATTGAACAGAAGAGAACCCGTATGTAAGGGGTTGAATCTAGAGGCCAAAAATATGACCAGAGGGGGCGACATTTGAGTCATCAAATCATAGTCAGGGTCAATTATATGGTCTTGACCAAGTGCCCGTAGGTCCCCAGAAGCCTATGTCACTGCTTATGAGGGATGCGTCATCATTTTCAAGTAAGATGGTCCTTTTGAAGCAATTAATATTACATTCTGCCATGCCCCTCTCTCTCTCTCTCTCTCTTCTTTCATTGAATGCAGTGGTCAATGGCAGCTCTTGTGAAGGTCTGGCATGGTACGACTCATGATATGAACATCTTGTTTCTTAATCCTAGAGGCGTTGAATTTTATCAAAAAGTCGTGTTCGTTCAAATTCCTCCTCTCATATGGCTTTTTTGCAGGGAAATGTACATTATAGACTTTAGGGGACTAATAAATTACACGAGTTAATTAAAAATATTGATAGTTCTATACAAGAAACATGATGCTAACTGTAAACACAATAACAAAAAAATTATGTAAAGCTATTGAGAAATTTTTCTATAAAAGAAATATTTGATAGGTAAAATAAAAAATTTAATTAATGACATATAAATGCATATTAAAAAATATACATCATCTACTCTTTTATACAGTTAATCTTCAACAAATTTTTCATATCTTGAAATAATTGTATATTGCTTAAAACGTCTTTCTCAATACAAGAATTAAACAATGATTTCATGATTTTCCGTTCAACGTTTGACATTTTATGAGAATTTCTGTATCTAAGAAGGTAGTCGCTCTATATAGGTTATCATCCCCTTGCTATGTCTTGGGGTTAAAACTCATACAATAGCATCTATGGAATATCAGGGAGATCGGATCCTCGTAAAACTTGGGAGGGGAAAGGTATCAAACTTTTATGGCCCCCCCTGATTAATGAGAGCTCACAAATAAGAGAAAATCATGCTCAAATTTAGTTATATTCTGAAGATGTTCAACAATCTGTTTAAACAATATGCCATTTCATTTTCCAGGTCTCTAGGAGACATATATAGCAGAAGTTTCACAATTTATTTCAATGCTTTCCTGGAAAATGCACCCAAGAAGTGTTCAATTTACACATACTCTCATATCAACCAAATACAATAGGACAATTACTTTAACCTATGTACATCAAGTGTTGAGACGAGCCAGATCCCCTCACCAGCAAAATTGATCCATATAGCCTGCATGAATAACACGAGCCACAAAGCCTTTCAATTTGTTTCTCCACAATCAGAAACGAAGGTCACTACTGATTGCTCCTAATAGCACTCTGGTTTAAGCATCACTGCATTATATAGCCCAAAATGGTTTACGAACTGCCAGAGTACTGAAGTTGCCATGAAGTGATTCTTCACCAGTTCCTTCAGGATCATCATCCTCCTCCCCATACTCCATCAGTTTGATCAAAGTATCTGCAAAAGTTGAACAGTTTTAAGATGAAAGTATGGGTTCAACAACGCAAGAGCACAAGTTTCCAGATAAGGAATTATAAAGATTCCCAAGTGCAAGGGCAAAAGAATCCTCGTTGAATATAGTCTTTACTATTTCACAAAAAAGATTCGATTGCAAAGTTAAAAAGCTAGAAGGATATCATCTATTCTGATCATTTTGTTTTTAAATTCCATGTAAGACTAGCTCATACCAGGTAATTAACTTGAACAAAGTCAAATGGGTAAAGAGTTGCAGCATACCAGGTACAGTTTCAGATTTCACTTTACTTGTATAATTGACATTGTCCTGTGGCTTAGAATTGAATTTTGGTACAGGTGGCAGCATAGGCATGGTTCGTGGAACAGGAAGCGGGGGCATGGCTCGAGGAGGTGGGGGTGGCATAGCACTGGATGACGTTTGAATCAACTTCCTTGAAGCTGGCACAGGAGATGCAATTTTCAACCCCAAATCTCTTGAAGATTGTTCAATAGATTTTGTAAACTCTGGTCCCTGCAATGAGTTAGAAGGAAACAAATACAAACCTAATATCTTAATACCAATTAGATGACATGAACTGTAACCATCTCAAAGAGATCAAAAAGGTAGCATGTTGTACTGGTAGCTTAAAAACCCTATTTAATTGGCATAGCATGTAACAGCTGAAATCTTAAACATGCAAATGAAGTAATTTATGTTCATGTAACAAAATTTCACAATACAATGAAGTCAGTATTTAGCTTGTGGAGTGATATGGGTATCTAAGAAGATGGTCTTTGTGACAGAGAAAAAGGCAAAGCATTCAAGTTTTTTAAACACAAATCTGCCCTAGGTAACATAGCTCAATAAGAAAATTCAAACATTAAGTAATGCATGCAAAACTCCAGGTGGGGAAACTGCGTCCATCCAGCACCATCACAAAAGATCTGATTCAATTTTTTTTTAATTTTCCCACTTTACAACTATTTAGATAATCAGGAAATTGGCTTCTTTCGGTTAAGAATATAATAGCTCAAAACTTTTGTGAAGGGAAGATCAGCCGCCCAATATTCAAACCAATAATATTTATATCAGAACTGGCTTTTAGAATTTCAACTCTGAACCCAAGTAGTACTTCATGACAACATAATGTCAAAACATGAACTCCTGAAAGGCACAGACAACTTTTTCCACTTAGATGATAACAAATAACTGAAGAAATATTTTATTGGGCTTTGATCATGCTTTGAATTAGCATATCTCGATTGCTGAGTGCCTCCATGATTGGAAACCCTGTTAAACATACAAACCAATAGCCCCAAAGAGAGGTCTGGTATCAGCCTGTTAGGTGCTTAGAAGGTCAGAGAAAATACCTGGAATATTAAGCACTGAAAGTCAGATTGAAATATAATTTTTTACTGTAAGGAAATTAAAATACCCAGTATAGATCATATGGTAGTGACAATGATGATGGGATAATGAAAGGAACACAATTAAGGTTTTGCAAACCAAAGGATTAATTATAGCAGATTTCATTAACCAGAAATACTTTCTGACAGTCTATAAAAGATCCAGTTTCGAAACTACTCTAAATTATAAACCAATGAAAACAACCATATTCCATGCTTTACCCAAAAAGTAAAATAGGAGAACTTGCTTCACATTGCAAACCAAGATGATGCTTAAAAGTAATGCAACCAAATTCACGAAGAAATTTAGTTTTTCTCAACACTGCTTGCCCAAACTGTCATTTGATAAATGAAAAATCCTGAACACAACTAAGATTTTACAAACCAGAGAATTTATTACAGCATATTTTATTTGACCAGAAATACTCACTGAGAGTCGACAAAAGATCTAGTTTCTAAACTGCACCCATATTCCATGCCTTATCCACTAAGTAAAATATGAAAATTTGCTTCACATTGCAAATCAAGGTGCTAACTAAAAGTAATGCAAACGAATTCACGAAGAAATTTAGTTCTTCTCACCACCGTTGCCCAAAATGTCATTTCGTAAGTTAAACACAAAATCCTGAATCAGAAAATCAAGTTTGAAAGCTTCAGTTGGCATCACAGATGTCATTTCGTAAGTTAAACAAAAAATCCTGAATCAGAAAATCAAGTTTGAAAGCTGCAGTTGGCATCACAGGGCACCATGGATTAAAAGCCTTAAATCAGTTCCACACTTGTCTATCTCTCTTTCCAAAATAAGATGTTACAACTTAATGCAATTATAGTAGGAAGTAAGAGTAACCCATATCTGCTGCCTTACGATTGGGACCATAAAATGTTGCACTGGCAGGAAAGAACTCAAGGATAAGTCTATTTAAGCAACACATGGTCATTGAATTCATGAAACTGGCTTTGACAGACCCAGAAAGAAAAAAGACTTCTTCAAATGCAATTAAATAAAATTGGGAAAAATAAATATTCCAGGACTAATGTTATTTACATGACCAACAGAAATGCTCCTCTATGGTGATAGATAATCTGGTGTCCAATCATAAAAATGCATAACTGGCTTAGCAATGGTAAGATGAGATCACTGACAAAACCACCAAACCTGTCTATGTGACCATTCCCTAGATTAACATACAAAAATCCTGTACGATGAGTTGTATAAAATACCAACAAACATATTGCTATTCATGCATCAGGCGAAATCCCTTCCCGTTACATTATAAAGCAGAAGTAACCCAAAAGAAAGGGAAATTCAAAGACTATGTGCGCTAACTGATGCCAAAGAGCTTAAAGTTTGCAAAAGAAATAAAAAGAGGGCACATCATCAAAATCAAGCCCGAATTTGGTGGGATGAAGAGTGGGAGTTGAGGTGACAGCAAAGACAACAAAAGTTCAAACTTAGTTTATGCTAAATTTTCTAATTATATTAGTAGTGGTAGTAAGTTAGATATATTACCCTAGTTGTAGGTATGTTATCTCAAGTGTAGATATGTTATCCTAGTTGTTTAAGACTCAATTAAGAATATAGAATTCTTATTAGAATAAGATCTTATTTTGTTTCGGATATCTTATTTAGGAACCCCTTTACTAATAGAATAGTTCTAAAAACTTTTCTAAATATATGTGTACTCAGGTGCCATGCTTTCTTCTAAGAGTAATTCTTAAATCCTAGTAGTGATTCCTACTTCCTTACCCTCCATTACTCCTCACTGAAATTCTAACAATTCTAGCCTAAATTTCCAACAACTAAAACCCAGAACTTGTATCGATATCAAACCTTAAAATTCCAGCTATCCCTAACTTGAAATTCCAACATCCTAAGCTGAAATCCCAAACTAAAACTCAAATTCCAGCAATTAGATTTTGTAAGTTTTGTGTCTTGGCCTCTAGTTTGATATATCTTCTACTCACCCTACACCACTTACATTCTTGTTAGTTTCCCTCTCATGAAGTTAATAACTCACAGCCCAGACAGAGTTCATCCATCTACTTGATAAACAACTATTGTAAGAAGTTCCAACCTAAGACCAATAAAATAGTTGGAAAGGCTCCAACTCCGTATACATTCAACACTGTAGATGTAAAAAATGATATAGTAGTTGATTAATAGCTAGTCACCAAATTTTAGGCATTATCAAGCACTTTGTAATCAAAACATATGCTTCAGGGAACTACTTCCTAAGTCTAATGCTAAATACCATGTTAACCTTCCCCTTCAGTTTTCATACTTAGAAGTTATACTCAAAACTATTATCTCAAGCCAAAGATATTATCTTTGGAAAAAAGGTAAGCATACCTGATGATGTCGTGTAGGCTCCTTCAAGTTGGCCGGTAACTCCTGAAACTTCCGTTTCTGACTTGGTCTTTTGTCATTCTCAGAAATGGTACTCAAACTTGGCTTTGATTCTGGCCTTGGTACAGAGATTGTGGGTGCAATGGTAGAATTGATGGGAGAAGGTGACTGTCTAAGGACCAGGGCAACTTGTTGCAAAGGCGTAGCCTGAGGATATATTCCACCATATCCACCATAGCTTGTTCCTCCAGTTACTAAAGGCTGCTGATAACTGCCTGGGTTTGATTGGGGATGTCCACAGGTTACAATCCCCTTAGACACTGATGTTGTACCTTGGGGAATGAAAGTAGCCACAGCAGGGAACGAAGAAGCTGGAATAGATGGTTTAAAGTTCATTCTTGACGGTGCTAAACCTACGGTTGAATCTGTATTTAACTTAATTTCATCTCCAGAACTATGAACTCCGGGTAGTAACTGTTGAGGAGGTGGGACAGCATTGTAGACCTTGCTTGATGAAACCCTATGGTCAAGACATCAAGAAAACAATAAGTAATCGAAATGTGGAAAGCTGAAGCAATTACAATCAAACAGTTGCTGATGAAAACTTAATTAGTCTAGGAAAGTACCAACTAACAGGATAATGTACACCAATTAAAAAGCAGTTGACCACAACTCTATGTAATAGGATGCACATTAAATCCAGTAAAGTCCAAAAAACCAATTAACTATTCTAAGCCGCAGTTAATTGTCAATTAAGAGCAGAATTTGCAATTTAGCTGAAAAGGACATATAGAAAGCATAGTTAAGCACTACAGGAAAATTTGAACAAACTTCAGATCCTGATAACCTGGAGGCTCCACATTCTAAACTAATAGTATCAAGCAGATTTTCAGCCAAAATCTTTGCATCTTCAAGACTCTTTATATTATTGGCAGATAAGAACAAATGCATTGGTTGCTCTCCTTCTGCACCAAAACAGAGAAACATGTGATACTACACACTGGAAACATGACCTGAAAAATAACTCAAGTATTTGAAATTTTTCTAATCAATATGGCCAATCAGTACCTATGTCATTCTGCTTCTCAATGTTTCCAGAACCACGGCCTCTTAGTACGACAGTCGCCCCTGTTTCATTCATAATATGATTTATATACTGGTCCTGCATGTACAAAACGGAACCACCACCAACACAAAAACATTCTCTCCCAATGGTGTGGAGATGTGAGAGAAGCTTCAAGCATTAGAATCTTTTATCTTCATAATCCATAATAAAATAAGAAAACATGGTTACACCATAAAGGCTCAGATCAGAATAATAAGAAAAATGTTTAGATGAACTAAATTATGGAATCCCATTACATACAAGACAAGATTAAGATTAAATAAATGAAAAAAGATTAAAATATAAAACCATCATATGCAACACGGATAATGGAAAAACCCATGTCTGACAAGGGATCCAAATGGTAGAATGATTAGAATTGGAGATAAAACTTACATTTGGTCCACGAACTCGAGCAGCCAGGTTTAACGTTGGGTCCGGATCAAAGCCTAAAAACACACTTGTGCTCAGTGCCTGACAAACTTGACATGGTTAGATAGCTTAAAGCAGCTCTTCAACTAAAAACTCACAAGCGGGCATGCATGACATGTATACCTTCACACCATTTCCATGAGAGGTTTGGACAGTGGATGAAGCAGGTTGTAAGTTGCCCTGTTTCAGCATTTCTTCAACCATCAAAGCAGCATGATCAACAGCTAAAATCCTCTCTGCTGTATCTTTTAACTGCACAAGTAAAACCATTAACTTTAATCACATCAGTTTATCCCAATCCCTGACTTATTTTCATATTTCAGTTCCAGTGGGGCATCGGACACCAACGAACTAGGAGAGAGAGACTTGCATATGTAAGGCATAACACAAGCATTTACAAGTAACAGTGTAAACATCTTACAACTCGACAATCTTGAGATCTATTTGGAACCCAAGAAGTGTACTTACATGTGATGCCGAAGATATGTGGAGATATAATGGCTTCTCACCATCGGGTGGTGCATTTGGCGGACGATATTTGCCCCTGACAAGGAAAATAACAACATTTGAACAAAGCACGGAAAGAAGGCATATTGCAAACTAACATTCAAGGACTACAAACCTAGTAATGACCACAGCACCAGTGCACTTCTGAATCTGCATGACAAGTAAAAGATCCTTACAATTTCAAATGTTATTGGAACAGATTTAAAAGTCCTTTTCCAACAAAAGACAATATTTATCTGGCAATTTCAGAAAACCCATTGAAGTAAGTTTCACCTCTTCCTGTGTCTGGCGTTTTGTGAGCTTGTAGCGAACAGAAGGCTCTGCGTCGTTTATAACAATTTCTCGAGCAATTATTAACTCATCCTGAATTTTGGGCTGGAATGAAAAGAGTAAATTTTAAAGAAGTAAAGACAGAAAACAGTCTAGACCATAGTAGGAATTCAAACTGTTAAATGATTGATCGATAAAACAGAAACTGGGGATATTTGCAATGAGAATCATAACATGTTAACTTAAAATTATTGATCTGTTAACTTAAAATTATTGATCAGTGTTTTAACAACCATAGAGTAGTAATGAGAACAACACGAGACGTAACCGATTTAAAGTAAAAGAGGTCTTGATGATTGACCAAAGCAACCAAGTTGATGATATGAAGGTACAATCATACCATAAGGAATTATTGAAGAAAAAAAGGAAATAACTTTTAAAAAGGCATCTAACCTGATTTAGTTTAGGTACTGCTGTACCAGTGTTTTGGGGAACGGAAGGAACCTGAATTGCTGGCGGAATGATTGCAGAACTGGTCACAATAGGATTTGTCAAAAGAGTGCCAGAAACTTGAGCAACCCCAGGAAGCGTCACCCCAGTAAGAGGTAACACATTTCCCAATGGGATAACGCCAGATATTGCAACACCAGCTGAAATCAGCGATTCAGCAGGCTGATCCCACTTACGTTTTTTCCTGCGCCAAATGTTAAAAATTACTAGAAGGTACACAACATCCACAATAGTTTGTATCCAACACTCTCAAACATTATAGCTTCATGATTGTTTAATTATTGGAGTATCATAATAAGACAAGACATACTTTTAACCGGAAATATATAATCCTATAGTTCAAAAACCCCATATCTTCCCACCTAGCAGTCCCAAAAATTATAAAAAGCCTATTCATTTAACTCATTTAACAATTTCTCCCTTTCCTTCAACTAATTCTTATTGGAAAAGCAAACTTGATTACCGGTTTGACACAGAATTTAAAAACTTCTGAACCCAATCAAATAGTTCCGAATTCTAATGATCAATTAACTAGAAACAACCAACAATACGCAAACCTAACAAAAACTAAAGATTCGAAGGAACACTAAACAATGCAATCAAATAGATATAAACCGGAGCAATCCAGGCTAGTAAAAAACCCTAAAATATAAGAGTCAATAAAGGACAATTAAGTCCCTTTATTAGTTCGGTTGTCTTCACCTATTTTTAGGTTGCATTTTGTTACCTTTGTCTCGATTGTGAAGCTTCGGTGGTCGCGGCGGTTTTGCCGTGGGGAACTTCAACGTCGCCGTCCTCCGTCATGTTCCTTTGACGATTTTACACTGAAGATTAAGAAAAATTAGGTCAACTTTTCTTCCTCCTGTTTCACGTATCGGTTATAGCAGTATTACTGGTGATGACGACAGCGGTGATAATGGTGTCTTTCGACGATGGTCGAAATGGCGACGGAGCACCAGGAGGTAGAGTCAATTTAAGAATTATTTTGGATTGGCTTGAAGCCGACAGGAATATGCCACGTCACGTGTATGAAAGCCAGTTCTTATCGAATTCGAACCCGGTTTAGCTTTATCCAAATTAGTGAATTATTAACGGAAGTACTTGTTTAAAAATTTTAAAAATTTGGACACTTTAAATCAGTTATTTTTTAAAAATAAAGAGTAAGGTATATACTTCAAAAAAAAATTATAATACTTCATTAACTTATTCCCAACGTTACTATTTGCAAACAAGGTATATAATTTATAAATAAAATTAATTGGAATACTTCAATAACTAATTCATATCAATACCTTATGTAAAAGAGCAAGATATGTATTTCATAAAAAAATTTTAATTTAGAATAATTTAGTAACTTGGTTGCCTTAATATCTTTTGTAATAAATATGTATTTTATTAATCTTTTTATTGAGTTTACCAATTTTTTTGAAAAGAAAAGCATTTATTATAAAATAAAGAATAATTAGGAAATTATAATCCCAAGCCAATTTATAATTAAAATGGGGAGGCAATCTCCAAAAAATAGAAGATTTCATTTCACCTTATTCTTCGCTAAGGTCTGTTTGGTTAATTAATAGAATAGAATCGAGCAAAACAGAACAGAACGGTTTATAATGAAATGAAATGTAATATAGCGAAAAGTTGTTTTGAGGAATGGAAGGATTCATAATTTAATGTAATGAAATGTTGTTTGGAAGATGGATAGAATGGAATGTAATGTAATGTATAATAAATGATTATTACCCTGATATTAAAATGATTGTTGCAGCAGGTTTAACGCCATGATTCTAAAACAGAAATCATGTCCAGTTAAAAAATCACGGTTCAAGTCATATCCGTGACAAATAACTTTTTTTTTATATTTTCTACTGAAAAAAACAAAAACATGCAATGCAAAGAAAAATACTTAAGTATGTAGCATTCAAATCAAATC
>JANVCL010000008.1:13165211-13178310 GCA_026546855.1 Erythroxylum incrassatum | reverse complement strand
CAATGAGTGGCTTATTTACTCTATTATAAACGTGTACCCACCTTGAGTTCCTTGCTTATAAACTTGCTTAGGGATGTCTTTCCTCTTGTTCCTATTGCTCTTCTTGCCTCACTTGATTTCCTTAAACAATAACCAAAATTCCATTCAATTTGGTTTAGAAATCAGAAAGTCATACTTTAACATTTTGGACTATATCTTATGCTGAAACAAAAATTCTATGCTAAACTTCTATAAAAAATTTGAGATTATTAGAGACTGAATTTAGATTGATTCCTTCATACAATTTGTAGCCTTATGTCTCTAGGTTACTTCAAATAAAAAATCACTCAATTTGGACATCTACAACAAAAGTTATGCCCAAAATACCAAAACATGTCTATATAGGAAAAACTGGATTTCGCCGCAGCGGAGTCAAAAGTTCACCGCGGCGAACGTTCCCAGAAACTCATTCTGAAGACCTTTTTCCAACATTCATCACCCATATACTTCCCATTTTTCAAATATAACCTATCTTAACATTAAAATACCTCTTCCACTTCATTTCCAAGCTCATTTCAACCCAATATCATTAACAAAATATCAAAAGCTATCTTTGATCATTAACCCTAAAAGAGAACACTTGCCTATAGCATTCACTAACACTTTCCACACATTTTAAGCTATATTTGGGTTTCATCTAACCAAAACAAGATGGAATAAACTTATACTTACTTGTTGATGCTTCAAATTCTTCAAAATCTTTAGGAATCTCCAAACCCTAGCTTTTCTCTCTTTTCTTCCTCTCTTCCACGACATTACCTTCTTTCCCTTTTCATTTTATTTTTCTTCTTCTAATTTCCACTCCTAATAATCATCAAATGTCCATTATGACCTTTAATATAAGCCTTATACCTTTTAGCCTTAAGTGATCTTCCCATTTTGCCCTTATACATTCTTACTTCTTCAATTTAACCTACACCATACTATACTTTAACTTAATCTTAATTTCTCCATCTAATACTTCTAATTCCATCAATCTAAGCAATAAATCCTCCAATCATTGACATGCTACTTAAACTCCAAACAAAAACAATTAATCAATCAAAACCTCAAAAATAAATTGAAATCATGCTTATTCAATAAGAAAACGAATTTGGGGGCCAACATTTCTCCCCCTCTTAAAAGAATTTCGTCCTTGAAATTCTTACCTGAGTCATTGAAGAGATGCGGATACTTCTATTCCATAGCTTCCAATGGCTCCCACATGGCCTCTTCCACCTAATGGTTTCTCCACAGAACTTTGACTAGATGAACTGTCTTGTTCCTGAGGACCTTCTCCTTGGTGTCCAAAATATGCACTGGAATCTCCTTATAACTTAGATCATCTCTCAAGTGAACCTCAGTGGTCTGAATGATGTAAGAGGGATCCGACCTATACCTCCTCAGCATGGAGACATGAAAGACATCATGTATCTGTGACAATTCTAGGGGTAACGTTAACCTATAGGCTAGTGGTCCAATCCTCTCAAGAATTTCATAGGGACCTATATATCTTGGACTTAACTTGCCCTTCTTGCCAAACCTCATTACTCCTTTCCAAGGAGATGTCTTAAGAAACACTTTCTCACCGACTTCATACTCCATCTCTTTTCGGTGTGCATCAGTATAGCTCTTCATTCTATCTTGAGCTACCTTAAGCCGTTGTTTAACCAGATTGACCTTATCAATTGTCATCTGAATCAATTTTGGTCTTATCACTTTCCTCTCTCCTTCTTCATCCCAGCATATCGGAGTTCGACACCTTCTTCCATACATTGCTTTATAAGGAGCCATATGAATGCTTGAATGGTACGAATTATTGTAAGCAAATTCGACCAATGGCAAATGCTCATCCCAAGCTCCTTTGAAATCCATCACACATGCCCTGAGCATTCCCTCAAGTGTCTGAATGGTATTCTCAGATTGACCATTCATCTGAGGATGAAAAGCAGTGCTAAAATTCAGCTTGGTTCTTAAAGCTTCTTACAAGCTTCACCAGAATCCCGAAGTAAACCGAGGATCTCTATCGGAAACTATAGAATCTGGAATCCTATGTAATCTCACTATACACTATACTATCTACTATAAACCTGGGAAATTCAATAAGCCTATTGATGCCTTATCTCATGAGGGTTTTGAAGATAAAGTTGAATGCTCTACTATCTCCATTGTATAGCCTACTTGGATAACAAAAGTTGCTACTAGTTACTTGGATCACCATATGATAGTTGTAGATTGCATCATGTTTTAGTGGGTAGTTTGGTGTGTGTATAGTTGTTAATTTGATTATTTAGTATGTGTTTAGGTTAGAATTGTATTAGTTTATTAATTATTTGTGTTTTACATGTTTTATAAGTTAAAGCATGCTTTTGAGCTTCAATGTTGTGTATTTGAGGTGCCTTAATGAGTTTTCTTCTATTTCAGGGTCAATATTGAAGAACAGAGGAATTTCGGAGGAAACCCGGGCCATAACACAGGCCCACAGTTGTGGCAGGCAGGCCCCGATCGTGACAGAAGCACTAAGATTGGCCTATGATTGTGACAGAGAGCTTACTCAAGGGTTACGATTGTGTCATATAGGCCACAATCGTGGCCAACATTAGGACACATACGAGGACACTTTCAGACTTAAGTTTTCAAGGGACTTTTTGGTATTTTGGGACCCCGAAAAGACCCTAGGTTACCTTAAATAGAAAAAACCATAAGCCTTCCTTACACAATTTTAGAAAGGCAGCAACTACCATACAAATTTTTCTCTCAACTATTCACAGAAAATCACAAGCTTCCAGGGCAAAAGGTGGGAATCAGGACTGATAATCAAAAACTTCCATGAAGCTTCCATTTTCCAGATTTTTAGATACAAAAAGAGAAGAAAGCTACCATTGTATTTGTTTTATTTTTGTTTTTTAGTATGTTTTGTATTCTGGAGAATATGGATATGGTTGAACTTGTTTCTATTATGAGTGGCTTATTGTAGAGATTACTTTTAATCTACTTGTTAAACTCCTACTTTGTTGTTTTGAATGAATGAATGCTTTTGATAAATGTTATGTTTAAACCTTACAATATATTGAGAAATTGAGTTGGATAAATTATGTAGGGTTGTACAATGAGAGTTGACACCCTATAAACCTGCATTTATCAAGTTAATTGATTAGTTAGAGAGAGATATTGACTAATTAGTTGATTACCTATAGGATAGCTTCATAACTAGTTAAATTGGTGGACTGATTTTGTAGATTGATAGATTGCATAGTCAATTCCATTTAATTGGCTAGGGACATTTGATTACACCTTGAGAGAGGGTGATTGAAACATTAGGACATCTTAGGTGAGACATAATTCAATCAACAAGGTAGGTGGGAGACAAGATAGGGAAAAAGTGATCTCTAATCATTAATCTTAAATTCAAAGTTTATGCACTTTTGTTACAATATTTGATTGTAGCTAGTTTGTTTGATTTAGTTTATTTTTTAGTTTATTATTCGAATTTGAGTCTTAAACAAAGCATAACCTGAATTAAGTAATGCCTAAGCATAATCTCTGTGGGACAAGATCCGCTTTTTACTACAAATAATGACTTGTATACTTGTGGTTTTTAGCGTAAAACAACTAGTTTGCTTGTTTTATTTAACACCATATTTCCTAAAATGATCATAACAGAAAACAAGTAGTTTGTTCTTTTTATTCAACACCATATTTCCTAAAATGACCATAACAGTCCTTCAATATAATCTTTATTAGCTTTCACACTAACTTATGACTTACACTCATCAAAGCCATGCATGGAAGTTTGTTTGTGGTCATTATGGCATTCATGAGATATATTAGAGGCTTAAATCTTATTTTTATTGGCTTGGTATGAAATCCTCTATTGAGATGTTTGTGAAGGAGTGTGATGTGTGTTAGATAAATAAGCCTGGAGAAAACTATTACCCAAGGCTCCTACAACCATTTCCAGTTCCTAATCAGTGTTGGTCCTACATAAGCATGGACTTCATTGATGAATTAACCCAAATATGAAGGCAAAGATACAATCTTGGTTTGGTAGATAAGCTTAAAATGTATGCTCAGTTTCTTGCTCTTACTAATCCTTACAATGTCTTTAAAATTGTTAGAATCTTCAAAGACAATATTTATAAGTTATATAGCTTACATAAAAGCATTGTTTCTGATCGAGATGCGATGTTCCTCAACTCTTGTTGGTCCTCTCTTGTCTCTATTTTGGGCACTTCTCTTGATATGAGCACTTCTTACCATCCTTAGTCTGATGGTCAAATTGAGAGAGTCAATCGATGCGTTGAAAATTACCTCAGATGTATGGCCTTTTCTAAACCTTAAAAGTGGCACTAATGGTTGTCACTTGTAGAGTGGTGGTACAATACTAATTGCCAAACTTCCTTCCTTAAAGACCTCTCCCTTTAAGGCACTATATGCTTATAACTCTCCATAACATACCGTGATGGTCACTTCTGCTACTAAAATTGCCTATGTGTTAAAATGGGTACAAGTTAGGTCTCACACGCATCAGTTACTGAAGCAGAACTTTGAGCAAGCTCAGGCAAGGGTAAAATTCTTTGTTAATTAGAAATACATTAATGCACCTTTAAAATTAGAGATCAGTTTTACTTAAAGTTACAACCTTAAAAGCAAACTTCCTTGGAAGTAAGGAAATGTTTAAAACTCTGCTCTAAGTATTATAGACCTTATTAGGTGATTGTCAAAGTTGATCCTGTGGTATACAAACTGCAACTAACTGCTCCTACTCAAGTCCATCTAGTTTTCCATGTGTCACTTCTTAAGAGTAAAGTTGGATCTCAGCCTATTGTGTTTATTGACTTGCCTAAGATTGCTACAGATGGTCAATTACTTATTTACCCTTAATTGGTTTTTGTAACTTAAACAATTAAACAAAAAGGAGCTCTTATCCTTTAGTGTTTAATTCATTGGTATAACCTCAATCCTATGGAAACTACCTGGGAAGCAACATCATTCATTCAAAACCAATTTCTCGATTTTACTTTTACACCTTGAGACCTTTGAAAAGGGAGGGCAGTGTAATGTACTAGGATTCTTTGTATAGAATGTATAAAAATACTATATAGAGGTACTATATGGAGATAGTATATGAGGATATAAAAAATAGAGAGGATACATGTAAAAGTAATTCATGTAATATAATACATATAACATAATCATAATAACAACTCTCTTCTCATTCTCTCTCCTCTTCTCTCTTCTTTTCCCTTCTCCTTTCCTAATTCCTCTATTAGTTACTTCTCTTCCATCCCCTTTATTCTCTCTCTTCACTAGAATTCCTATGAAAAACCTTAATTCCTAATTTAATTAGAATTAAAATGTCAAAAGTCCATAGAATCACAAATGAGAGATGAACTTACCCCTTGTGTCATTTTGACAACAAGGGCGTAAAGACACCACCATACATTTTGGCGTATCATTAGACAAAGCCCATTATTGCTAATAACCTTTTCAACCAATAGATTATGAAGGAGTCACTTCTACCAAAGTTTAGATAGCATAACCTAGAAGTATACAATGATATGAGACCTTATAAATCAAGTTATTAGAGTGAAAATGATGGATCTATAAGTTGCTTTAGATAATTTAAAGTGCAAGGCCTTTTCTTTAACTATAGTTGAAGTTACGTAAGATTGGTATCATAACTTTTTAAAAGGGTCAATCTCAAAATTTGGACAACTCAAACTCAATTTTATGCTTATTTTTTCCAGCAACAAAAGGAGATATAAGGACTCTTTTACCCTTTTTGATGTGATACAAGAATAGAGTGAGAGCCTCCACCCTTATAATTAAGGATTCAATATAAAAGCTCTATAAGTGTTGAGTTTGAATTCTAGTATAATAGTCATTGCCTTTGATAAAGGCCTACAAAATCACTAACCCTTTTTTCGGTTAGTTCTAATAGAGAAAATGTATGCATTAGAAGAGGTACAAAAATGAGCACAATGATTTATTCCATAAATAGGCAAAATAATCTCTAGATAAGGTTCAAGAATCATCATATGCAAAATGGGGATAAAAGAGAAAAAGGGAATATGTTGGGATAGTCTAGAAAGAAAAATTATATGGAATAAGATAAATAAAGAAAAACATAGTTTAAAGGTTTAAGGGAATCTCATTATTGTAACATAATGTGTCCTTTAATCGTATTCTCAATTATACACTTTGTAAGGACCTCATCAACTACTAAAACCTCTGGTAAGCAATCCTAAAGCAAGACGTTTAGACAAGTTTTATATATTTGACCAAGATTACGGGAACAAGTTTGAGGAATGTCAAGATCTTCAATAAGTATTTGATTCTTTATTAAAAAAATATAATTGGAATAATTTATGGTAGATTATCCTAAGCCTGAAGGCAGTGGGAGATGACATGATCGATCCCGTTCTAGAGAATGTGGTAGTAGACATATAGCATCATCACCTAGGCTTGGGGTTATTAACATAACAACCTAGGAAGACTCTAGAATGAGAAAGTCAAAATTGAAAATATATGTTCGTAAGCCTAAATTTTTCATCATATTCTTATGCGAGAGGCAAAGAGTTGAGACATATAATATTTAAATATGAGAATTTTGAAATGGCCAACCCTAATGACAATGTGATGGTCATCATATTACCACTTTCCAATTACAAAATACAAAGGATTTTGGTCATTAATGGGAGTTCTATTGTCATCATTTTTTATAATGTATTCAAAGCATTAGGATTCATAAAGTACAAATTAAATTTGTATCCCCTTTAGCTATATGTAGAAGGGGTAAGATTCATATATTGGGAAAATTTACTTTACTGAAGTTGGGCATCAAACAATGGTAAGTCTTAGGTTTATAGAATTTCATGTTGCAGACAAACGTTTAGTGTATGATGTCATCCTAGATGGCCCTCTTTATGTTCCATCAGAGTTTTGTTGTTACCATATTAGTTGTTAATGAAGTTTTCCACTAAAATAGGTCTAGCACAAGTGTATAGAGATCCAAAAGAGATTTGAGAGTGATATTTATCATCCTTAAAGGCTAGCAAGAGCTCCAATTTCCATAAAATCGATAGAGTAAGGAAATTAGTAGAGAATATACCTTATGCAAGAGGTGTTTGGGTTAAATATGGGGAGCTCCAAGGAAGAGAAATGGGTAAAGGTGAGAGTTGAGATCAAAAGAGCACCTTTGGAATCATCAATGCAAGAATATGCAGACATCTTTTCAATGAAGCCTAAAGATATGAGAGAATAAATCTATAATGCCAGCATATAGATTAAACGTCAAAGCTAGTTATGGGCATATAAGGTATAAAAAACAAACTATTACCTTAGAAAGACAAACAATTGTGAAAGAGTAAGTATAAAAGAATGAAGGACTAGTTTTGTTCATGAAGTTCATTATTCATAATAGTTGGCCAACATGGCAATGGTAAAAAAGTTATATGGCAAATGAAGCATGTGCATAAACTTTATAAATCTAAATAAATAATGTCCATAAGTTAACTATCTTTTTATTCTTAAGATAAACCAATTAGTGGATGTAGTGGCTAAGCTTTGTGAATGCAAACTCAAGATACAACCATATTCCCATGATTGAGCCAAAGAAAACTTTGCTTGTTACACACAATGTTACCTGACATTACTAAATGTAGGGGAAATGTACCAAATACCAATCAATATAGTGTTTAATCCTCTGTTAGGTAAGAGTGTGGAGGCCTATATCAATGATATGATTATTAAGATTGAGACTACTTGAAATCACATCATAGATCTAATAACTCACTTTGGCATAACAAAAAAGTTTGGGATGAAACTCAATCCTCATAAGTGTTTTTTTAGTGTATCAATTGGAAAATTCCTGAGATTGATGATTATCAATGGATGTATAGTGGCTAATCCAAGAAAGATAGAAACAATTCAAATCATGGAGCCACCTTGCTCTATTAAGGATGTGCAAAGGCGAGGAGACTAACAATTTTTTCTAGATTCCTTTCCAAATTTGTTGACCTTACTTGCCTTTCATTCATGCTCTCAAATAAGCAAAAAAACTTTAGTTAAGGGCTAAAGTTAGGGATGACAATGGGTCAAACTCGAGCCTGACAACTAGGGGCCCGATTCAACCTGAGGCTTAATCGTGCCTGAGCACGAGCCAAATGACATCATTTAACATACCTAGCCTTAGGCCAACCTGAGGGACAATTTTTTAAGACAATTGGGTTCAAGACCCGGTCAACCCCGACCTAGGCCCTTGACTTTGGGTCGAGCTTGGGCCTAGTTGCCAACTCTAACTAGAGTGCTAGTAGACCTTCAAGCAATTGAAGATTATCTACAAAAAATTCATTGTTATAAACACTTAATTTTGTCCATACTTTTGCATATTTTATTTTTCTTTAAAAATTAAGAAAATAAAAATTATTTTTTTCTTAATTTTATTCTCATTTTATTCCAATTTTTGTTTTTATAATCTATTTGTTAGGTTTAATTTGCATATAATTAATTCAAAATTTAATCTTTACTCTTCCATCATTTTTGAATAATTTGATAAAGTAATTAATTCATTAATCTTATTTAATTTTTTCATTTTAGGTCTTTTATTTTTATTTTTGTCATAATTGATTTACATTGATTTCCTATTTCTTTTAATCTTTTACAAGCTTTTTTTTAAATGATTAAGTCTAATTTTAAAATATTGGTTTGAAAAGTCTTTAGGATCAATTGCTGAATGGAAATTAAATTTTTCGGTTGAAATGGAAAAATAAGGATTGAAAGGGCTAGAATGTAAAAGAAAAGGATTAATTAATGAATTGCAAAATTTAAAGATTTATTAGTTGAAACAAAAAGGAATTGTAAGGACTTAATTGCAAAGTGATGTTAACTCATAGTTTGTATAAGAAGAATAAGTTAGGGACTGAAATGAAAGATGAAGAAAAGGACATAATACCTAACAAGCAATATAGAAAGGAACACAAAATAGGAAATTGATAAAATAAGGGAAAGCAATGACTGAGAAAATGGGGAAGGACAAAGAAAATAGAAAAAAAGCAAACCAGTTAAGAACAAAAGGACAAATGGAGTGAGAAAGAAAGCAGAATAAGGAGAGGAGGAGGTAATACAAAAAAAACAAAGGAAAAATGACTTGGATTGAAAAAGCAAGGCAAGTGATGATAATAAGTTAAATAAGGAAGCAAGCATAAAAGCAACAACATAAAAGGACCAAAAAGTTGAGAGAAAACTAATGATAGAGAGAGAAGAAAAAAAGTAGAAAACCAATAGTAAAGAGAGAAGAAAAAAGTAGAAAAATAGTTATAAATAGAATAAAAGTAGAAAACAAACGAAAAGAGTTAAGAATGAAAGAGAAGGGAGAGGGAGAGGGACTCCTATGCACTTAAAAATACCCTCAAACCACTGCTTCGTAGTTTCTATTAGTTTAAGCAAAAAACTCTCTCTCTACTCCACGCCTCCACCTACCACTACTTTTAACCATCCTATAGTTATATGAAAGCAAAATATAGGATGGTTAATGCGATTACTTATTGTTTGTATGGCCATTCCCCACTCTTTTGCACAATCCATTTTAGTTTTAAAGGGGTGAGGAAAAAGGTCCTTTCTCTCAATTATTCCAATAAGGTTTGGTGATTAGCTCATCATTAGCTTTGCTTTAATTATCATTTTTATATATATTTGTTTCTACTTCTATCTTTTCAAACCATTTATTTATGATTTAGAGATTCCCAATATTAATTGTTCATTGAGAAGTGTAATATTTTTGAAGGAAGGTATTCAATTATATAATCCATTATTATGCTATTTTATAGAGCATACAATTAATTGCATGGCTAATAGGAGAAAAAGATAGAGGGTGGTATACAAAGTGGAAGTGGAGGCCTAAGAATTATAATAATCCAATTTGATGATCATGAAGTTCTTGAAAAACTATGTGGGAAATGGATTGCTTTTATTGGTTATTCACTAAGTAAAACACAATTAAAATATTTGATATGCATGTTAATCACTAGTGTTAAAGAAAAAAAATGTTTATGAAATCAATGATAATAAGATATAAAGGAATTAGGTTTTCAATGCAGTAGTGGACACTAAGTAAACTTTTTAAATTGGGTGTTACTTCTCATATGACAGTTCACTACAACTAAGCTAAAATAGGGGATCTATACATATAGGCTTAGGTCAATTATATAGGAGTTGGAGTTAGAGAAATTTTAGAGAGAAAACACTCATATTTGACAAAACATAGGCTCACAGACAGGTTTGTCCTACCTTACCCCTTTTTATTGTGTATAAACAACTCATGTGGAGATGGCGAAATTATTAAATAATTTTTAATCATATTGATAATTAAATTCCAATTTAAATATAAATTTTTAAAATTTTTAATATAAACTTTTCAGATTCAAAAAAATATAATCTTTTTAGAACTTTAGGGTTTATGATTTTCAATTCCAAAATTCAATATCAATAAAAATAAATAATTTTAATTAAGTTATAGAATTAAAGTTAGCTTTGATACGACCGTTGAAAAATTAAGGCAGGATCTGATCCTACACGTAGTGGAATAATAACAAAACCTTTTCATTGGATTTTTTGAAAGCTAAGATCAGTTAAAATTCAATGACATGATTAACACAAAATATAATAAAATGTAAATAATAATTTGTACCTTATTATAAAGCTTGATCTTTTTCTTATCATTTTCCTCGAACCAATTTTACTATTGACTAATCTCAACCACTATAGTTGCACACATTTCTAGTCTCTAATAATGTCCATAGAACAAGTTGAAAGAACTCTACAACTGCTGTAGAGAGGGCTAGACAAAAAATGTTAGCTCCTTTGGAGCCTAATTCTATTTATAATAGGTCTTGAACCTTTTAGTAATTTAATTAAAATAAAATTATAGTTTCAATTAAACTTTAATTAGAATTGCAATTATTTCTAGTTAGATACTAGTTGGACCCAAATAACATATAGTATCATATATTGGTCCTTATTTATTAAATCTTATATTTAATCATAAAATTTCTCAAACTTTACAATCAAGTTCAATTTTATTAAAACACCTTTTCTCTCTTCAACCTGTTCTTTATATCTAACCCATTAGGTTCTCAAATATATTAGCAATGAATATAAATTATAACTTTAAATCATATTTAAGATTAATAAATTAATCTTCTCTAACTTTTCTTTAATTCTTTAATTAAATAATTTATATGCATAAATCGAGATTATCGTCTAGCAATGTATCATAAACACCCAAATATTTAGGAACGTTAAAGTGGTTTTGACTAACCTTTTCATGCATACTGTTTTCGTATAATTTAATCGTTTCATTATATACTGTTCCGATTAAAGATAAAGTATAGAAATAATGTATATTCTATTTAAGTCTAATCATGTAAGTTCTCCATCATTAGTGATTGATTATATTAATGACATTTGAAAACTATTTTCAAAGTGTCATTTCACCTTAGCTAAGGATTTTTCCAAACAATACTAATCGAGAACAACAAAATATTCTCCTTGATCACTTTAGGGTGATGAATCTTATAATGATCACTCAACTATCTCCACGTAGTTCATGTTATCGACTAACAATTAATTGAGCTACCCTTGACTGGAAAATCATAAGTAATATCAAAATATAGCAATCTATATGATATACTTTGGTGATCTCAAGTCAAATGATCACTTATACAATCATCACAATGAGAATTTCCGTAAATATACAAGTAATCTTCCAAATGAATTTCTCATATAGGGTCAGTTTAGTGAATTTGTTCTTTAATAGCTACCCGTACGTTTGTTTAAGTATCCTCATACTTTAGTCCACGAGATTGACTACTTCCTTCATAACGAAGAAACATAACATGTGTTAGCCTTTTTACACATTATTATTGTCTAATATTAATAGAATAATGAGTATGATAATTTTAGTATAATATATAAATAGAATATGAATCTCATAATTATGATCTCATCATAATTTCATTTACAATACACAATTATCCATTGGACTTTATATTTAAATATGTATACGATAAAGAATTCCTTCGAAGAATTATGTCACTAAACTATAGCCAACATATTAGTTATAAGGCATATACGAATAATCTCTCACTTACACTAAGCCAATCATTTAGGCGTCTAATACCATATCACCATATGACGATCATGTTAATGCTGGGATAGTGGTTTAATAAGAGAATTCTATAAAATTCTCTATTGTAAGCACTTGCTCAAATCTTATAAATTTCATCTTAATTATCATCATAATTAAGAGAAACTACATAAATACATTCTTAGATCTTTGATGAGATATTAGCTCATTTTACATGCCTAATTGCTTTTATGTTCAACGAAGCATCACATCCTAAAACCATTAACTTTGACTTTTTCAAAATGTTATCATTTCTTATCTAACAAGAAATCTTGTTAATTGATTTAATTATAACTTTAAAAGTTAAGTTGATGTATTAGGCATAGCCATAAAAAATTAAATATTTTGTCATGCAATATCTCATACTGTATATTCCTCTTTACACAAATCCATACTCTTATGAAATTTGGTTGTGCAAGTATTCACTAGAGAATCACATTCCTTATAGATAACTTAAAATTTTAAATCTCATCACATCGGTCTCATCGAAGTGTTTCAGCATTTTTAATGCTTAATTTCTACTTGGATTTAATCCATTTAATCTTTTTAAAAAAATTAAATCAATATTCATTTAATGCATTGTAATACCCAGTATCTAATTTACCTGGTACACCGAAATAAATTGATATTGAGACCGATGTCATTAAAACTAGAGCGGTGAATAATAATTTTAGTGACATCAAACTAGTGATGTATGACATTTTTCGGTGGTCACAGGAAATTTTTCGGGCAGATGTTTAAAAACCAGAACAAGGATGGAATTTTTGTAAATAAGTGGACTTATGGCATATAAAAGGGCTTAGGTGGAGAATAAGACAAAAACCTATCTTCTTCTTCTCTCTAAACCAACGAAATCCTCCATTGAAGCTCCCTCCAAGCTTCTTCAACTCTTGT
>JANVCL010000008.1:13149419-13165111 GCA_026546855.1 Erythroxylum incrassatum | reverse complement strand
AGCATCAAAAAGGGTTGAGACAGTGGGACATCAGACAGTAACAGAAGTGGGCAGTAGAAGTTCTGATGCGGCCAGGAAAGTGAACCCTTCAGGAAGATCGAGGGGACAAGCTCCAGCTAGAGTGTTTGCTATGACAAGGGAGCATGCTGAGACAACTCCAGAAGTTGTGACTGGTACGATTAAACTTTTTGATGAAGATGTTATTGTTTTGATTGATCTGGGTTCTACTCATTCATTTGTGTCATTGAGTAGAACTGTGCATGGTAGAGAATTGAGCCCATTGGATACTCCTTTGATGGTGAGCACTCCAATCAGCCAATGTATTATTATTAGTCAAGTTTATAGAGACTGTGAAATACTCATTGGAGAGGAACAATTAGTGGTGGATTTAATGCCATTGAGGATGGGAGGATTAGATGTGATTTTGGGGATGAACACCCTGGAGAAATATAATGCCAACTTAGATTGTAAACAGAAGATCATGGAGTTCGAAATTGGCAATGGTGAAAAGGTGGTGTTTTTGGGGGGACAAAAAAGTGAGTCTGATTAGAATGGTTTCAGATCTGACAGTAGAAAAACTGATGAGGAAAGGATGTGAAGCATTTTTGGCCTATGTGGTAGACACAAAGGTAAATGGAGGAAAGTTAGAAGAAATAATTGTGGTCATGGAATTCTTGGCTGTCTTTTCCGAGGAATTACTAGGACTACCACCCCTAGGGAAATTGAATTTCTCATTAAACTTCTTCCGGGCATAATGTCAATCTCGATTTCGCCTTATATAATGGCTCCGGCGGAATTGAAGGAGCTTAAAGAGCAGTTAGAGGATTTGTTAAAGAAGGGTTACATTAGGCCAAGTTCTTCACCATGGGGAGCTCCGGTCCTTTTCGTAAAGAAGAAAGATGGATCATTGAGGTTGTGTGTGGATTACAAGAAGATCAATCATGTCACCATCAAGAATAGATATCCGCTCCCCCGCATAGATGATTTGTTTGATCAGTTGCAAGGGGCAAGAGTCTTTTCTAAGATAGACTTGAGATCGGGTTATCACCAATTGAGGATAAAGGAGTCCGATGTGTTAAAGACTGCTTTTAGAACACAGTATGGCCACTTTGAGTTCTTGGTCATGCCTTTTGGGTTAACAAATGCACCTGCAGCTTTTTTGGACTTAATGAATCAAGTCTTTAAGTCTTTCTTAGACCAATTTATCATTATCTTCATTAATGATATATTGGTTTATTCTAAGAGTGATAAGGAGCATGAGGAACATTTGAGGACTGCCTGGAGACTTTGAGGAAGAATGAGTTGTATGTCAAATTTGACCAATACGAATTCTGGCTAAGGAAAGTAGTGTTTCTTGGGCATGTAATTTCAGAGCACGAGGTACTTGTAGATCCGAGGAAGATAGAAGCGGTTGTGAAATGGGAAGCACCTAAGAATATTGCAAAAGTGAGGAGTTTCTTGGGTTTAGCTAGGTATTATAGATGGTTTGTGGAGGGCTTTTTCCATAATAGTAACTCCACTTACCAAATTGACAAGAAAGAACCAGAAGCTTGGGTGGACAGATGAATGTCAGAAAAGCTTTAAGGAGCTTAAGTATCGATTGACTAATGCACCAATTTTGACCTTACCATCGGGTGATGATGGATACACAGTGTATAGTGATGCCTTAAGGAAAGGATTAGGTTGTGTGTTGATGCAAGGAGTTAAGGTGATTACTTATGCTTCTAGGCAATTGAAACCTTATGAAATGAATTATCTGACACACGACTTGGAGTTAGCTGCCACAATTTTTACGTTGAAAATTTGGAAACACTATTTATATGGAGTCACTACTAGGGTGTTTACAGACCATAAGAGTCGTAAGTATCTGATGAACCCAAAGGATTTGAACTTGAGACAGAGAAGATGGTTAGAATTGTTAAAGGATTATGATTTAATGATTGATTATCACCCAGGGAAAGCTAATGTAGTAGCGGATGCACTGATTAGAAAATCGATTATGGCACATGTGGAGACAGTGTATTTTCCTCTGTTGAAGGAGTTAGCTAAACTCATAGTGAAATTGACACAAGCTAAATTGGATTGTATATTGGCTAACTTTAGAGTAAGACCAGTATTGAATGAAAAGATTAAGGAGTTACAGGAGTAGGATGAGCACTTGAGCAAGCTCAGAGAAGAGATAAGAAATGGTAAATCTTCTGAAATAGAGGTACAAGAAGATGGCTTGATGGTGGTAGGAAACAGACTGTGTATCCCTGATATGCAAGAGTTGAAAGAAGAAATCCTTGATGAGGCACATAATGCGCCTTATGCGATGCACCCAGGAAGTACAAGAATGTACAAAGATTTGAAGGAGCATTTCTGGTGGAAATGGATGAAGAAAGAAGTCACAGAATATGCTAAAAGATGCTTAGTGTGCTAGCAAGTCAAGGCTAAGCACCAAGCACCTTCAGGCAAGCTTAAACCTTTGTTGATTCCAGAATGGAAATGGGAGAAGATTACAATGGATTTCTTGATGGGATTGCCAAGAACTAGTAGGAAGCATGAAGCAATATGGGTGATTGTGGATAGGCTAACCAATTCTACTCATTTCTTGCTAATTAAATAGACGGATTTGTTGAATGTGTTAGCCAAGAAATACATAGATGAGATAATCAGACTTCATGGGATTCCACGTTCGATAGTTTCAGATAGAGATCCCAGGTTTACCTTTAGGTTTTGGGAAAGTTTACAAGAAGCTTTAGGAACAAAGTTACATTTTATTACAACTTTTCGTCCACAGAATAATGGACAATCGGAGAGAACAATACGAACTTTGGAAGCAATGTTAAGAGTTGTGTTATGAATTTTAAAGGTTCATGGGATAATCATTTGCCTTTAATTGAATTTTCTTATAATAATTTGTACCACTCAGGAATTCAGATGGCACCTTATGAAGCTTTGTATAGTAGGAGGTGCAGAACTCCTATTTGTTGGGATGAGGAAGGTAAAAGAAGGCTTTTAGGGCCTAAATTGGTGCAAGTTACAGTCGATAAGATTAATTTGGTAAAATAGAGACTTAAAGCAGCTCAAAATAAGATGAAGAGCTACACAGATGTACATAGAAGGGAGATGGAATTTGAGGTTGGAGACAAAGTGTTTCTTAGAGCTTCTCCATGGAAAGGAGTTTTAAGATTCGGTAAGAAGGGCAAGCTTAGTCCAAGATACATAGACCTTTATAAGATCATTGAGAAGATTGGGCCTTTAGCCTACAAGTTAGCTTTGCCAACGGAATTGCCTAAGATTCACAATGTCTTCTATGTATCAATGTTGAGGAAGTATCGATCAAATCCTTCGCATATAGTTCAACCTTCAGAAGCCCAACTAAGGGAGGATTTGACTTATGAGGAGAAACTAGTGGAGATTTTGGATTCGAAGGAAAAGATTTTGAGAAATAAGGTTGTGAAACTAGTTAAAGTCTTATGGAAGAACCATTCGACAGAGGAGTCAACATGGGAGCCTTTGGAAGCAATGAAGGAGAAGTATTTGCACCTTTTCAATGACTCAGGTAAGAATTTCGATGATGAAATTCTTTTAGGGGAGGAGAGTTGTTGGATCCTGATTTGTTTTAAAGTTTACTTATTATTTGCTTAATGATTTATTCATGCTTATTTTTTTGATTAATTATTATTTTTGGGTCATTAATTTAGTAGGCATGAATAAAGATTGAAAGATTAACTAATTATTTTTGGGTCATTAATTAGTTAGAAAGATTGGGACTTAGAATTAATATGGAGTTAGTGGATTGAAGGGGTTAGAGCCATAAAAGACAAAAACAAGGGTAAAATGGAAAGTCCAAGTAAATGAAGGGCAAAATTAGGAGAACAGGACTAAATAGGGGCATAATTGGAAGAAAGAAGCTAAATTGTGTCTTAAAATTAGAAGAGGGAAGGAAGTTGTTGTGGAAACTAAGAGAAGAGAGCATTGAAAAATGTGAAATAGAGAGAAAAAGGAGAAATCATCTTGTCAAGGTAAGTTTATCTTCTTATTCTTGCTTTGTTAGAGAAAGAATTAGAGAGAGAAAGTATTTTGTATAGAGAATAGGTGTTGGATTGGAAGAAGATGATTAAAGGACCCATTTGATTTTAGGGTTTCTAAGCAACGTTTTGGGTTTTTAAACCTAGATGAACCATGAGTAGGTTAAGTTTGAGCTTGATTTGTGTTAATTCCATTTTCTTTATGATTATGGAAATCTGAGGGATTTCCATTTGAATTGGAATTAAAAGAGAATTTTGGTTGTGTTAGGAAATCAAGAACAACCTACCCAAGAGCGAGAGGAAGGGCACAATTGAATTTAGATTTTCAAGTTTATAAGGTGGGTAATTTATTTATAGTTATTGTGTAATGGCCAAAATTCCTTATGTGTGTATTGTGTGTTAAAATGACTTGCTTGAAATGTTGTGATGTGGAAAATACATCATGATTTATTTTTGTGTTATGTTATGCATTGAAAGATGTAAGACATTTTGATAAGAATTGAATTGTGAGCATGACTATGCTATGCCTTATATCATGGCATTTTAATTAAATGGAAAGAAGAAAAAGTATGAGGACATGAACTTTTGAATGAATTGAGCATAAGTTTCGATTGTGTTTAGGCGAGAGAGGAACCATTTCGTAGTCACGTGCACGTCGACATAAAGCCTTCTCTCGACTGCCCGCTTGTGGCCCATGGGATCCAAAAAGTTAACCCATTTTGTTCACAGTGTAAACTTCGGTTTCTCCATTTTGTTCCACGGAACCCTCGAGTCAATTGTGTGTGCATTTGCATTTTAATGTGTTAAGTTATGATGACATTTTGAGTGTTATGCTTCGATGTGAGTTACATCCAATATGTCCTATATGATGACATTTTGAATTATGAAATGTGAATTGAAATTGTAAATGTTGAACTTTCATTGCGAAGCATATGCCTATATGAATGTGTGTGTGTGTGTGTGTGTGTGTATATATATATATATATACGTTTGATTGTGTGGCCCATCGCCAATGGCTATAAATATATTAGCCACTGAGCTGTGTAGCTCAACCCAATATTTTTCCCACTCCTCAAGTGCAGGTCGAGAAGATAAGTGATCCTTGCAAGGCATCCGGATACTCCAAGCTACCTAGGCATCTTTTGTATTAAGTTAGTAACATTTGGCTAGCTTTATAAGCATATCGAACATTGAGCATCCATATGTATTTATATTAAGCTACCGATGAGTGTGCTAATATGTAATTAAAGCTAAGCTTAAATTGTGTTTGGTTTTGTTAATGAAATATGATTTCTTTTGCTTATGATTTTTTCTAAGTTTTATATTGCATTTCATATTTTAGGCCTTTTATAGGGGTCAAATTAGTGTTCCAACTTCTGTGAAAAAATCTAGAATAATCTAGTTTGGAAGACGTATCGTCTTAGTTTGGAAGACATATCGTCAAAGTTGCATCGTCTTAGTTTTTGATCGTTTTAGTTTGCTTCGTCTTAGTTTGGGAGACGTATCATCTTAGTTTGGAAGATGTATCGTCTTAGTTTGGAAGACGTGTCGTCTTAGTTTGGAAGACATATCATCTTAGTTTGGATCATCTTAGTTTTGGATCGTCATAGTTTGCTTCGTCTTAGTTTAGGAGGCGTATCGTCTTAGTTTGGAAGATGTATCGTCTTAGTTTGCTTCGTCTTAGTTTGGAAGACATATCGTCTTAGTTTGGATCGTCTTAGTTGCATCGTCTTAGTTTTGGATCGTCTTAGTTTGGGAGACGTATCGTCTTATTTTGGAAGACGTATCTTTTTAGTTTGGGAGACGTATCGTTTTATTTTGGAAGACGTATCGTATTAGTTGCATCATCTTAGTTTTGGATCATCTTAGTTTGTTTTGTCTTAGTTTAGAAGACGTATCGTCTTAGTTTGGATCGTCTTAGTTGCATCGTCTTAGTTTTGGATCGTCTTAGTTTGAAAGACGTATCAATTTTCGATCGTCTTAGTTTGGGAGACGTATCGTCTTAGTTTGGAAGACGTATCGTCTTAGTTTTGTGCACTGTTCATCGTATATATTCTGTTCCATTTTTTATCCTTTTAGTGGTCGAATCTCACTTCAAGTTCTTCATGAAAGTTATAGATCTCAAAGTCCTCTTTCAAACCGTCTAAACATAAAATCAATCCGGCATCTGTAGCGAAGTTATGGCAATTGTGCCAAGACATGTACAATATGAGTAAGAACATGAACATATGGGATTCGTTTGGCCATAACTTCTTCGTCTGACCTCCGATTGAGGTGATTCTTGAAGTGATAGATTCCCAATGCATTTTTCTACCTCTCTACAAAATTGATAGGTTTTGGTGTTGAATTTTAAAAGATTGATAAAAAGAAAGCGAGGGTTCATTGGAATGACCCTATAAGGAAACTCGCTTATGCTTTTTGACTTCGATTCAGATAGTTGGACTTCGAAAACGGGACCCAACATATAAGCATAAATTAGAAATACATATGATCTCTGTCATATCACGTATAAGCAAGAAAAGCTATGTAATTATTTTTCGTTTAATGAAAATTATTATCATATCTAAGCCAATGCTTCAATTGTAATCCATGCTTAGGCTTTTAGTAGGATAAATTAAGAGAAATAATTTTATCAAATTACAATACCTATCATCATTACTTCATCCAACCTTTTGCATGTTGCTATCATGATGTTGACATACATCTTATATGTCATCCAAGTTTATGACATATTATTTAACTTAAAATATTATTACATTTTATCATCCATATTATCTTGACATATCTTTAAAATTTTAGCACCAAATTCTCAACAAGGATTAATAATAAAATTAAATAGTAGAATTTTAACCTTGTCTATCTAATTTTGAGAACTCTTCTCAAACTTAACCTATATATAAGAAATTTAGATCACTAATTTAATATCTACCATACTAAACAAGGTAAATTCCACTAAGAACAAAATATCATTGTAAGAAAGCAGGTAATTGACTATATGCTTTGACTACTAAATAACAGTAAGACTTTAATAATATATTTGGTTACTCTTATTATTTTATTCAAAATAGTAGCCCTCACTTCTATTCAGGAAGATTACTTTAATCTCGTTAGTATGCTAGGATCCCATTTAAATTTAGTTAACCTTGAGTCACTCAACAAATTAACTAAACTTAGAATGGGCTTATCCTAAATCCATTAAATAATAACTCTTGTCAAAACGTATCTTATATATTATTGCTAACCTCGCCTCGAAGTTCATATAATCACAAGTCACTCATCTAAATCATACAAATTTAGTTAAATATGACTAATTAATTTACGATAAAACATATTCAGGTAAAAGGGACTTTTGAGTCACTCAACAAGTCGTATAATAAATATAACTATGATGTTATGCTTAAATAATGGAAGACAACAATCATGTTCTCAATATATCCTTAATATTTAAATTAGAGATTTAATTTTATTTGTATCATCAAACATAAAATTGCACGTAAAATATCATAAATATAAAACATACAATTTAGCATATATATATATATATACACACACACGCACACACACACAAACATATAAATAAAACATGCAACTTATTCACTCATAATAAAATTGTATGCATAAAATATCACGCTTTGTTTAATTTTAGTTATTGGTCTTCGTAATCTAAAATAATATTTCTAACTTATTGGATAATTAAATTAGATTAAGCACATTGATTCATGAATAAATTAAATTCCTATTCCATTTAGAAATTTAATTTGATTTAAATTAAAATTTTTAAATTCAATTGAAAACTATTTTCAATTATCTTAACTCCTTTAACAAAATTTATTTGAAAACAATTTTCAATAAATTAGTATTCTTACTTATTATAATTTAGAAAAACTCCTTTTTAAAATCGAACAAGCAAGACATTTTAATCCTATTAAAAAATTGTTTCTAGTCTAATTAGGAATTACTTTTCTTTAATTAAACAATTATTTCTAATATTTAAAGGAAATTACTTTCAAAATTAAATAAAACACTATTAAATTTAATTAAGAAAGTCCTTTCTATTGATTATTTAATGATTGATTTTTCAATTAATTAGTAAAAAATTTCTTAATAAATTAGAAAACTATTTGAAAAAAATTAAAGAAGGTATTTTTTTAATTAATAAATGAAAACAACTTTTCAAATTTAACCAAGAAAAATAATTTTTTAATAAATCAAGAACTTATATTAGTCATAAGTAACAAACAATTTCCAAAATATTAGAATAATAATTCTCTAAACAAATAAAATCATAAATTTAATTTATCTATCAAACTGAAAAAATTAATTGTAATTAAGAAACACTTTTCTTAATTACTTAAGAAAACACATTTTTTAATTTTAAGGAGTTTGATTAATTAATTTCATTCTAATTAAAGTATAACTAATTTTAATTCTAGAAAACAACTTTTCTCAAATTAAATTAGAAATTAATTATTAATTTTAATCATATTTAAACAATAATTAATATAATTGTGGAATTGATTTTGAAAATTTAAAATAATTTAAAATATTTTATTTGAAAATAAATCTTGGAATACTCTATTCCAAACCATGGTTAACTTTATTCAACTTTGGATTACTTTAATCCAATAACCAAATATACCTTATTCCAACACTAGAATGGATTTATCTTTGTATCCAAACAAGCCTTGTTTTAATCCTAAGATACACTATCTTAGTTGCCAAACATACCTTATTCTAGTTTAAGACTTCTTTCTTCCTAACCTAAAATAACACATATCCCATGTTCAAACACATCCATTTTGTTTAAGGAAACCCCTAGCCACCACCTATGACTTGCCACGGGCATCTATGTGCAGTCATCTTCTCGCCACACCTCTAAGTCTCTCTAACAATGACCTAGACCACCAGAATCACCTTTGTTGATGGAAACATTCCATTATTCAACTTCCACTTCAATCAATAAGATAATTAGTTATCATTGTCATCATCTCCCTCCTGCCAAGCAGTACTTCCTACTCGTTCACCGTTGATGACAACCTTCTCTAACCGTAGTTTACAAGCTCATGTTGTTCGTTTTTGCACAAACATATAGTTCCAACAACTCCATTCTAAGTCGTCACCAACAAGTAGTAACGAGTACTACCAACAACTCACTGTCTAACCCTATCTTTGACGTAGCTAGCTACTAGCTCACTGCAATATCCTAATAGGAATCTTGTTGAGATACAGGGTTTAGAGAGTTTCATAAGTACGCAACCTTATCCCTATCTCGTAGAGAGGTTGTTTTTTTATAGACATATAAGATAAAAAGGATTTTTTAAAATGATTGGAAGAAAACAATAGCCAAATACATAAACAAATAACTGTATAAATAAAAATAAAATAAAATAAAATATAAAAGTAAGTAAATAAATAATCATACTAGAAAGAAAACTAATAAGTAAATAAAAAAAGCAATTGAAAAAATAAAAATATGAAATAAATAAATAATTAATTAAATGAACAAGTGTTACAAACATAAATATTTAGGCAAAGCAAAAGACATAAGAAATAAAGGAAAATGTTCAAAAGGCCTATGAAAAGAGGACCTCTCTATATAAGGTCCTCAACTTATATCCTAGTTCGTTAGAGTTTCTTATCAAGTCCTTGGTAAGTTCTAATAGGGTTATATTGTTCCTAATCACCTCCTCCCAATTCTTTTAGGGTCTTCCACTTCTTTTTTAACAATCCCTAAGTACATTCTTTTTGCAACTTCTTACTGGGCCATCATGATGCCTCTTTTTAATATATTTGAACCACTTAAGCCTTGTCTCCCTATTATCAATGTTAGCTACCCTCAATTAGTCTCTCACCACTGCATTCCTGGCCTTATCTCTTCTTGTAAGGTTGCACATCCAATGAAGTATCCTCATCTCTACCATCTTTATCCCATAGAACATGGCTAAACTAATTGCTAAATGGTTGAATTTACGTTTTAGCTTAATTGATATCTTCTTTTTTATATAAAACTCCAAAGGTGCCCCTCTATTTAACCATCCTAATTTGATATAGTGAATTATGTCATCATATAACTCGCCACTACTCTAGATGATGGATTCAAGGTACTTAAAATAATCCTTTTATGGTATAACTTATGTATCAATCTTGGTCTCGACATTGGATGTAAACCTATGACCCAAAAAGTTATATTCTAATTACTTAGTCCTAATCCTACTCAATTTAAAGCCCTTTAACTCTAACATATCTCTCCAAAGTTCTAGCTTGATAATAACACCTTCTTTTGTTTCATCCACTAATCAATGTAATCAGTAAATAATATCTAATACGTGCTTAATTGATTATGAAATTATTTCATAACACTTGGTAATTATTAACATGAAATTGCTTAAGATACTCAATTTGACTCATATGTGATTTTAGGTACAGTTCGAAAGCAAATAAATTAAAGTGAGTTGAAACCATAATATTTGGGTTATTTTTTGAAGATTAATTTTCACTTATTTTCTTGGAGCAATAAGAAGATAATTAAAAGAAAAGGAAAAAAATTAAAACATGAAGAAAAGGATGCATGAAAATTAATGGACAAAGAAGAACGTCAATACAATAGTGTAAAAGTAAATCTGGTTGGATGATGGACATCAGCACATACATGTGTTTGCATGCAAAGGACGTGAAACATCAGGAGAAGTAGAAACAACATGTAGTGGAGCATGAAACGCAACAACAAAGAAGCAGAAACCAGCGTAGATGCATAATTGAGGACCAATCGAAATGACAACGCATGAGAAGGAAAGCAGTTGCGTATGCAAATGTTATGTGTTTAACGCATTAAACGCAACCTGTGCATTTTACTTAAAATTCATAGTATCAGAGTAATTTTTAAACACAAGAGAGCAGTAGCAGTGAACCAACAAAGTTTATTTGTCACATCAGTGAACAGTAGCGAGGTTGGAGAGAAAACAAAAGAGTGGAGGCACTACAGGGGTTTTGGTTGGGGAAAATTTCATTGGGCTGAAGCATTTTCTTGAGAGATCCATGGAGGGCTAAGTTCCCGACACCGGTTTAGAGGTGACATCAACATCGATGACCCAGGTTAAGTGTATTTCACCGTTTCTGTTGTTTCTTTCTCATTAGAAATTGATTTTGTTATTTTATGTTAATTGATTTGGGTATGTATGGATAATTGGATTTTCATTATTATTCTGTTATTTGTGTATGAACCCAATGGGTGTTATGAAAAGATGATTTTAATGCATTCATTAAATCGTTTATTTGCAAACCCATTGCTAGAATTTTGATATAATTCGTAATTGTTATGTTGAAATTCATATGTAGCAACTAATGATTCGCAATCATTAGGGATAATATGACCTAGGTTAAATGGCGCATCATATCTGGATGTTGCCTTGATTAATCAATTTTCCTAATTCATAACGTTACTGCCTAATTAAATCTAGAGCTTGTATCCTAAGTTATTCGATGGTTAGGTTTAATTAACGATCGTATCTTGATTAAAATAACTTAAGGGAAAACTTGTGTTAATTATTAAGCCATGATTAATAGTTGCTAGGAGAGGTTTGAAATATGCTTAATTAGGGTGTAGGTAGAGATTGAACCAAAGAACCAGGTCCCTACTGAATTCCCTACTTTTATCATTTTCGCATGTTTTCTTTAATTTGTTTTTATTAGTCTAGTTTAATTTTATTTTCTTATTTGCAAAATCCAAACCCCCTAAACCTAAACACCGATTAATTTCATTTTATAAACTTTGCACACTCTCTCTATGGGATCGACCTAGACTCATCACTGCTATAATAGTAGTCTAGTTATTTTATTTTGACTAGTGTTACGACATATTGTCAATTTTGTCGTCGTTACTGGGGAGTGTAGTTTTTTAGTTTTTATTTGTGATCTTAATTGGTGTTTTGTATATATTTGTTCGTAATTGGTTTCTTTTTAGTTATTTTGTGATCCTTTCATTTTTTCTATTTTGTGTTTGTGATAAATATTAAAAAATAATCATGGATGGAAGTAATTTTTTCTTTAACTCTTACTATCAATTCTATAACCAATGTTGGACTGATTAACCTAACTTTATGGATGGGATAATCAACAAAGTTACTTCCATGATAGTTTGCAGGACGCACAACAATTCCTATATAAATGCACAACAATTCTCTAGACTACTATTTCAAGACTTTTAATGCTAACAATCTTCAATTTCAACAGGGTAGGCAGTAGCTTTAAGAGAGTATACAGCAGGCCCAATAGGATATCCAAGAATTCCAGTTGGGTGAAAGACAATCTTGGTTTAGTTGTCAAGATTCGGAGAGCCAGCACGACTCAGGTACATCTCTAGAAGAATTGCTTAATATTATAGTTGCTAATAATCTTTAAATTTAACAAAATATGCATTAGTTCCAACAAAATATGCAACAGCTATTTTATCAAGGTGTACAACAAATCCGACAGGATGCTCTGCATTTTTAGCAAGATGCATTGATGGGGAGATATCAAACATCTAGAACCACAAAGTGAAGAGGAGCAACCGTATCAACTCGAGGTGTATCTAATGGACATTTATGCAGAAACTTTACAAAGTGATGAGGAGCTTGAGAATTTTGAGGTCAATCCTGAATGAATTGCTTATGTTGAAGAAGTAAAGGAGGAGCTCGAAGCTGAAAAAGATATATTTTTTAGCTCGAAGGTAAGTACTAAGTTCCATTTTATTGTTGAGAATGACTCTTCATCTTTACATAACATATTGGGGGAATTAAATAAGGAAGAAAAAGGTGAAGAGACATTTGAGATCTTTCTGGTGTGTATAAACTCAGTCGAGATTGAAAATCTGAGGATAAGGAAGACGTTGAATGGGGATGATGATCAACTAAGGCCTTATTCGGAACAACCCCGCATGGAAGTGGCACTAACTGTAGTACCAAAAGATCATAATTTTGTCATATGAGCAGAAGAAGGAGTCAAGCCAATGACTCTAAACAAAGACTCTTCTTAGGAGGCAACCCAAGGGAAGTAAATTTCCTTTTTTACATTTTCTCATTTATTTTTATATGCATATATGTTTTTTGTTAGTTTGTTTCTTGCTTGTTTTAAGTTTTCAATCAAAATGAGAGAAAGAATAAAACAAACAAAACAAACATTTTCTCTTTTTTTATTGCTCCCAGAATTATATGGTCATGATTAAAGTGTGAATTGACTAGAGAATTTCATAGCAACTTTAGCATGTTTTTTTACTCTTGTGATTGGTCGATATGCATTATCTTTAGAATAGTACTGACTAGTAATAGACAAAGTCGGTGAGATTTTGAGCCTTATTTAACTGACACAATCATATCAGTATCATTGTCTTTTGATAATGCGTGGCCTTCATAACATATACATCCTAATTTTGTCTTGAATTTCTATACTATACCACATTTTTTTCACATTCATTAATATGAAAATGATTAGACATCTTTGTTTAATAAGCTATATTAGCCAAATAGCCTACCCATTATATGATTTTCCTTTTTGATAAGCCCCTTTGAGCCTTATTAGCCTTTCTTTTTGTATCAACCATATTACATGCTTTATATTTAGCAAAACATCCTACCTAAACCATAAAGCTAGTGGAACATTTGTGATTGTTGAGTTTGTGGATGTACAAAATTCTAAGTGTGGGGTTGTACATATGCATGGGTTGTTTAATGTTGGGATCTTTTGTTATGTCTGATTATTGAAATTCCCATGTTAATTTAGTTTCTTTTAATGATAAAAAAATAAAGGAAAAAAAGAAACAAAAAATTGAAAAAATTAATTAATGTATCAAGGAGAAATCACATATATGTTGAAAAGTTGTTTATGATTAATGCATCTTCCTAGAGTTGTAATGAATGTGTTATTTGAGTATGTTCAATATAAGGTAGATGTTAACTTGGAAGGTTCACTCTTGTGATTTTAATGTATTGTTGGCATAAATTGTATGAGTGATTCCTTTGAATTGATATATGCTTCAAGTGGTTTATATGTGAGCGCTGAATGGGGTTGTTAAATATAAATGTTGCATTTGTTATAACTGACAGTACCTAGTTTTTTATAAGTGTCGCTTTGTTTCACTAGCTTAATGGCTTTCATGATACTTGACCCAAATACTTCTCATCTTATCTTTGCCCACATTATAACCTTGAAAAGTATTTTGATCTATAATTTTGCATGTGAATAGTAGTGGTGGAGAAATGAAATGATATGTTAGTTGTGGGATGACATGATCATGAATAGTGTTGAGTATAGCCATGGATATATTTTAGTTAAACATATTTACTAAGTCTACCATTAGTTGCTTAATTTTTGAAGATGATGAATGTTGATTGATTATGAGTAAAAGCTTGGAATGTTAAATTCTTGCTATGATTTTTGAAAGTCATTCATCTTTAATTATGATTATGTATTCTTGGAACATATGGGAAATGAGTCAATGCTTTTAGGTCTTTGAGCTTAATTTTAATGTTTTGCCCGAGGACGGCCAAAAGCTAAGTGTGAAGAATTGATAGGTACTTAATTGATTATAAAATTATTCCATAACACTTAGTGATTGTCGACATGAAATTGCTTAAGATACTTACTTTGACTCATATGTGATTTTGGGCACAATTCAGAAACAAAGAAGTTAAAGAGTGTCGAAAGTACGATATTTAGGCCATTTTTCAAAGATTAATTTTCACTTGTTTTCTTGAAGAAAGAAGAAGAAAATTAAAAGACAAGAAAAAATGAAAACACGAAGAAAAGGACGCATGAAAATTAATGGACAAAGAAGAACACCAATATGGCAGTGCATAAGTACAAGCTGGCTGGATGATGGACGTCAGTACGTGCATATGTTTGCATGCATGCAAGGGACGTAAAGCATGAAGAGAAGCAGAAACGACTTGTAGTGGAGCATGAAACATAGCAGTAAAGAAGCAGAAATGCAACGCAGATGCATAACCAAGGATCAACTGAACGACAATGCAGGAGAAGGAAAGTATCTGCTTACGCAGACAACATCTGCATTCAACGTAGGCGTTGTGCGTTGTCTACGTTCAATGTAAATGTTATGCATTAAACACATTAAACGCAGCCTATGCATTTTACTTAAAAACGCACAGTATCAACATAGGTTTTAATCACAAGAGAATATTGACAGTGAACCAACAAAGTTTATTTGTCACATCAGTGAACATTAGCGAGGTTGGAGAGAAAACAGAAGAGTGGAAGCGCTTCAAGGGATTTTGTTGAGGAGAATTTTCATAGGGCTGAAGCATTTTCTTGAGAGACCCATAAAGGGTTGAGTTCTCGATGTCGGTTTGGAGGTGATATCAATGTTGACGACCCCAGGTTAAGTGTATTTCACTGTTTTTGTTGTTTCTTTCTCTCATTAGAAATTGATTGTGTTATCCTATGTTAATTGATTTGGATTTTGTGTATGGATAATTAAATTTTTGTTATTATTTGGTTATTTGTGTATGAACCCATTGGTTATTGTGAAAAGATGCTTTTAATGAATTCAGTTAATCGTTTATTTACAAACTCATTGCTAAAATTTTGATATAATTCGTAATTGTTATATTGAAATTCATGTGTAGCGACTAATGATTCGTAATCATTAGGGATAACATGACCTAGGTTAAATGACGCATCGTA
>JANVCL010000008.1:13123446-13141934 GCA_026546855.1 Erythroxylum incrassatum | reverse complement strand
TTTGGGTAGTCATAATGTCTTGCTAGAGGCCGCTTATGACTTATGGGCCTTAAAGTGTGATCAAGCTCATTGCCAACGTCAAATGAGCCTACAGGGTCGCATACAAAGAGTGATGTAATTTGGGCTTATTCTCTTGGGCCTAATTTGTTAGGCATTGAATAAATATATGTAGACATATCTATTGGGATGGATTGAATTAAGTTATCGGGCTTTTATTATATGAGATATAATGGGCTGAAACTTATTAGGCTTCAATGGGATTAGGTTTTCTCTGTAAATAGAGAAACTTAGGTCTTATTAGAATGTGACACCATTGTGATACGAAACCTTAGCCACCATCCGAGAGAAAACTGTGCGGCATTCGGAAAGGGTTTCAGAACGTGCTAGCACACGATAGCCGCTGCTCAGATCGTTCATACTAGTGTGGATACCGGTAGAGGGCATTCGCGTTTTGCAGTGTTTGCGAATTCGAAAAGAAATGACCAATCCACGTCAAAAAGGTATTTTCGTACATCCTATGTATTTTCAGTTATACTTGATGTCGTGTTATGGTCTTTTCCGCAGCGTATTGTGAATAATCAGGCCATACGCGATCCAACATGACCAATGCTATCGTTACTAGTCATTGTAATAACTAATTTATATTATTTTGAATATAGATAAACCATATATAAGTAGTGAGAGGTTAAATGGGTATAATAGAGAGTTTCTAAGAGCTTTGAGAGGCTAAAGAGTGCATGTTTGTATTATTTAACACATATTGAGCCTTTGATTATTGGTGTTAGTAAGAGAGAGAGAGATTTTAAAGTTCTTACGATTTACATTATGATGGTTTCTCTTGACTGTGAACAAGATTTCCAAATGATTACTCTTAACTCATGACAAAATAAGATGATTGTAACCATCCCTCGTCACCTATAATAAAAAAGGTATTATACAAAGGGATGCTCTTTATCCACTGAAGGAAGAAGATGGTGCGAATGGAGCTTGGGAAGTGGGCATAGGCTAAAGGTTGTTTGGATGAATTATTATAAATCAATTTTGTCTATCTTTTCTTACTTTCTTTAATTATTATTTTGATTGCTTTGTGATTGCCATATATGTATTTACCATAATCATTTATTATAATAAAAAATCATTCATTAGTATAAAAATATGGTAAAAAGTGAAATGATAATTGCTTAATTGTTCATATTTTTAGGTTGATGTTTAGTGCATCTCGCTTGTTTATTTCAGTGTTTTTATTGCTTTTAGTAGTTAATTCATTCATATTATGTTTTTAGGTTGTAATTTATTTGGAGAAAATGGAACAAATTTGGGACAAGTTTAAGATGACTTGGAACTATTTTGACCAATTTATAAAGTAGTTGGAAAAGTGCATAAGCACTAACACACTCATGTTAAAGTCAACATTCCTATGTTGATGGCAACATGCCATATTGACATCTTCTTTATAAAATAAGTTTTTTTAAAGTTCTATACAATTACACAACCATTAACATGCCCATTTTGATTCTCATGTTTATATTTCTGGTCCATGTTCACTCTAGATTGAAGACTTTCATGATTTATAATCAATATGGTCAATAATAAAGTCGTTTTAATGCTTGTATACCACTTAAAAGCCTAATTTTCAAACTATAAAAGGTAAAATTAAGAGGAAAAGAAAAAGGTAGGCTCGAGAAACATAAATTGATGACTTAAAGAGAACAAAGAACAAGTAAGGAAACACATTTGGAGTGGATTTCCATTTATCTAAAAGGGATTTCTTGAAGATTAAGAAGGATTTCCTCAAGTTTTGCTTGATTTCTAGTTTTCCTTTAATTTTGACGTTATGTTTAATATGATTAGGAACTAAATGCTTGTTGGTACCTAGATTAGATAAAACCCAAGATGGACCTTGTAATGATTTGTTTAATTTATTTTATTTTTTAGTTTCATTGAGATTCAATTATATGTTTTTATTTATTCTTGAATAAACATTTTTGTCAAGTTAAATTGTGTGTTATTTCATGCTTTTGAGAATGAGAAATTCTTTGTATGAATAGATCAAACATAATTAAAATGATTTGCATTCAAACCTAGATATAGGTCGTCATAAATCTTTTAAATTAGGGTCAAACCTAACAGTAAAATTTATAAATCGATTAATACAATTCTAAGGGTTTTAATTAGAAAGAGATTTCAATTAATTGACCTATGGTTAGTTGTTAATCATCTTGAGAAAGATATTAGTATAATTGAGGAATTTCCACGGTCCAATGAACTTTAAATTAAATTAATGTGTGAAGTCATAATTGCATGAGAAAGCTTGGGAGGATTTGAATTCCAAGTATCACTGTCTTTTTTATTGTTTATTACTTTTATATTCATTCTATTTAATTAATTATCTTGAATTGTTTTAGTTTATAGTTTTAATTTTGAATTTTATTAACCATCATCAACATAATTTGTTATACTAAATAATAAAGAGACGGATAGTACTAGTATTTTTAGTCCTTATGGGATTGACCTATACTCTTCTGTGTTAGTTACAACTACACCATTTGCTTATGATTAAAATATAAATCAACATCGTGAATACATACATTTTACCCACATCTGTCATCTATGGACTAACATTTATTGCTTATGGTTTCACGACAACATTAATTACTTAGGCATCCTAGGCTAAAACTAACATTAATTCAAATATTACAAATGTTTTCTTCCAGACCTTTGAGCCCTCCTAATGGAGATGTAATGAAAGTTGACACAGGAAAAAGTGATATTCATTCATCATTAAAGCAAGTGAAAAAATTGAAATGAACCAAGAGTAATAATAATGATAAGTCCTCTTTCTTCTTTGTTATTTTGAACCTTATTATTCATTTTCATTATTTTCTTTTAATTTTAATCTTCTCTTTCCCTTTCTATTTTCATCTTATTATAAGGACGTTGACATTTAAAAACTGGAAAAGTATTATTTGGATATCATTGAATAGCATTCTTAACCTTTTATGACATAGTTTTGGGTGTCATATAATATGCTTGTTTTTATTTTCTTTTAAACCTAGTTTAGTTAGGATCATATTTTCAGAATAAATTAAACCTCATTTGGACTCTTTGTTCTTAAATTCCTATACCAAAAGAGGATTTTTCGAATAATTAGGCCTTATACTTAATGCCTAAGTACTTGGTATAGGCCGAAACTTAAAATAAATCTTAAAATAATAATTTTCTTATTTTACTTATTATTTTTCAATTGTTAAATGATTCTATGATGCGAGAGAGGTGGATCCACTTTATAAAGAAAACTATTAAGAAACAAGATAAGACTTAAAGAAAATATAAGAGAAATTAGTCCCAAAATAGAATTCAAATTAATCTAGGTTGAAACCTACAAACTTATCCCTAACCTTAAGCTCACAAAACTTAAAATCTTAAGTCAAGCCATAGATGTCAAGTCATTAATTCCTATTTTTTCCCTCCACTTCTAAATCAAATCTAAAATTCATTGGAAGCCCTAAGGACTAGATAGAAACCCTAGACAATCCCTTTATCCCTTATTTCATTTTTATTTTCAAGATGTAAGACACATATCTAGGTATTTTCTCCATTTTAAGCCTTAAAAACCAACTTTAGGGATTTAGTTATATTTTCAGACCTTAGAACCTAGCTCCAAACATTTTATTTTGTTAGTTCTTAGATGGCACATAAGTGGGAGTGAATTGTCCTTTTTTCCTATTTGAAAACTAATCAACAAATTGCCCATTCTAATGAATGATTATGGAAACTTCATATAGAACAATAATAAAATAAATACAGTAAAAAAGTGTAGAAAAAAGAGATAAAACCAATTTATAATAATCTGGCGAAACAATTTGTAGCCTATGTCTAGTCTCTAAGCTCCATTTGAGAATTCACTATCTTCTTCCTTTAACGGGTAAAGATCAACTCTCCATGCAACATCGGCTTTGCCATGGTGAAAAAAAATAGTTACAAAGGTTAAAAGGAACCCTCTAAAGTGTATTTCAATCAATTTCTCTAATTACAACAAGTATACCATTTAAAAACTCTCTCTCTTGCTTATATCAATAAATAAATACTTAATAAGCATTATGTAATGCATACATACACTCTCTAGCCTTTAAAGGCTCTTAGAAACTCTTTAGTATGCCTATGAATCTTTGGTATGCCTATGAATCTTTTTTTAACTCATACACGATCTATTTATACTTAAAATAACAAAAAATAATTGTAAGAAATAAAAACTAACCATTACATGAATAGTAAGAATGATATTGGTTGACCAATCTGACATATTAGTCGAATTAATATACTATATTAGTTGACCAATGTATCGACAAATATTGATTAAAAAAAGTCTCAACATATGATTTTTTTGTCTTTTAGAACACATTTTCAACCATTAAGACATTAGTTTACTAATTTGTGACAATGATCAACTAATGTATTAACCAATGTACCAACAAACTCATGGTACATATTTTTACTAACGTTCAAGAGACATTGGTGAATCAATCTATATATTATCAAACCAATATACCCAAAGAAAAGTTTTTAAAAAGTTTTTAAGTTCTTTCAAAGATCAAAACACATTATGGTGAAAAAGACCTGTTCATGAACCGTAAATGCACGATTGTCAAAGTAAGTAATAAATTGGTAAGAACCGAATCGTGTCCACAGGGATTATGAGAAAGTTCAAATCTATGCTAGCTAACAGTGTTTGAAATCGGGTTGAGTGAAATTTTAGGAAATTAAAAGCAATGTAAAGAATTAAAAAAAAACTCAAAAAATTTTCTAAACAACTTCCCAATTCAATGCGATCAAAATAACTATGAATGTGACAAATCTATGCAATAACTAATTAAGAAAAGAGTGCAACAATTGACTAATTAAAAGTATTAACTCCAATGGGGAATGACTTTCTCTTAGGGAATGAAATTTTTGCCTGCCTTAATATTGAATTAGCTATCCTCCACAAATAAAAAATCCTAACCTTGTAGGTGAATTTTAAGAGCAATTAATCCCCTTCTCCCAAAGGTGAATTAATCTATCCACTCTAGATATCACTTAGTAATCCCTTACTTAAGTTTTTCCTAGAGTTCCTTAAGTCCACACTGAAATCTTCAATTTTCACCTCCTAAGTTTCTTGAGTCTCCCTAACTCATAAGAAAATCCTAGCCAAAATTTCCTTCAATCTTCTCGCAAACACCCCCCCCCCCCCGTTTTTTCAAAAGTGAATTTATACCAAGCTAACTTCCAATAATCCAAAGTAAGAACAATTAAACCCAAGGAAAATTAACAAGTATATGAATATCCAGTTATGAATTCCAGCAATATTCAATATTAAAGCATCACAAAAATATCAAATTCCTAAGAGAAATTAAAGTTCCAGCTACAAATCATCATGCTAAGCAATCCACAAGCATAGACCTTAGACAAACTTATGAAGGAATCAAATATAAATGAAGAAAAAAGCTCCAAACAGCAGCAGAAATCAACGTGCTTTAGGTGGAGGCTGTATTGTTTTTTAATAGAATAAGGTTACTTTTTTGTTGCTCGGTGGAGTGATGTGCTTCAGTGAGTGGAGCGTGTATCCAAGTGGGGGGCAACTATTGTTAGAGGCTGATGCCCTTTCATTAAATAAAGACTGCGGTTTTATGTCTTAGCGAAGAGTGGATGCTTGAATGGAGGCTATTGCGGCGTGGAAGTGGGCTAGCGTGTGAAGGTAATGAAGGTGTTGGATGCAGTTGCATTGTGCTGGCATGAAGGCAGTGAGGGGCGTTGGAGTGAAGGTTGCCTGTTGGTGAGTGAATGGAAGGTGTCTTCTTGCGTGAATGGAGGCTGGAGCTTATAGCAATCAAAGAGTGAGTGTAGGGTTTTAACGAAGTGGGGTTGTGTGTTTGTGGAAGGGGCGAGAGTATGCGTAAATGGAGCCAGGTGGGGTTGCGGTTTTGGTGAAGGTAAACGGCGTGGAAATGTGGGTTGTATGGTTTTGGGCTGATGCTTGTGTGAGTGAATGGAGGTTGCTACTTTGGTTTGTAAAATGGAGGGAGTGGTAGCCATGGAGGGTCAGTGAAGGCTGCTGCTATGTTTCTTTTTTTCAAACCACGCTAAACCCTCCCTTTAAACGCTAATGGTGATGTCGTATTGCTGGATTTTTAAAGGCCAATTAAGCTACGTTTTAAAGCAAGGAGGACCTCTAAAGATGTTGTCATTTGGTGTGCAAGGAAGGCTCCAAGGGCTGCCATTTTGGATAGGTTTTTGACTCTCAACACATTTGGCTACCATTTTGGACAGCCTCTTTAATGCTTCTCTAATTCATTTCTTTTGTCACTTTGTTGGCTACATTATGGACAGCCTTCCTAGCTCCTAATGGCTTCAAAACTTCATACTTTAATCTTGAATTTGTATTCCATCATTAAATCTACATGCAAAATCAATAAGAACACAAAATGAGCAATTAAACATAAAAATAGGAATGAATTCAAATGAAATAACATATAAAAATATAGCAAAATCTTTTCATATCAAAACCTAATTCAAATCTATATCAAAAGTTTCTCAAACTAAGATATATATCTAGGCTTTTTTTCTCTATTTGAAAATCTTAAGATTCATTCTAGGTACTTTTCCACTTTTCAAGCCTTAAGTTTGTTCCTTTCTTTTAAATTTAATATCTATGTTCCTTTCTAGGCATTTCATTTTTATGCAATGTCAACATACTTAATTCTAGGCCTTTTTTTCTAATTTCAAGAGCTATGATCCATTCTAGGCATTTTCTCAATTTCAAATATAAGATCATTTATAAGAAATCCATTTTTTTAAAATGGTAGGTAACACTATAAACTCCTAGGTATTTAACTATTTGGTTTGATTTCCATTTACTCTATGTTTCACTCTAGATATTTTATTTTAAGCCATAGGAAAAATCATAAATTCCTAACCATTTAACCAATGTACTTTGATTTACTTTACATTTAAGTTTATTTCTTCTTTAAGATCCACACTTAATAAAAAACTTAGATAACCACTTAGGCATGTAAAATAGGGTGTTTAACACCTTCTATATATTATAATTTGACCCTCTTGAGTCTTTTTTTCGTTAGGATACCCAGTTCCTTACCTTTGAATTTTCTCTATCTTTCCTTTATAAGGTAGGTTCTTAACTCTATTACATATTAATTAAATTTTTTGGTTCTGTCTATTGAAGGCATCTAAAAATGTCAATGATAACTATTTTTTATCCCTCTCCCAGAACAAGTCTTGCTTGTCTATTTGGTTGTTTTTAAGGGGGCAAAAGCCAACAAAATCAAATTTGTTATATTAGTAAAATTTTATAAAGGCCAAAGAAAGATATGAAATGATGGAGAAGGCAGCTTTGACACTAGTGATCTTTGTAAGAAAGCTCAGACCTTATTTACAAGGTAACTTGGTGAATACAGTCAAATACATACCACTATGACAGACATTGTATAAGCCAGACTCTTTGGCGGAACTGAATGAATATGACATCTGGTACGTACCAAAGATGTCTTCTAATAATTCCCCAGCAACTGTAAACTTGGTGGAATGCATAGGTAGGCCATTATAACAAATAATGGCTGTAGAGCCTGTTGCAATATAAATGACATCTATTGCTAAGTCAGATAGAGGGAAAGGTAAAAGTGTAGGAGTCCGCTTAAAGGGCATAACGAAGTAGAATTTAAATATATGTTAAGGCACAATTTCTAGGCCTCGAATAATAAGTCAGAGTACAAGGCTTTGTTGTATGCCATTAGAATAGCATTTCACCTAAAATTGAAGTGTGGCAAAGGATAATGACAATTAAACCTGTATCACAAGCATGTTGTTAATCATATGACCATTTTCAATCAAATACTAGTCAATTAGTATGGAATGGATATCCTATGATCCTCTCCTCCTAATCTCCTATAAAGAAGTAAATCAGATTTTTCCTGGTAGTAGTTGATTAATTCATAAAATTGATGAAAGCTAAATTTTATGCCATGATAACTATTAGAACTATGGAATAACTCATGAAAGTCTATATAATAAGCCTTTATCTGTTATTACAAATAATGGCCCTCAATTTTAATAGAAAAGGATTCTACCAATCTTGTGGAGAATAAGGATGAAAAATGGTTCATATATGTCACTCATTCTAAGACAAATAGCTTGGTCAAAGTGATGAACATGAGCATTATTCAAAGACTATGTACATGAGTAGAAAAGTATGAAGGAACTTGAGTAGACCAGATTTATTCCATCCTTTGGGTATACAATGCTACAGATTTATCACCAACTTATCTAAAGGGATAGAACTAATAGGATAGAGAGACATATTAGACCTTTCTGTATTAGATTCCCTACTCAAATCCTTTAATAAGTACAAAGTCATCATATGTGGATTTGGTTGTGGACTTAGGCGCCTAAGAGCAGACTTATGGGTAAGCAAGTCATTAATACTCACAGGTTATCAATAGCTAGATCTAAGTGCATTGACTTGTTCATCTCCTTACACTTGTTAAAGCTACAGATGGAGAATGTGCTAACATTGTCATATTTTAAGTCTTAAAGGACTAGGTATTTTAGGAAGCCGCAACACACACCTATGTTGTAATATGCCCTTCTTGAAAACTGAATATTTATCTTTAACATCTCATTTTAGATTGAAGCCTCAATTTGAGTCTAAATCTTTTGTTTAATATTAACTTGTCTAATTCTATCCAATTCAAAAGATGTCGTCGTTCTATTTAAAGATTTATTTTCTTTTGCTTCCAACGCAACGGCTAATAGTAAAATTAAAATTAAAATTAAAATAATAAAAATTTTAAAAATAATGTAACAGTTATTAGTGATTGGTTGTGGCTTAAAATTTAAACAAAAATGACATTTTTAACTGAACAGAATTAAGCAAAGTAATATTAGACAGTTGATTTTAGCCTCTTCCAATTTAGGCTTCTCATGCTTATTATTGATCTTCATGCCTTTGATACTGGTCTATATAGCTCGGGGGCCCATCTATGTTGGCTTATTGTCAGCCTTGATTTCAATGAAAATGTTGGCCTCGTCAGCATTTTGGTTATATTACATTTCCCAAGGTGCTTTGGCTCCCTCTTTCTCTTTCTTAGAAGCATCGTCCTTTTAACGAATTGCAAACATAAGTTTGCGAAGATGTATCCCTAAAAATTAGAATTCAATAATGAAGATTAATATAAAAGCGATAGAGCATGAAAAAGCAACATATTGGCCTATTGATCAATATTGTCTACTTATGACTACAATTCTCCCTTTAGTGGCAATTCCATAAGACGAGGGAGATTCTTAAAATCTAGTAAAGCCTTCATTGTGTGGCTAGGAGAGCTTCTAATTTTCGTCTCTCGCTGAAACCTAAACCAACCTCGAATGTTTCTTCTGCACATCTCATTATCGTAAAGTATGAAGTTTAAACGCGTGGAAGAATATCTCACCAATTTAAACCTACCAAAAGGGAATGAAAGACTAGGAGATAAGATGAAATCTAATCAATTCTATAACATTCTCTTAATTTTTTTAATTGGAAAACGACTTTATCATCAAATGTTAACATCATAACAATCTCTAATAATGTCTGATGAACTTGAATACAAGAAGAATTATGGATGACAAATATATTTGACATTACATAGTTTGTATGATATTGCATGTATTAGAGTGTCTATATAAAACGAATTTGAAAATGACTTTATCATCAAATATTTACATCATAACAATCTCTAATAATGTCTGATGAACTTGAACACAAGAAGAATTGAGATATAAAGATGACATATATATTTGACATTACATAGTTTGTATGATATTGCATGTATTAGACTGTCTATATAAAACGAATCTGAAAATGATTCCTCCCATCCAAAATATATAAGTTGAAAATGTTTAACTTAAAACTCCATAAGAAGACTTGTCCTTTACCATATAATATTCTATTTAACACACTGGAAGCGTAATTGAAGAACAGGAGTGGACTCGAAAATGCCCATCATTCTTTAACACGCCAAAGGAATGGAATAGTTGAGTATTTGAGTTATTAATCAAGATGATTATTGGGTTTAGTAACTCGTGGCTTATAAAGTACTAGAGTTGGATAGAGTTTTTTTTTTTTGACAAAATAAACCAAAGTAATGTTTAAGCACACGTTTTGTCATTTGACATGAAAAGCTATATGACACAAAAATTGTCAAAATAATTGAAAAGCACAACAGCTCAAATCGTCATCAGCATGCAGAACTAAACTTGCAGTAACATCTCTTTCACCAACATAATACCTACACCTATTGAAATAAACCACTTTGCTATTCAAAACCCTTAGTCTTCAATTGATTAGGGTGCAACCACAATCCGCCCTGCAACTTGGTCAAGATCCCGTTGACCGCTTGAAGTGATTCTCCTTCCACTGATACAACAAGAACATAAGAACTAATGTCAGAGAAAGATGGAAGGTTGATGCGTCAACTCATAAGCTCGTATAGTCTGCCACTTGAAATTTTTGCTGACCACAAAATGATATTTACTAAACCACGTAATGTTTGCGCAAATCAAAATACAAAAACTCACCCCTTGGGATCAAAATCAATAATGTTCATTTGCTGCAATTGTTGCAGAATGTGACGGGCAACAGCACCACTGCTCTTGCAAAAATGGGGGGGACGACTTCCATTCCTCTTGCTCCCTCCATAAATTCGACGGAATGCGCCCACACCAAGGCCTCCTCTCAAGTAGATTTTTCTTGCCATGGAGGCTAAACAAAGATTAAACATCATTGTATAAGCACCAAAAAGTTATATAATTTACATCGTAACTATTATACGTACAGATTCTTTCATATCCAACTGCAAACAAAAGGGTGTGAGAAAGTGAGGCCTACCAGCTCTAATGTAGTACCAGTCGGGGTCATAAGGTGCAAGCTCCTTTAATCTACCAGTTTTCACAATATCGGTCCACGTGGGCAGCTCAATCTGAGTCCATAAACAAAAGAAATATTAGATTTTAGGCTCTATTCATCAATGCACATAGTCTTTGAAAAATAGTTTAGGCAGTATTTCTTATATGTATGATATGATTTATCAACACAACACCAATTCAAAGGTTCAGAGGGTCCCCCAATATTAGAACTGCAAAATGCTCAGGACTAGCCGTTGATCACTTTTCTTCTTACAATGGTCCAGAAGAACAAGCTCTAGTGAGGAATCTACTAGGTGCCCGCCAGTAGACAAGTGTAAAACATGGATTCAACTTGATAAAAAGAGTTCCACAAAAGCATATAAAGTCGCAAATTCTGCACTTGCAGCCAAGCACTCTATTTTATTTTCATTAGTAAGACCCGATGCACTTCTTTACAGAGAAAAAAAAATGTGAAAACCAGCAACATCTTTCAATTCCACCCTTTCCTGCTCATCCTAATATTATTATATAGGGTCCATTTTAGTTGGATTGATTTTGTCTTTTTTTTTTTGGCCGTCTCATTTCATTTGCTGAGTGAAGGTACCAGGTCATGCTTGAAATCTATATACAATCCATCTATTATTAGGAACGATTATCTGTCCTAATGTAGAGTAAATTGATTTGTTACCCAACTCAATAGCCTTTGCCCTTTAATAATGACCATTTTGTTAGAAAAAGCAATGTCTACAATAAAAATTATTTTACTGGCAGAAAAACTTGCTAAATTGCTTAAAAGCAATCAATGTTATTTCTCAAATATAAACATGTAGGCGTGTATAAGATTCACTTCTACTCATATTAGTTTACAATTGAAACAAAGAGTGAAAATTTTGAAATAAGCAAGATGTTACATTTGTAAGGTTTGTAAAGATCAGCCATTCAAATATTCATCGGAATGATTTCAATGATCATAGGCATTAGTAAGCACTCAGCATATCTTAATTGTTTATATATAAAAACTTACTCTAACACCAAATTGACCAGGCAGAAAGTTAACCTCAACAAATCAGTAGCACGAAAAATCGAGTTGAAACAAAATAACAAAACCTCAAACTGCATACAGCAGTTTTAGGAGTGAAAACAAGTGTTCCCAACAAGGAATAGCAAAAATTGTCTCAACCCGTCACCAAATTCATCTAAATTCCATATTTCAAGAGGAACCCACATGAAAAATTTAAACAAAGATCAAAACATAATCAAATAAAACTACATATAAACAAGAGTAAGTGTTGAGTGTGTGTGTGTGTAAATATACTTAATATTACCTTTCCGGACCGCTTGAGGTGGGCAGAGTAAGCCCTAACGAATTCGTGAGGTGAGACATCCTTCACAGTCTTAGCGGTCGCCATGTCGAAGCTTGACCCCTCTCCAATGGCGAAAAGCTACAAGGGCAACCAGCTCTCTCTTGTTAGGGTTTTAGCTTAGCGTACTTAAAAAGAGCTCCTTACCTTGGGCTGTCTACAACCCACCTGACCCGTTTGGCCCAACCCAATTACTTCGTATTTGTTTATTCAAGCCCAAAATTGGGTATATTAATATTTTTTAAAAATTTCAAAATTCTTTAAAAAGAGGTTAGTGGTCAACATGCTGTTTTTGGGCAAATCCCAAAAGGCCACACCTACACCCACTATTACATCTCCTTTTTCGCTTTCTGTGCCTTTTGCTACGACTTGACTTCTTAAATATTAAATAGTAAATTGGCATTTCCACATATTACCCGATCCTATGTCTCTGTCACCATTAACTATAATGCAGCAACTCCTTCCGTGACATCCCTCTTTCCCCTTCTACTGATCCTCCTTCAGGTCTCTCACGTTCTCATTGTTCGCGTTTTTATTTGATCCCTTCACTAGTTTCTCTGCATTGTTGCTATACCCAACTTGTTAGCTTCATTTCGACTTCTCCTCTTGGCTTCCCACATTTTCTGCTCCTTGTTCATGCTCTCGCTTCTGATGTTCCTTCACTTGGGATTCCAAACTTATCATTTTATCTTATCCATTAGCTAGTTTTTGTGTTCTGTAGTACATGTCAAACTTGTTAGCTCCGTTTTGATTTCTCTTAACGTCTTTGATCTGTTTATCTAGTATGATTCATCACACATTTGTTTAATTCTGTTATCTTCTTCGGTGCTCTTGTTCATCGATCACGTTTGGCTGATTTTGATCCCCCCCTCCCTATTTGTGTCTGTCCTTTTCTTTTCTGTTTTGATTTTTGGTCATCTGGGAATTTGTATTGAGCCTTTTCGCTGACTTCTGCACAGGAATGAATAGATGGAGACCGTTTTACTGCTTAGACCAACGTTAAGCATCCTTCCCAGCCAATACCTTACTTGTTCAAGCAGTTGTAACAAGAATGCTTCAAATTTGTGTCTTGTGCAGCGCCCATTGATCTTTCCCATTACATGGAGAAGAAAAAGGTTTGCTTTTTAGTTACTTATTAAATTGAAGTTTAATAATTTTTATTCGTTAATATTAGCTTAGCTCCGTGGAAACTTTGATCATATGGTATTTAAAGCTTCATATATCATGGTTTCTATGGAATTCGTGCAGGAAACTGTGGTATAATGAAAACTGGCAATGCAAATCGAGAACTATTGTTTTATCGAGTATGGTAAGCTTAAATGCCAATTTTGTCGCTGCTTAAATTCCAAGGTTACACACGATACTTTGATCTATGAAGTAGTTCATGAATATTCTAAAGGTATCAGGATGCTGAAGGGCATGAAAATCCAAGTACGAGTTTACAAAGAAGACAGTGATATGAATGAAGTTGCTTCATGTAATATTTGTTTGTTTTTAAAAAGAATAAGCAGGTCTTGGGAACAAATGTTACTTCCAAATACTAAGAAATCATGATGACTTTACTTTATGGATGAATGTGATTTATCTCTTTGATTCAAAACTGAAACAGTAGATACCAAATTTTAGAAAAGAAACTTATGGTTGCATGATCTGCAAAGCAGGATGATTCTAATGACACCTTCATGGATGTGGACGGTGATGGGGATGATATTCCATCACAGAGAAATCAACCATTGAAGAGTGAGGAAAATGAACTAATGGCAGCTAAAAGAGCTCTTTCTGAGGTCCGATCTCGACTGGAAGTAACTGAAAAAGAAAGGGATCAGTTGCTTGAAGAGTTGGCTGATTCTGAGGTTAAACAGCAGGAAAACATGGCCAACATAGCGCTTGACAAAGACTTGGCTATTGCAGAACTTGAGGCAGCTAAATCACTGTTCAATCAGAAGCTTCAGGAGACGGTGGAAGAGAAGTTTAGCCTGGAATCTAAGCTAGTTCTCGCAAAGGAAGATGCTGTGGAACTTGCTGTGCAAGTAGAAAAGTTAGCAGAGATTGCATTCCAACAGGCAACAGCTCACATACTGGAAGATGCTCAACTGAGGATCTCAGCTGCTGAAACTTCTGCTGCTGAAGCAGCTTTTCATATTGAAGAACAAATTAGGAATGCAGCAGAAGGCACCATAATGTCAATTGTTGAACAATCAAAAGATGCTATAGAAAAGGCGCTGTATGTTGCAGAGAAAGCTAGTGACCATGCAGCCAAATCTGCAACCGTCTTTACTGATGGTAGTAGTCCAGTTGATGAAATTGTTTCGGTCCAATCCGAGAATGTTAGACTGCAAAATATTGTAAATGATTTAGAATCTCAATTATTGATCACACGAGATGATCTCAATAAGTTAAAGGTGAAACTGGAACAAGTCCATGCACAAGTCAAAGCCTCTGAAATCCGAGCAGATGATGCTGAGAAAGCATTGCTTGAACTTCAGGAGTCGAGCAGACTAAAAACTGTCAAACAGGAAGAAGATATTAAGAATTTGGTTGATAAAATGAAGAAAGATGTCGCAGAAAGAAAGAAGGCTGCTTCTAAGGCATTTAAGGCTGAACTGGAGAGCATCAAGGCTGCCATTGATGCTGCCAAAGAAACCTCATGTTCAAGAGACCATGCTTACATTAGGCGATGTGAGGCATTGCAAAGATCATTAAGGGCAGCTGAAGCTGCTTCAGCAATGTGGAGACAGAGAGCAGAAACTGTGGGATCATTATTGGTAAAGAATGAAGGTGATGAAGATGCGATTCTTATCGCAAATGGTGGGCGTATAGACCTTTTGACAGATGATGATTCACAGAAGTGGAAACTTTTAAGTGATGGCCCTCGTAGAGAAATACCACTATGGATGGCAAGGAGAATAGGGACCATCCGTCCCAAGTTTCCTCCAAGAAAGATTGATGTGTCTGAAGCATTAACTTCACAATTTTGTCCGATGGAGTCACTCAAACCTGATGAAGTGTGGTCAATTGCTCAAGCAAAACCAAAGGAAGGTGATACACTCATTGAACATGTGTTTGAGAAAGAGACAATAGAAAAGAAGCGCAAGGCTCTAGAACGGGTTCTTCAGAGAAAGACTATAAAATGGCAGAGGACCCCAGAAGAGACAAAACTAGGTTGGTTTTCTTTTCTCATCATCGCAGTTTTATATAGTGATGTAGCTTTTTTGAAGTATGGTCTTTATCTGATGAAAGTGTCTTGGGCTTTTACTGCAGAGCCTGGAACTGGAACGGGACGTGAGATTGTGGTTAGTACAGAGAAAAACTGTCACAGCAAAAAAATTGGATTGGTTTCTTGTTCTACTGCATTCTTTTTGTTATCTTGCTCCTTTTTCCATGAAATTATATCCTAAACGCGCTAATATATTACTAGGATCTGGCATACGGTAATTTTGATTTCCATGGACATGTCTTATTGTTTCTCAATGTCATTTGCTAAACATGCCAAAAAACACAACCCTTGAACCCATCTTTTTTTAATTCCTTTGATCAAATCTAATGAATTGGTTACGTCATGTCTCGTGTGATTCATCATTTATGAAATTTGTTGGTCTATATTTAAATTGATCTATATATTGTCAAACTTCATCCCTTCCTACCTTCAATCCCATTTGCAGTCAATGCCAAATTTACTTGCGCATCTACAACAAGGAAAAGTACATTTGGTTATCTCCACTCTTGAAGTCTGATGACTTTAATTAATTTAGTATCTTGTTTGTTTGACATGAGGAATTCCTTTAAAGACTTTGAAACTTTAGAGGGAATTCAAAGTTATTTTTCCAATAAAATTCTTGAGCATTGTATTTTGTGTTTGTTGGAATTTAGGTGGGATGATTAAGTTTGTTGAAAATCTACTTCAGATTTGTTTATGGATCTTCATTCTAATTGATTTATTTGAGGAAACAAAGTATAATTGCTTTATTTATCTTTAAACAAATTATTTACGTGATATGTGCCAAATCATTGTCAAGTTCCAATCATAATCTGGATCTTTTGGGATCAAACTGCAATTTGTAAGATTTAATTTATGTGTCACTGGGCTACAACAGGCCAGATATCTTTGATTTTTCCAGGCCGCTTAAAAGTTGAAGCACTTAGTTTTATGCTTCAGTTAGACATGCATCCTCATTTTCTGCGAGCTTTTACACGTCAACTTCATCATGGAAAATGCTGGGCTGGCATCTTGTATATTTTTCAAACATTTACTTCTTGTAGATCTACAGTGCACCAAATGAAAGAACTTTGTGCATTCCAGATGATCCTTATGAGCCTTGATTTTGGTTTCTGACGCATGCAATTTCTTCATCTTATTTTGTTATATATGGAGTTGACAGCAATTGTTGGGTCACTTTCTTTACATCTCGTCCTAAGGATGCTTTTTTCATGTTATCATCTTCTGTTGGCATATTGGTGAGAATAAGGATAGGCTTTTCAAGTCAAAAGAAATGGTACAAGTTGGAATGGGTTGACTAATAAAAGTCTCAAATTTCTAGGGCCCTGGAAGGTGACCTCATCATGTTTGTATACGAGGCCTGAGAGCAAATGCATCATAAATTTCTGTTACTAGATATGTAGTTGATGAAACCGAGTTAGAGATATTTAAAATCTCTTCTCCTTTCCCAGTAATCTTTAGAGTTGATTTCACATTTTAATGTCAAAAATTTAGCTTTGCCTATAGTGAAACCAAGTTGCGGAAAATGTAGGAATATCTCCTCCCCTTTCGCTGTCTTTCTAGTGTTTATTCCACTTTGAACGTAACTTTTTCATATAGTAAAACTTAGTTTCTTATTCAAGTTTCAAGGATTCAACTGGGAAAGTTGGAGAAGAAAATGGTACCTGGAATTAGCTCCTAAAGCTGCTGATCTATCTCAAAGTGGGATAACAGCTGTCTGGTTCCCACCTCCAACACAATCTGTTGCTCCTCAAGGTATGTCTCCATCTTCTCTATCTTCAATTGTCTCTGCCTGGAAGTTTTTGTACATTGTTTTTCTGAACTAGGTTCTGATTAACATGCAGGTTATATGCCTTCTGACCTCTACAACTTGAACTCGGCCTATGGTTCTGAGGAAGAACTGAAGCATTGTATAGAAGAACTGCATTCCCAAGAACTTTTGGTATCCTTTGATTCTAAACTTGAAAGGATAAGTCCTAGGCATTTGAATTGCAAACATAAACAATTTTCAGCAGCAGTTCCTAATACAGCAGTTTTAACATGTATTCTTATACAGTAAATACAATGGATTACTTGGCACTTACGAAGGTGCCTTTCCATTGGAAGAGAGAAAAATCAAGTGAATGTGCATGAGTAAATATGCTAGTCATTGATCAACTTAATAAAATTTGGTGATTGTATAGTTGAATCGTTCTTGTTAGATCTTCCTCCTGTCCTAGAAAAGTTGTGGTTTTGATGTTATCACTTTCTATTTGGGTTTAGTTACTAGTGAGGAGATCTATTTGTGTAATAAATTAACCTTTCTTTAATCAGAAGGAATTTTGGTTGTTTGGTCTGATTCTTACTGTTCATTTCTGTGAGAAAGTTAACTTTGCCATCTTGTACAACACATCTATATGTTTCTCAAAAGAACTTTCCTTTATGCAGTTTTACCTGAATAACAGCTTAACCTTTTATGTTAATTGACCAAGATGATGTTTTTTTGTCCACCCATAATTTCTCATTGTTATGTTGTCTATTACTGAATCTAAAGAACACTGGAGTATGGAATATCTCTTTTCTTATTGAACAGAAATATAGGTGATGCATGTTTCTTTAGAATCATACATAGCATCTTTGGATTGACAAATTATGTTGTCTCTTGTTATAGGCCTTGGGAGATGTTGTACTAAATCATCGATGTGCACAGAAACAGGTGTGATTTTTGCTACTGCTAGGACTTTGAAATATCTGTTTTTGTCTATTGATATATACTGTTATAATATTTTATCAGTGTTAAACATCCATGTGCCCTTGGGCACAATGCATGCTCCTTGATTATTGAATCCTTGGCTTAATAATTTGCTTGCTAAACATGTACTGAGCTAATGTTTTTGTGACTGGCCAAAGAAAAGTAAACACGTCCACTTGATTCTATTTAACCAAGCAAGCTATTTTTTGAATTTCTAGTCTTTAATTCTGTGGTCTAGTGCTCATCT
>JANVCL010000008.1:13107890-13122394 GCA_026546855.1 Erythroxylum incrassatum | reverse complement strand
CATCTCTTGATAAATTGATGTTCTCTTTGATTTCAGAGTCCAAATGGTGTTTGGAACATCTATGGTGGAAAACTCGCATGGGGCCCTGAAGCAATTGTCTGCGACGATCCAAATTTTCAGGGCCGTGGAAATCCTTCAAGTGGTATGTAAACTATAGAAATAGTTTATTATTGGATCACAAAGAGACGCCCTAGGTTTTTGATTCCTTGCAGGTTGTTCAACCTATTAGTAACAGGGTTGAGATGTATGTTTCACAACCCATGGTCCTCATCAAAATGTCTTAAATATCTCCTGATTTGATCTGCTTTAAGATTAAACTTGATGTATATTCTGAAACTTTTAGGGAACATTTTTGACTAACATTTAATGTTGTGAGCATTGGACTCCGCATTCCGTTGTGTAAGCTAAATATTTTCCGAGATAGGAATTGTTCTTGTGAAGCCATTTCCTCACAATGACTTGCATAATTCAACTGTCTATCCATGTTGCACTTTTCTTAAAATACACCACATGTGATACTGAGGGCTGCTCTGAATCAGCTAGTATCAAAACCAGCCCTGCAAGTGGAGCATTTGATTGACAAATTCTTATTGAGGTTCTTTCTCTTTCTGATTAGACATCTGTTAATATCCTGTGCAGGGGACATCTTCCATGCAGCTCCAAACGTTGACCATTCCCAGGAATTCGTCAGGAGAGATATAAAGGAGTGGCTAAACTGGCTTCGAAGTGATTTTGGGTTTGATGGTTGGCGCCTTGACTTTGTCAGGTACTGGAAACCCTTAAAAGTAATTTGGAGTTGACTCTCTTTTTTCTGGTATTTTTTTGGCATCATGACTGCGCCATTTGTTTGCAGGGGCTTCTCTGGTACATATGTCAAAGAATATGTCGAAGCCTCAAATCCTGCTTTTGCTATAGGAGAATACTGGGACAGTTTAGCTTATGAACATGGTAACTTGTGTTATAATCAAGGTGATCTTCGGAAACTCAGAGCTCAAGTCTTTAGTTTTAATAGTTTTTTTCCCCTTCTGATTGATAAGTAAACAACAAAAATCATTTTGTTGGTTAATAATCTGGACCTGCTAAAAACCTAGACGCTCATCGGCAAAGGATTGTCAACTGGATCAATGCAACAGGCGGCACTTCCTCGGCATTTGACGTCACAACTAAGGTAGTCTTTGGCATTAACTCTCATTTCTAGGACATTTCATAATCCTGAAACCTTTAATGTGTGTTCCATGTTTGATCAAAAAATGTTCCAACATTAAGTTTATTTTCACAAAGTGGTAAATTTGCAATTCTTTTCTGATTTATGATATGATCAACCTTTAAGCTTTCCCACTGCTTAAAAAAATCTCAAATTCGACCTCATAACTCGTATTGTTATAGTGCATCTCTTTCATTATTCCACAATGATGGTCCTTGCATTTTATACAGGGAATACTTCACTCTGCTTTACTCAACCAGTACTGGAGATTAATAGATCCACAGGGAAAACCTACAGGAGTGATGGGATGGTGGCCATCCCGTGCAGTTACATTCTTAGAGAACCATGATACAGGATCAACTCAGGTTCCCCTTTCTCTGTCTTTCTCTTGTGAATACAGAGGAACAATTCCTCTTATTGAAATGTAATTTTGCATGGCTGTCTATTCTCATTCCCACAAGGGTATAGTGTTGTGTGTCGATTTAAGATAGGTGATATTCTTTTTCATTTCATAATGGCTCTTAGATTTGCTAATAAGCAGTCATGGGCAGGCATTATCAGCATTTTTAAACACCTGCATCCAGTTCACTTTTGTATGTGTAAATTCCTCGGATCTTTACAAAAAAGTGGGGAGAAAAGTGTTGCCTAAAAACTGGAATAATGTGGTTGTATATAAGGAAACAATCACCTTCATTCATAAGGATATCCAAGCTCTGGACCTCAAAATTTTTTGAGGGTGGGAATCTCAAGATAACTACTTTATATTTGTCTGTCAAAGTGAACGGCACAGATTATATGCCACATATTTACTACAAAATCTAATACGAATCTTTCATTCCATATATCAAAACTGGTAGCATTCTCCAATGATGTTTAAGTTCTGTAGCTTCTGTGTGCTCCAACCACCAATTTGATGGGATTATTATTAATTGAAATCCTTGATTAGTTGAAAGTTTCAATAGCATCCCCATATCTCATATGTGCTTACTGAGGGTAGATGCCTGACCTTAATTCTCTTTTCTAGTACGTATAGCTGGCCACCTTTTTGGTCCAGTTTCTCCATTTATGTGCCCTTAATGAGTTTGTTTGAATTTATATCTTCATGCCTATCATATATAAATAAATTGTTAATCAAGGTTGAGGAGTAAAACTGAAATTTTGCTTATTTTTGTTGTTTCAGGGTCATTGGCCATTTCCTCGTGATAAGCTGACTCAAGGCTATGCATACGTTTTAACTCATCCAGGAACGGTTAGTTTAGATGCTGAAATTGCTGGCTTATGGCAGAAAATAATTATTGACTTTCATTTGTGTGGATTTTTATATCAGAGCATAGTTTTCTGCAGTTAACATCTGGATTATACAAATTCATCATTTTCTTCTACTTTAGGAATGAAAGCAATCTTTCACACTCAAGAAAACTTCCAGTTATTAACATGAGTTCCTAGAAGGAGACTAAACAATGATACTTGGCTGGCATGTAGTAGTTCCACGTTTGTCTTAAAGCTAGCTTTTTGACATGTTGTTACTTTTCCATAGAATTTGGCCCTTTTGAGATATTCGAATATGTGGATATGTATGGAAAGGAAGTGATCATTTCTGCTTCCTAACCAAATTTATTTTGGGTTCATTTCCAGCCTGTTGTCTTCTATGATCATTTTTATGATTTTGGTCTTCGTGATATCATTACTGAGTTGATTGAGGCTCGAAGAAGGGCTGGAATCCATTGCCGCAGCCCCGTGAAGATATATCATGCCAACAATGAAGGCTATGTTGCACATGTTGGTGATACTCTAACAGTGAAGCTTGGTCATTTTGATTGGAACCCTTCAAAGGAAAATAACCTGGATGGTAGCTGGCAAAAGTTTGTCGATAAAGGATCAGATTACCAACTTTGGTTAAGACAGTAGCCTGATTCAATCAGTAAGGTGACCATTTTTTTGCTGCACTTTTACATCTTCCTGACGTATTTAATTTTGAAAAGAGGAAATTGGAAAGCTTTCCTCTCCAGAATTATGTACATCAGCATAGAGAAAAGTGGATGCCACATGCCAGAGGGTCTTCTGAACAATAAGCTGAATGTGTAAAAGTTCTCATAAATCAGCACAAGCCTTTGTTTGATATTTTATATATTTCCACATTGTAAGAGTTTCACTTGATTGGTGTTCCACTCGAGGCAACTTTCACACCATTTCTGCTCCTTGTGTTTATTAGAGAACAATCTTAATGAGTTTAAAAAGCTTTATGTTCTCTACTAGAAACTAAGTGAAGGTTGTTTTGGTCTAGTTCAGATCTTTGGTTTGAAACATAACTCATTTGGAAGCTAAGCATGTAAGCATTTTAGTGAAAGGCAAATTTACAGAACAGTGATAAGAAATCTAGACATAATGCAGCCAGAACTTACTGCTACACGAAAGTAAGAAATATGGCAGTGGACATTACTTACCTTGTTCTGTTTCATTTCGCTCATTGCTTGGGTAACTGAAGAAAACTAAAAGCATTGAAAGGGAAACTTAAACAACTCCTTATGAGTTGTATGTGTCTGGTTTAATTTCAATTAATGAGTGAAATGGACAATTGTATGTGTTCAGTGTCCTGTAAGAAAATGGTTTGGTTTCTATTGGCAACTGAGAATTCGACCTCCGAGTCATTGCTGTTCTTTACGTAGATATGATGAAGTCATGGTATTCATAAAATTGGTTATACTCGAAAGAGTATAGAGTTACAAGAAACATGGTCACATCATGCAGTGTGTTGGATAAGAAGCAACCATTGGGCTTCATATGAAATTGGAACCTAAAGCCTAGTCCAAAATCCAAACCAACGATAAGGTTGCAATCATGATTTGCTTTTCCTTTTTTAAAATTGAAAATCTGACTCCTCTATATATATATATATATATAACAAAATTAATACTTGAAATCTTGAATATTGAATTAAAAAAAAAACAGAAAGCTCCCAAGTCCCAACCGAAACCAAAAGTGACATGGGAAAGAAAGTAAAAAGGTAGACTTCTCATACCACCACGCGTGGCCAAAAAGCGCGTGGAATCCGCATATCCTCTTTACCCACTTTTTCCTCAGTTCACACCGTTAACCACCACTTCAATAGTACATCCAGTCATCCACCCCAAATCGTAACTGTTGATCATCTAATTATCTTTATCAGACGCCACAGGAGCAGCCATTTGCGTACGAGTAAAATACACTCTAAAATTATCACTTACAAAGCCTAGGTTCCAACCTCAGCTTCGGGTCCGAACCTGGAGTGGAGTAGAGCAGTTCCATTTTCTCTCCTCTAGCTGTTTTCAATAAGTTATATATTTTGGAGTTGAAATTATTTATGATTTTCGGACAAAACCACTGTTACAGTTTCGATCCCTATATCCTCGGCTCTGGTCCGAATTTCCATTGTCTTCAGAGTTACAAAGTTGGAGAGAGAAAGGGTCTTCAGCTTTTACACACACACAGAGCTCTAAAGAGATGCAGTTATATTGTGGTATTTTCTGTAGTAAAAGGAAGGTGAGTGAAATTGAGAGCTTGGAAGTCAAGAGTCAAGAGCCACCCAGGAAATCTGCTTGAAGTTTTTTTAATTTTCTTGCTCCTTTTTTTTTTGTTTTTCCTTTTTGGTGTCCTGAATTTTAATAGAAAATGACTCCATTTGGGGTTCACTTGGTTACACTCTTCCTCAGTTAGAACCCTAAATATTCTGGCTTGCCCAGATCACACTATCACTTTGAGGGCGTGTCCTTGATTCTTTCTTGGTGCACTCGGATTTGGTAATGAATCTTTTGTCTGCCATGGCCTTTTCTTGCTCTGTTTCTGTTCTAGCTGGAATGAGTCTTTTTTTCTTATGTTGATTTTGTGCACTCTGCTGTGAGTTTTAGGGGAATTGAGGCGTAAATTGTTGCTCAAGGTTTGTTGTTTATGGTATTTGGTGGTTTTTTCTACATGGGTGTCGTGCTTTTCATTTCCTTTCCTTTTTGTTTGGGGCTTTTTCTGCGAGGGGTTTTGGTTTTGTATCTTTTTATTCTTATCTAGCTCTGAAATATAATTGCTTAATATATTTAGGTTAACTTTATATCTTAGTTATCGTAATTTCCATAGCTTGGAGGGAATAAATGCTTCCGTTTCTTTTCCACTCTTGTTCCGCTTTCGAGTAACCTTTCTTAATAGTTTGGTTTTCGTTACTTTCAGGTATTAAATTTATAAAATATCCTGAAACTTACTTGGTTTATATATGGAAAAGCAAGTGAGGTGGCTAAGACGTTTTAGTTCTAGTCTACTGGTTTTGAAGAAGATTCACAGCTGAGATTTCATATTTTATAGGCAGCTACTAATTTCTTGCGATGCCAAAGAGGGAATTATGGCTGTAATATTAGTGAGGATTACGACTTTTTGATGCAAGAGTGGTAGGGTCCACCTTTGGTGCTTGCATTCAAGTTATTTCCAGTAATGTGGTTCATTTATATCGTGTTTTAGTTCAATGTACCGAGTGTTCTTAGTTTTTTTTTTTAGTATCCACGGTTCTTTTCATTTTCAAAGAGATTTAGAGCATTAAACTTTTGTGGTCTAGTGTCATGCTTTCGCATTTTATTTGGCGATTCTGATTTGTTAAAAATGTAAGTTTCTTTTTATTTTTCCACTACAGATGACTACATAAGACCTTTTGAATGAAGCTCATTTACTTAAACTGATTTTCTGCAGGTGATGATGGTTTGAGGAGTTCTAGAAGTTTTGGTTTTATTTGGGGTTACTTGGTTTAAGGATCTTACATATGGATAGGCATGCTTTCTTCTTGAACAATTAATTGGAAAGAGATTGGTTTGCTGATATTTAATGCCTGCTAACGAAGCTGAAGACAGTATCAGCAGTCTGCATGAGCTAGGAATCTCTTCCCAGGGACAGTATCCATCTCAAGCTGTTGGCAATAAACCAACTCTTCATTACAGTCAGTGGGTTGGAAAATCAACAAGTATTGCGTCATCACCGAATTTCAATCTGAGAAATTACATCTTGCCAGAATTGGGTACACTCTTGGCTTATTGTAATAACTTAATTGTTTACACTGTTTTATGGTCTTTGTATGATTGGCTTTCCTCTTATCTCGAAATTAGAAAAATTGGAATTGCATAATTTTACGGCAGTTTGAGTCTCTTATTTAATTCTCTCCCAAACTCATGGTATAACTACTTTGATATTTATAGATTGCGTGGCAAGATGCGGTGGTAAGTCAAGTGCTGCACTGTATCATGAGAGTATTCAATTAAATCCACAACACAAATATTCCAGTATCCCTGCTATAAACACTCCGTTGAATTCAAATGACTTGCTGGTTGGAGGCCAGAATTCCCTGTCAAAGTGGAGCCAACCAGGAGTATTTGGTGATATTACCTGCTATGATCAACAAGTTTTGACTTCAAGAAGCTTATCTGGCTTTAAATTTCAACAGGAATATGAGTGTGCTGACAGTCCCACCTTAACAGCAAATTCAGAAAGATCAGAGATTACTGAAGCCTCTAGTGATCTTCACTTCTACAGAGGACAGCAGCAACTTCTGAGGGACCAACAGAAGGCTGCTTCAGTGTCTCACCCAATGCAGCAGTCTAGTTATAAGGATATGCAATTGTTGCAGCAGCACATGATGTTCAAACAACTTAAAGAATTCCAGAGACAGCAAGAACTTGAGAAGTTAGGTGATGTGAAGCAACACAATTCCTTGAACCAGGTTTGTGCTGTAGGCAAGCAAGGTGGTGGAGGTCACTTTTCACCCCTCATCAATGGAAAACCTGTTCCTGATGCATCACAAATGCTTCAGAACTGGATGCAGCAAGGAGCAAATCCTCTTGCACCAGGAATGCCTAATAAAATTATGTTTCCTCAGGAGCAATTTCTGGCTAATCGTTCCATGGGTATGGCTTCTCAGCAGCTTGATTTATATGGCATGTCCATTGCCAACACAACAGATAGCATAGGCCAGCATACCCCTCTCCTAGGAATGTCACATAATTCTGTCAGTTTGGCTGGTTGTCAAGTCCCAAAATCTGCTATTCATTCTTCAATTGATAATTCCTTTGTAGGAGATCCTTATTCTGTTCCCATGGACCTAGTAGGCTTATCACAAGGATCATTGATGGCAAAACAGGGATTTCAGGATAAAGACTCTCGGCAAATTCCAGTTCAGAGTCTGAATGGTGGAGTTTTCCCTGGAAACCTCCAAGAAGGTAATTCTCAACAAGCAAATGCCTCCCCTGAAGAATTTGATGCGAGACACGAACAAACCAGTTGGCCTGCTATCCAGAAAACAGCAAAACAACTTGGTCCTTCTCAAGGTTTGGTTCCCCTGGACCCTATGGAAGCAAAGATTTTATATAATAGGGATGACAATATCTGGGATGCTTTTGGAAGTCACCATGATATGAGTGTTGAAGGCTTTAGCAATGTTCCGGAACCCGCAGACTCATTAAATGCTTTCCCTTCTGTTCAGAGTGGAAGCTGGAGCGCTTTAATGCAGTCTGCTGTGGCAGAAGCTTCTAGTAGTGATACTGGCATTCAGGAGGAATGGAGTGGCCTGACTTTCCAAAACACAGATCATTCAGCTGATAATCAGATCTCAAGTTTTGTGGATAGTGAGAAGCATCAGACAGGCTGGGTTGTTAACAATTTGCAGAGTTGCTCTTTTAATTCGAAACCTGTTCCATTGATTACTGATTCCAATATGAGCTCCAGTTTCCCTGGTTTTCGACAACCTAATATCCAGTTGTCAATTGAAAACAGAGAAGATGTATCCCTTGGTGGATCACATGTATCAATAGTGAATTACAACAATCATCGTAAGCCACCAGTCGACGAAGCGCAAAAGGTTCAATTGTTTTTGAGTTCTGAAAATATGTGGGGTGGGCAGATATTCGGACACAACCGTAGTGGTGAGCAGCTGCAGAGAGCCGCCTTAACTGATTTTTCCACTGACAACAAGAGCCATGAGAGGTTGGGGAAAAGTCAGCAGCAAATTTATAGTGAAAATAATTCTCATGGAGGAACCAATGAAACAAATATAAAGCAGCCGAGTAGCTCCCAAAGGGAGAATTCTAGTGATTTCTATATCTCCAAAAGATTGAGCTCCCATCAACAAGGAAGTTCGGGGCAGTTCAAAGTTTTTGACGATGTTGTTGGCAGTTCCATGACTATAGACAAGGTGGAGATTTTACTTACCGTCATCAATTTTGCTTTGTCTAACTGCTACTACTTCTGTCAATAACAAGTATTTCAAGTTTTTTTACAGGGTTATTTACCTGATTTTCAAGAAAACAATGGAGCACCAGAGACCAATCATAATCAGTGTTCAAATATCTTTGAGGAATCAACTCTCCCAGATGGCTCAAATGTCACTGCACAGACAGGGTACCTAGTTTTAAGACTGTTATGCAAATGTCCAGTTGGTTTTACAGACTGTTAATGCTAAATGCCTCTTGTTGATTCTAAAGTTTTCTTCTCATGTTTTACAGCTTTAATTTCCAAGTTGTCAGTGTTTGAGTCTAGAACATTAGCTTGTTAGATTTAGTACTTCCATTTCGGATTGATCTCAAGTAATCTTTAAATGAAATGATGTGGCAGTGAACACATTCTTGAGCTTCTTCAAAAAGTTGATCAATCAAGGGATGATGGCTCTATGCAACCATTTGGATCTATGATATCTAATGCATTGCCCAAGATGCCTGGAGGAGATTCCTGTGATACATCTGTTGCTCAACTCTACCCTCAATCTTCTGCTTCCCAAGGCTTTGGTTTGAGGTTGGGTCCTCCATGTCAAAGACTGCCCAACTCAAACAATTTTATTTCTCCTCAGGCTTTGTTACAGAATGTTGGCAATTTAAATTATAGTCCAATTAATCCCGAATCATTGGAGAAAAATCAGACATATTTAGGTCCTTCATCTTCTATCCAATCTTTGTCTTCTTCACATGAATTGTCTCGAAGAATGCTTGCTGTTAATAGATCCCCTACCTCTTTACAAACGGGCTTGTCTTCAAATTTAAATGTGCAAGGAAATTCCCTGACTCCCATGACATTGGATTCGCTTCAGACAAGAAATCAGTTTCAAACACAGTCCATATCTGAAGTACCGGAAAAGTCTCAGTCCTGGCAGGTGAAATTATCTAGTTCTGTTGGTAAATATTCAGCTTTAACCCAATCCTCCACTCATTATGCACATGATCAGATTCCAACCAAGCCTTTTGGAGAAAGGTTTCCAGTTTTGGAGGCTTCACCTATGCCTCAACTGAATGCAATGTCAGGCTCATCTCAACAGAGTGAAATTTTAACAAAGCCTCATAATGTATGGAGAAATGTTCCAAGTCAGCGACAACCATCTGGTGCACTAGCTGTCAAGTTTCCGTCTATATCTTCGTCTCTGGATCTGTCAAATAATTCTTTGACAAGCTCTTCTGAGGCTCATCGTGTGTCGAATGACCAAGAATGTGTAAGAAGTGGACATAAATCATTAGAATTTGGTGGATCTTCTAATTTTCGAAGCTTTGGATTTGGTCCTGGCAAAGAAATGTTACAGCAGCAAACAACACCAGATATATTTGACAATTCTCAGTCAGGTGGTATATCTCAAGATCAAGACCATGTTTCAGATGCAATTGTTCATACCTCAGCCTCGTTGATGTTTCATTCCCAACCCCATGGCCTTGATAGGGTAAGTCATAATAACAAATGTGCTTCAACTTTCATTATAAAACATCTCGATGGCTTCCTTCAGTTACCCAATCACATTTATAATTATGCCTTTGTTAACCAAGTGTAGGCAACAAACAGTGTTACAGAAGTTCAGCATGCTACTGGGAATCAGTTGGATAACAATGGTTCAAGCTCCAGACAAACTTTGGATAGTGGACTAAATGCAGCCTTACAGCCTAATCAATCTGGAGTCATGGATACCAGAATCCTAAGCTTCTTAGAAGTAAAAGATAGTCAAATTGCAACAGCTTCTTCTAAGTCAGCTCTTTTAGTGGGACCTGGTCAGGACATGGTGACATTTGGCCACAATGACTCACAGACTCAATCTAGTAGCAAAGGTCTGCAGTCGAACCACACAAATTATAGCCAGGTTAATTTGAGGGTGGCCCCATCTTGGTTGAAACAATATGAATCTCTTCAGAATGGACAAATGGTCCCAATGTTTGACTCTGGACTAGCAAAAACAGCTGCTTCACCATTCTCTCTTGGAAAACCATCTCAGGATTTGCATATTCAGACATCTGCCGAACAACTTTCAGCTGCTGATGCTGATCAAGGTGGGAGGGTTTGGCCAAATGCAAATACCGCCTCAATTGCAAATCAACAACTTGCAGTGCCTTACATATTACCTGAAGAAACAAGGGAACAGCTAGCTATAATTAGGCCAAAAAAGCGGAAAACTATTTCCATTGAACCTCTACCATGGCACAAAGAAGTTACTCAAGATTCCAAAAGGGTTAGAAATATCAGGTATCTATATTATTAATGCCTCCTTTCTTTTTACTCTCGTCACTCCCTCATTTGTTTTCTGTTTCACTTTTATCTAGGAGAATAACGGTTTTCTGTTATTATTATTGTGCTTGGTTTTTTCTTTTTCCCTCTTTTTGGAACAATCCCTATTTGACAAAAGCTAACTTAAAGTTCCGCTAACTGGAAGTTTTAATCTAGCTTTAGTTATTTGGCATTTTCTGTGTTGTTGTTGCCCTTTTTTCTTTGCCATGTAAATGATGCATTACTTTTTCTTTTGCAGCACCTCTGAAGAAGACTGGGCACAAGCAACAAATCGACTGATCGAGAAGGTGAACTATGTTAATGGTTTAAGAGTTTGTTTTCTTAGATACATTAAAATTGGGTTCTTATTTCCTTATCTGTTACAGGTAGAAGATGAATTGATTGAAGAAGTGCAACCGGTAGTTCGAGTAAAGAGAAGGCTAGTGTTGACAACACAGCTAATGCAACAACTGTTTTGTCCTGCACCAGCATCGTTTCTTTCTGCCGACGCAGCTTCAAATTATGATCCCATATCATACTTGGTCTCCAGATTATCATTGGGTGACGCATGTAGCATAGCTTACAGCAAAACAGGTGACTTGTTTGAGGCAGTGGATTACAGCAACATGTGAGTGTCACTCTTCATAAGCACATAGTGTTTTGCAAATCATGACAGAATACTCCTTCAATTGCTTATTGAAGTTACTTTTCCTTCAAAGCTTACCATTGCCTACAAATCTTACTCAGTTATGCAGAAAAGCTGAAAGTTTCCGAGAGAAGTGATCAATTCATGGAGGTTCTGGACAACTTCATTGGTAAGGCAAAGAAGCTGGAAAAAGACTTCCAAAGGTGTGGGATAAGTATTGCACTATTACTAGTCTTGAATCTTTTAACCATCACAAGATGAATTACTAGTGGCTCCTTCAACTGATAATGTTTTCTGAATGCTATCCTTTCAAAAATGTAGATTGGACAAGACATCTGTTATAGACGTCAGGTTGGAACTTAAGGAATTAGAAAAATTTTCTGTGATCAACCGGTTTGCCAAGTTTCATGTCCGGGGACATATGGATGCATCTGGCATTCTTAGACCAATTCCTCAGAGATATTTTGCAGCGCTTCCAAGCCCTAAGAATCTACCTGATGAGGCACAATGTCTTTCACTATGATTACGAACTATTTATGTCCAACTGAATCCTATGTGGATCAAGATCCTGCATTCCAGGGAATACTGCACGTCCCTGCCTATGACGCCCTTTATTATATTGACATGCTGGCTGGTGTGCAAGAAAGAAGTGATGTGAAATGGAATGCAGCATTGGTCAACATCAAGTAACATAAGGCCTCTTTGAGGTTTTCAATTGAGGCCTGTCGTTGTCATTTTTGAGAAAGTATATATTTTTCCCATGTATATTTTAATGGATTTCCAAGGGACAAGAAGTATCCAAACTAACTTATAGGAAAAGAGGATCAGTAGTTTGAATGTCATTTGGTTCTTGTGACATTGAAGTAGGCAAATCTAGTGTAATCTATGGAAGCATCTTTTTTTTTGGCCCTCTTGTTCTATCTACTATACTATTCTTATCCTTTTTCAGGGCTTCCTGTTATTAGCATGGGAAACATGCAACTTGAGTTGTTGAAGACCAAGCACTTCAGGACAATGAAACACTTTGGATAATACATGTTGTTTCAGGTTCTGGAGTTAAACAGGAGCATGCACAATTGTAGACTTACATTGGTTTAATTGGCTTTTAAGAATAATAAACAAAAGCTTCTCTACGACTTGAGATTCCTTAAAAAATAGGTAACTAGGTGTTGGACACAGGAAGAGAGCACAGAAGCTTCTATTATGACTTTCATTGAAAAGTAAGTATTGGATGTTGATTCTGTTGACCCTCATTGTCATGAAAGATAAAGATTGCCTTTCTTTTCATATGAATATAATTTGAGTAAAGGACAAGGAAAAGCTTTTTATGACTAAGAAAGCATATTGTTTTGTGAATTCCCTGGAGGTACTTTCTTCACTGAAACCGGCAATGACACGTCAGTGGTTTATGATACGATCATTAATAAGTACCTTGTATCCACGTTGTCAGTATCAATATTTGATCCCCATGCATTGGGTAGGGGACAGGGACATCCTTTTCCACTGGATCAAATAAATAATAAAGAAACAAAAACAAGTCAATACCAGCATTACTGGCAAAGTGACAATCATTCCAATTGGTCTCTTTTGCTGTGCTGACAAGATTTGGTGGGTTCGTGATTTCCAACATACGAACATTCCGTTAAAACTAAATCGGATTCAGCCCTTATTGTGTCCCAATCTGATCTAATCAAGTCTGAGATGGGACCCAGAAGTCACCACATGTCACTGCCAGTGCCACTTCAGCCCAATCAAACGTCATTGTTTCTAGTTCTAAGAACCTGCTGCAGATGTAAACTTTGCGTGGTCCTGTCCCGTACCTGACCAGTATTTGAGTCCGAACATAAGTTTGTTTGTCTCTCAGTCTCAGGGCTTTCATAAGCGCGTGTCATCAAATCCCAATGCCCACGAAGAGTAGTCATGTTCCCACGAGTTTTGGTGCTACACAACTCTGAACAGGAAAGCAACACACAAAAAGCCACCAAACCCTGAAAATTAAATGGCGTATTGGTTTCATTATTTATCCTAAAAATTCTCATGTACTATACTATGAGCTGCTAGTCATTTGGACACGACAAACCAAAGTGGGTTGTTTCATAAATAGGATATTCACAAAGAACTAAAGAGATCACAAAAGTATATACAATCATATTATATTTGCATATAACAATTTTAAAAACACAACATATAAATTCATTTATTTTGGCAGTCGAGTCGAGTGCTATTATTGCAATTTCTAGCCCATCTATCCTTAGTGCCGTTTTTCGTCAGTCCCTAATCAGTTGTTATCTTTAGTTGCGCTTTCTTATGCTTTCCTATAAGTCTTCTTTCATCATCATATCCCATTACCTTCAATTATCCAATCATCAACTGTTCTTAATTCATATCGTAATCGAAAGCTATTGAAGATGGCCTTTGAAAAGGAAATAATTTATATGTATATAAATCTTCTGTTTGCGTGATTATACTGACAAAAATTGAACGTTCACATGTTACTACTTGCAAGACGGTAAGCTGGACCACAACTCACTTCTTTTGATTAAATAAGAGCTAGAGGACCAGAACTCGCCTTGAAAACAATAGCAGTATGTTATATTTATGTGAGGAATCATTATCAGGTGCACAAAAATCTATTTTCACAAACATTTAACAAAATGTTTATCCGTGACTTGATTCTGTGATATTTTGGAGAAGTAAAATTATCAATTGTTCCAAGGCTCACTTGATATAAATTTTCTTTAAATCGTATAACAAATGCTATTAATTATAATAATGGGCAAAATTGGGTGATATTATTCTAATTTGTCCAGAGATATTGTGGTTAAAAGATAAAGAGGCTTGACGTGGAACGAAAATTGTCGAGAAAAGAATAAAAAAATTGCAACATAATTTACTCGTCTGAATAATATATATATATATATATATATATTGGTCGGGACGACCTAATAAGGCCCGGCCTAATGAGGCCCAATTTCAAGCCCAGACGTTAACAGCCCAGTAGTAAGAGGTCTTCTCCCATGCAAACACTAAGACCTACGTGAAGACCTAAACCTAATGGCAACCTACAGCATATATAAGGTACTATTCTGCCATGATAGAGGTACGCAACATAAACCCTAGTTTCTTCTCTACTCCAGCCACCAA
>JANVCL010000008.1:13089471-13100495 GCA_026546855.1 Erythroxylum incrassatum | reverse complement strand
TCAAAAATTAACCCAATCAACTCCAATGGCCCTAATTTAAATTCCAAAATAATATACCCAATATGACAGTGCCATTGCGTAGCAATTTTCGCTACCGAAAAGCAACCGGTTCGCCACTTGGTGATTTTTTCGGTCTGGAAATTTTCTCTAGAAAATTTCAGAAAAATTTTCAAAAATTCCTTAAAATGGAAAACACACTATGGCTCACTCGGAATAATTTTTCACACACAATAACCACGTTAATCACAATAAAATTGCAGTAGGCACATCTACCGGGAATGCCATGTATGCATGTACAGTGATTTGCATGTGCACAAATTTTACTACGTACCACTTCTAGTATGCATGAAAAATAGTAATTAATCCCTATCAATCTCATCCTATGACAATTTACTATTTTACCCTTCCTGTCGGTGGTCGGATGTTACATGAAGAGCTTTGCTCTATACATCATTTTCTTTAGCACAGGTGAATAAGAACCCTTACAATCATTTTTCTTTATTATATGTAAGTAGTAACACTTTACAAATCTTGTCCAAGTTCAAAAGGGGCCCTCATGAAATATCCCTGAGAAATTTTCTCAATTGCCATAATTATACAACTTAAAGACTCCTTTTGCTCACACTAATGAATAAAGGTTCAATATATGTTATGTGATTTACATATGCATTTTCTAACCTCTCAAGGATCTTAACAATTCTCTAGTATATCCAATATTCTTCCTATAACTCATATATTGTCTACTAGTACTCAAAACAACCTAAAATAATCATTAAAAATAAAACTAGCCATTACAACGATGGCTGAACCATTATGGTATATTGATTAACCAATGTGACTAATATTGTCACAAACTCACAATATATGCTTTCAAAAGAGGTCAGTCAACAATACTATAACACTAGTCGACTAGTCAATCCAAAACCCTAACATTGGTCACCAAAATCACCATATAGGTCGACAAAGCTTCATAATACATGGTTTTCAAAACTTTTTAAGTTCTTTCAAAGATTAAAACATATCATTTGATAACAACTTGACTCAAAATTATTGAAAGACTTCCCTAAAAGTCATATGATGCATCAAAAGGGTTTTAAAGAAAAAACCTTCCAAATTTTCTCTTGATTATGGTAAAGTATATGTAATATGCCCCAAGTGCAAAATGACCTTGTAATGATAGAGTCCTTAATTCAATTAATACTATGATAAAATTACGTAAAGGATTAAAATGATTTGCTTAAACCATGCTTGATTTTTTCTTGTTATCGGTTCTTCACTTGAATTAAATGTACACTCCATTTTGCTCATTTTCTCTATTTATTGATTATTTAATTGACTTTTTCCTCACTTTTCCCTTCTACTGAATTAGTTGATTATTATGTTAATAAACAACCCTGGTATAAGTTTAATCTATACTGGTCGATCATAAAGTCATATTGGTTAACCAATATGACTTTAGTGTATAAAATATGCTAGTCGTTAGGTATTGCTTGACCACTAAACCATATTAGTCAACTAATATGTACAACATACCACTCCAATAGAGCATATTCTTGAGCATATCAAAGGATATTCGAGGCTATACTCTACAAAAATGATATGTTATAAATAATTCAAAAAGAATTTTCCACCTTACATATAATATCATAGCACGGAGGCATTTTAATCAACAAATTGCCAAAGTTCGACCTTACTTTCAAAATTACCTTTCGTATTTAACCTGTGTAAACCATATAAAGGAAAGCTTAACTTTCTTTTAAATTGTCTCAACAATATATATATATATATATATATAAACATTTCATAAATCTTGGCATCATATTTCGTACTCAAAACATACACCAAGTAGCAACTGGCAGTATATCACAATTTGCATAATATTCAAAAGACATAAAGAAAGTCTGATACCAACAAGATAATGTGACAATGTTATTCTTGATGCAAAATAACTAGAGACATCTACAGATCCCAACAATTAACTCATGTCCAAATGCAGAAGTTATACTCTAACTAGACTAACTAGATCTCTCCTGTCCAAATGCAGAAGTTATACTCCAATTGGACTAACTAGATCTCTCTTGGACCTGAAAACAACATTACAATTTTGATGAATTTGAGAACTCAATGAGTGAACCATCATTGATGCACTCACGTTAGTCATATCATAGGGGATAGTTCCAGCAACATATTATTGCACATCAACAATCATAACAAATAGAACAGTTCTAATCACCATATCATATTATCAATGATATCTATATGTATTGCAATATTTTGATTCAATTAGAAAATATCATATATGCCAAAAATGCAAATGCATATATGTTTTATTTCTTCTTTCTTTTTGTTGTGATCAAATATGCCAATTCACACCCTGGGTTTCAAACAATTTTCTGCTGGCCAGCTTAACGAGCATTACAGCCCTGATCACATTACGAGCTTTAAGCCCTGATTTCAAATTACAAGCATTGAGCCCTGATTTCACATTACGAGCCTTAGGCCTTGATTACAAGCATTTCGCCTTGAATGTCTGCGCATTGGTCATTTTGATCACAACTCCCATTAACTCATCATGAATGTCAAATACAATGATATGAATCATCTCACACATCATTTTCTTTCATTAGTGTAACTGGTTATCTAAAACACATTCAATTTGAATCAAATAAGCATTTTATGGATAATCACATAATCAACAATTGACATTCAATTTGAAAACACTTCCATATACAGTCCCAAAATATCAAAATCTTTGGACCAACAATGTCTGGAATTATAACAATCATATAAATAACAATTCAATAACTGATATTTAACCAAAAATAAATCAATCATAGTGAGTCTAGGTTAACTCACAGAACACTCCAACGAGCTATTGCCTCGATGTCCTAACAATAGCTGGGTATTGACAATCACTCTGAGAGCCTATTAGACATGCATATGAACATTGGTCGTTGATAACGAATAGCAAGAATATGTATGCATCCTTAAGTGCAATGTTTATATCCTTTTCTTCCTAATGTTCCTTTTTGAACAAGTTGTCTTGTGACCGCTAAAACTAGACTTCCATTATTCTTAATATATCTAAAAATTACATAAAGAACATCTCCCTTTAGAATACAATCCCCATTCAAATTATGTCCTGTTTATGGTAAGAAACAAGCTTGCAACCAATACTCAAATAATAATAAATCATTATCAAAACATGTTCTAGCCAAGCTGTTTCATAAAAGAATTAATAAGACATCAATAATCATTTTCCTTATTTTATACTTTGACTAATTCGGGCTCTAAAGCCTTAAACAATCAGGAAATAATACAAGGTTCCTACATAGGGGTTTGTCACAAGCAGTATTAGGGAAACAAGCATAACTCAAGCTCTAGTCACTATTTTATCAAACCACTTTCACAGAGGTCAAGCTAAGAATTATATATACAACTTTTGTTCTTTGAGTTTCTTCAAATTCATGCTCTAAAGATTTGTAAAACAGATCAAAAGAGGAAGATGAAATTGAATCCAAAATTTCTACTTACCTTGGTAACTTCTTTCCTTCTCCTTTTCTCTTCCCCCCCTTTTTTTGCTTCTCTCTCTCATTTTTGTCTTTCTCCATCTTTTAACCTCATGGCAGACCTTCACTCTCCCTTAGGTTTCCTTTTACGTCTATTTTCTCTAGAAAGTCAAATTAATCCATGTGACGTCATTTCATTGGTCCATGTATCACCATTCGATTGGTCCATATGTTATCCTTCTATTAGTCCATATGTTACTATTCTATTGGTCCATGTGTTACTAACTTTAGGCTCCACATGTCATTCATTTAAGCCTCCATATGTCACTACTTGTAAGCCTACACATTTCACCAATTGTAAGGCTACATATGTCACCATTTGTAAAGCTACACATTTCACCATTTGTAAAGCTACACATTTCACCATTCTAAAGATCCACATGTCATAAGTCTAAAGTGCCATTTGTCACAAATTTAAAGGGCCACTTATCACAAATATAACGTACCACTTGTATCCAATTTTTTTATACCATTTATGAATTCTACTCGGCCAATTTATACATTGACTCCTCAAACTTCTAATTTTTAAGAATTAACTCCAAATCACTAACTTAAATCCATCAATTTCTAATTTAATTCTAATTCATAAAAATCATATCCAAGCATCCTAGAAAATGTCAATTAAGTGCACATAAAACATTTCACTTATTTCTCATATTTATAAACAATACTCTATGTAAGTGTATGCTAATCTTATGCATGTACATAGAATAATAAATTTTGTATTCTAATGCACCAAATTAATTATTAGTGACATAAATTATTTTATTTAATGCAATATTCATGAGTTTAATCTTCTAAACCCTCTAACCCTCAATAATTTAGGAGACAGGATATTACAATATGTCCCTTGGAGAGACATTGGTCAATCATATCACCATATTGGCTGACCAATGTGTCGATAACTTACCTATTACACATTTAAGTTACATTGGCCAACCACCAACCTATTAGTCAACCCCCCAAAAATATGATTTTAAAAACTTTAAATACTCATATTGGTTTGCTTAATGCAATTATAATTAAAACATTTAAAATTCTCCGAAAGAGTATTTGAAAGATAAAAAGGCTTTTCTTCTAAAATTAAAAGCTTTAATGCCTCTTAATGAATTAAAGGACTTAAGTAATGAGGTAAGATGAAATATATATGCATGATTAGCTTTTAAAATTACCAAAGTAATAAAATGATATTACAATTAACATTACAAAATATATATAATGACCTTGATGTGTCTTGATCTTCTTTTACTCTTAACTAGATCTTCACTTTGACAGTTGCAAACTTCAACTTTTCTTTAACAACTTTATGAAATATCTTCTTGAGTTTATAACTACATCTTGTTCTTATATTGCTTCTCATAAAATAATAAACTTATTAGTAGTAATTATGTTTTTATTATCAAAATATTGATTGAAACTTCCCCTAGTTCAACAATATCCTCTATTTTGATGACAACATAACATTTATGATATTATAGAGTAATAATAAAATTTAACGCACAATTAAGATAAAGATTAGATTCATCTTAATTCATGCATAAGTCATAATTCAATATCAAGAATAAAGGAATATTTAACATGAAAGGTAAAATAAATATCCATACATGTAGATAAATTAAAATAAAAATAGCATCGATTTGCACAACTATAAAATACCAAATAAAGTACAAATTTCCCCATAATCTAATATCATTAACCTTTCTCCAACTTTTGGGAATCATACAAAAGAAATAACTATCCAAAAGATACAAAATGTAAGGTGACATGCATCAACCTAAGTTAATTAAAAGCTCAAAGTAAATTTGATTGAAGTTGACAATATTTATTAAGAAAGAATGATATTGAACATTAAAGTGTCAAAATAATTGTTTAAAATGTCAATTTTAATATAAGTATCCATAATTGTGTCTAATTTATAAATCCCAATTTTGGCATTGTTCCTTAGTTTAAAATGACATTAAGCAACAAAGGAAAGTTTTGACAAAGTTAGATGCTGGAAAAAAAAAGCAAAATTGCAAAATCTAACCATTAATTTCATAAGAGTATAATTGTGTAGGTCACAAAAATTTAAAGAAAATAGATGTATCAAAGTTCCCAAAATGTCAAATTTGAATATGATCTTGACTTCTTTTTCAATTTGACTTTTGAAGGGGTCAATTTGAAAAGATAGCTCCAAATTTTGAAAACTTTTGAAAATCCTTAAATTTGAAACCCAAGAATGAAAAATTTTCAATTTAATGCAGTATAGTGAGATTCTTATGAAATAGGGGATGCTGTGTTAAAGAAAAAAATTAGTTGTCTAGGATTTTGGAAGACATAAACAACAAAAATGAGAAATAGAAGATAAGATAAGGAGGAGAGCTTAAAATGTCAAGACTAGTCAACTACAAAGCTCAAAAGGTCGACTAGTGTTTGTGTGTAGTCAACAACAATAGTAGTAAAACTCATTACAAATTCATTAAAGCTCAAATTTTATTAGTCATAAGGGACATTGGTCAACCATAAAGCTATATTGATTGATTAGTAGGAGCATATATTTCACCATCTTATAACTAAACTCTTATACAAACTCATTAAAAAGGCAAGAAAAAGGTGAATTTTAAGGACACTGGTCAACCATACTCTAATATAGGTTGATCATTGTGTTTTGAAAAGTTAGGAAATAGATTGAAAACTCAAATTAAAACATTAGAACACTTAATCAATAAACTAAATACTAATACAAATAAGTTAAAACTCATAAGGGTTCCTTATCATATAGAAAATATATCAATCATAATCAATTCTCTTTTAATTGTGTAAAATCTATCCTTATTCATTAGTTTAGTGAAACTATTTCCTAGTTGATGTAGGGCATCGATAAATTCTAATTCAATACTCCCATTTTACGTATAATCTCAAAGTCTAGGTACTAAATTCTATATTATACTTTGAAAATGTTCAATTCCTTATTCGTAGTGCAAACCCAACATTTATCATTAAGGATTTAAACTCATTTTGACAAATAAATGCAAAGTATGACAATTTCTAAAATATAAACTAATAACTCCCCGTTGTTGATATGATGCATATGATGATTCTTCTTAACTTTCCAATTCATTGGAAGCATCTCATCCTTCTTATTTCTTTCAATTGGACCAATAATTGGCTATTTTAAAGATTCTTTGGTGATCATTCTTATTTTTTTTAATGAGTAATTTCTCCACATCTTATAATAATATCTTCAAGATTTTCTTTTAGGTAGGGATGTTAGGACAAAAATAATATATATAAACTTTTCAACAATAAAAATCTTACTATTAATCACTTAGATGCTTTGAAAAAATTGTGACTTAATCGTTCATGTATTTTATTCCTTTTCTATATAATAAAGTCATCACTTTGTTTTAGGTATTTAAATGAACTTGAGTCCTTGGTTGTTAGTCTCCTTCTTCTTTTCAACCTACACTTTCACAAGTTTATTTGTTCACTTTTACTTGAGGAAACAAAATCTTTCAGCATGTCCATCTTTATCACATAAATGGCATACTATATTATAGAAGTAATGATGATGCATAATTGTATTTCTTAGACTTTTATATGTATACACATAATAAAGAATCTTTCTTTGGATATTGAAGGTGTTGAATGCTCTTCTAGGCTAGTGAAAAGTCCTACCATAATTGTATATATGATGCCTAATATGAATAAAAGCTTGATGTGTGCTTATTGAGGCCTAAAGGTGTATATTTACATGATATCATTTAAGTTATGCTTATTCTTCCCTTGAGAGTGTTGAATTATGGGCCTAGATTATGATCCACACATAAAATCATGAGGCATTCTCTTATAATAAGTCCTTATATATATATGGCATGTACATATAATTTATGTGTATGCTTAAATGTGGATGCTCTATGCTTATTTTTCACTTTAGGTAATGTTTCTTCACTATGCAAATGCTGTGCCTTGACAAATGTAGTCTTAGTGTTGGGTGCACTCTCATAAGTATACCAATCCCATGCCTATGTTGGAATTATTTTGATCTCCAAGCATGCTTTCTGGTTTTCACTCCCTTTAGTGAATTTGGATAATAAACACTACAAGAGTTAAGATATTTAGTGACAATTTTTTTGTGAGTAACTATTGTTTCTTCACAAATACTAGGTTTTTTGTGAAAAGACAATTGATTGGCACTATTGTTTGGATTAACTATGATGATTTATTTTTTATCACTAATACAATAGTAATTGTGACAATTTAGTATTTTTCACAATTAAGATGTCACTCTTAATATATTAATGGTGATAACTTTTTTATCACTAAGTTTTGTCATTAAAATCCTATGCAATTTGGTGTCAAAATAATTTTGGCGGGAATAAATTGTAACTGTGACAAAACATATATTAGTAGCTAATATTTTCTATTTATTATGACAAAACATAGTTTGGACACTAATATTTTTTCTTTTTGTTACTACACTGTTAATCATCACATAATATTTTACTTGTTGTGACAAAAAAAATTTGTCAATAAATATTCAATTAATTAGTGTCTACTTTATATTTTCAAAATAACCAAACTATAACTACGGTCACTACTATTTGTAATTTAGTGACAATTTTTTATGACTAAATATTTTTGTCATCACCAATACGATATTTTTTTTAGTGTCAAGACAATTGATTAACACTATTGTTTGGATTATCTGTGACAATTTATATGTTTTGTCAGTAATACAATGATAATTGTGGCAATTTAGTATCTTTCGTAGTTAAATTGTCACTGTTAATATATTAATAGTGTTAAACTGTATTTTATCACTAAGTATTATCATTAAAAGCCTATGAAATTTGGTGAAAAAATAATATTGGCGGGAATTAATTGTAATTGTGACAAAACATATGTTGATAACTAATATTTTCTTTTTATTGTAACAAAACATAGTTTGGTCACAAATATTTTTTCTTGTTATGACGAAACGGTTTATCGTCACACAATATGTTACTTGTTATGACAAACTTTTGTCAATAAATATTTAATTAATTAGTGTCTACTTAATATTGTCATAATCACCAAACTATAACTATAGTCACTATCATTTGAAATTTAGTGACAATTTTTTGTTGCCGAAGTATTATTTCGTCCCAGATATAAGATTTGTTGTGACAAAACAATTGATTGATAATATTGTTTAAATTAACTATGACGATTTATTTTTGTGTCCCTAATACAATAGGAATTATGACAATTTAATATCTTCACAATTAAATTATCACTATTAATATATTAATATTCAAACTACATATATTAATAATCCAAAAGTAATATTTTACATATCATAGATATTTGGTATACATAACTTTGAAGGGAAGAGAGAGCAGGATGACGATGAACTGATGATGATTTAGATATTTGGACTTGGACAAGCTTCGAGTCAAACTGGCATATTTTTTCCTGTTACCGTTCCTATTGACAATCGATTTGTTTGGGTTTTTTAAATTAAAATTTTTATCTTAAATTTTAAATTTTAAAATTAATTTAATTTATTATTTTCAAACAATACCTGACTAATTTATTACAATTAATATGACTTTAAAATTTATTTAGTCGAAATTTAAGTTAATCAAATTATATTTAATTTATTAAATTTGTTTAGAATATTTATTTTTAAAATATTAAATTATAAAAATATTAGTCAATTTCTTAACTTATCCATTAAATGTCTGTATCCTTCATATATGCCCCACCGGCCACCACAATGTAACCTTATGAAAGTTACATACTAAACTCGTCTTGTCTTGTCCCTCTTAAGGTTTTTATTTGTTTGTTCCTGATTAATATATCGTTAATTGAGCAACTACTTTCCAATTTCACGTACTTTGTCCAAGAAACAACTTGCCATCCCATGGTTTGCTTATAGAGAAGTTAAGGAATGAAAACAACCAAGTCTTTTACCGTTTTGAATCGATCCCTCTGAAACTTTAAGCTACTTGCATGGAGACTTGAAGTTTCAATGAATAATTTATGGAGCTATTAGGGAAGGTTAGCAAATTGCATAGGATATCCATTGCCCTTTTTGGTTCAAATAAGATCAAATACTCCAATCCATACCTATTAATAGCTTACCAACTTCTTGTTTTGTGTGCACATCAATTTACTTAGTCTTGATGTGTCATCTAGAATGGGAAACATTAGTTTTTTCGTGGGTGATGAAAAGGAGGCATTGAAGTCTTTTGATTGATTCAATTCTTAAGTTTGTTCTAATAATCAGTTGTAGCAATCCAAAGAAAAACCATAATAACAATCACTGAGGTAAGTGTTATTTAAATCATTAGTAGGGAACTATATTTTTCTAGCATCCAATGGTTGTGTTCCTTTTTGGTGACACTCCATGACCAATGCACTGTAGTTTTTGACCTTCCGGTACTTTTGTGACATGCTTTCGTCTATCAATTCCGATACTAGTTTGATCTCCAGTTCTACACTGGGAAAATGAAATACTGCCACTAATATCCTCTCCTTCTTCGAGCTTGCCAATACCCTATGAAATGGGCTCCTAATTATCCCATTACCCATTATCTGTTAAAGATTGAGACATAAAAAGTTAATCTTTGATTGATTGCTAATATTAAAACATGAAAGCAGATCAAGTGTGTTAAGTGAGATATAAATTGCACCTCTATTTGATCTCCAACGTTGATTAGAAGCACATCAGGAACTATCGGAACATTGTACCATTTCTCATCCTTAAAAACCTGAAGACCTCTCACATGGTCTTGTAATAGAACAGATATTCCTGATCCATCAGAGTGAGCTCTAAGACCAATAATCGAGTCTTGGGTTAGACATGAGGGATAGTAATTCAAGCTTATTGCGATGAATTCTTTATCCCTGTATTGTTTAAAAAAACAATCCTCTTCCAACCTTAGTGGCCTTGCCATGGCCTTAAGGACGACAACTACTAGAACCTTTAGTTTCTTCGAGTATTCATTCAGCACAACTCTGCAAGATTTGCAGTTGACCTCACAATATGGCAAGACAACAACCATAAACTTGGTTAAAAAATAAAATAATATCTAAAACGTTGAGATCTTTATTCACTATATATATGATTTATTATATAGTTTGTTGGATATGAACATCGCAAGTACCTAAATTCACTAGGGTTGTCTGGCCAAAATTTAAGCTTTCTCGACCGTTCTGGGAATAGATTAAGTAAAATACGATCGCAACAGTCATGAATTTGCTTGTCTAAAATATCTCGCTCTTTTTCATGTCCATGATCATATTTCGATTCTCGTTGAGCATATTTCTGTTTTTCTTTGAGCGGGAGTGCAAAAAATTGCTTTGTAACATCACATAATCTGCTAAATATTGAGCTTGAAACCTTATGTCTTATTGCCTGCAAGTAAGTAAGTCAACTAAAGTATCATTAAGAAACATCAAGTCTCTGAATTGAAGTGAGTAAAATGA
>JANVCL010000008.1:13070856-13089371 GCA_026546855.1 Erythroxylum incrassatum | reverse complement strand
TTCTTCTTTTGCTTCTGCTCTTCTCCTATCTTTCTCTTCTTCTTCTCTTCTCCCCCTATTTGTTATTAATCAAAAATATTAATCGAAGATGCTTCATAATTTCAGAGAACATTCGTTGCATATTAGTGCGGATCAACTTGAGGTCTTCTTCCATAGAAACTCGTAAATGAGCTACTTTCTTATGTAAATCACCCACAGAGTCATGCAAATCATTAAGCTTGTCATGAATTTCTTCAATTTCTTTTACCAAGGCTTCATGACTCCGCTGCTGTATGTGACTAACTTCTTCCAAAACAATAGTAGGATCATGTTGGGGTGTTCTTGGTGGAAGGAAGTTTATAGCAACAAATGGTTTAAAAGGTAAGGCATCCAATTCAATGATTGTGAAAGCAGGAGGTTTGAAAGATCGTTTTCCTTCAGGGAGATCAAGATCATCATGTCTAGGTAGCTTTAGAACTGGTTTTCCAAGAAGGTGTAGTACATATTTAATTAAAGGTATAGAGCTCAAAGGTCTAAAGTGCATGATTAGGTGCACAAGAGTCTCTATGTTGAAATTAATACCTTTAATCCTAATATTTTTGTACTACCCTTCTTTTATTCTGCCAACTACCTGAGAAGTTTCATCTGTGATGAAATGGCCACACTGACTTCTTGATGCTTTTGAAATATGGTGTGAAACATAGATTCCTCACTTCTGCTTCTTTATGATCTTCTGTAAGATCACCTGTAGTTCTCCTGGATACATTTTCTTCTTCCCTTTGTCTTCAATGTGTTCAATTAAGGGTCTTGGTTGTATGTCTAGTACAATCTTAATCACTGTTCTTTTGTTGATTGGGTAAATAGTATACCTCTCCTTGGTCATCTATGTTAGATATGGTTCTGACTTCTCATCTCGCAGAACACCATATAATCTCTTCTCTCCATGATTCAACAGATGTATTGATCGACTATTTACCAAAATTGGTTCAAAATTTACCTTGACCAACCTTCTCACAAGTTCTCTTATGATTATTGAGCTTTTACTATAGCGCCCCTTACCGTAGGGTACACACCAAAACGTCCGCAGGTCATTCCGGTATATAACGCACGACAAGAAAGAACTACGAACAAACACTACTATCCTCTACAGGGCATCACAATAATAAAACATTAATATAAAATTGCAACTTTTTTTAAAACTACATCTTTTTCCATATCATTTCATCAAAAGCAATAATTTACACAACTGTCATTCTTTCTTGTTTGTCCATAATTTCTAAAGTGTAATACACACTGTTACATAAAAATACATCAATCCTAACTAGGTCATCAAAAATCCCGGCTGACCGACCTGTGAGCCATAACCTCCTTCTCCAAAATGATCTACACGGCTCGATCAGTCCCTCCGGAGCTAAGGGTCTACTCTCGATCCTGAAAAATAAGTTGCAATTTTGCGTGAGTTTGTGAACTCAATGAGGAACCATCATCGATGGTTCGCCCAATTCATGCAGCGCACAAGCAAATCACAGATTATATTCACAATAACACATTCAGAAGTGCCACATGATTGTATACAAGCAAATCGCAAATGTATAAGGCATTCTTGCCTTTTTTCCATTTAAAATGTTCAATCAAATATGTATTCAATATGCAATCAAACATGTATACAATGCATATGTGAGACTTTCCCATTTTATTACGGTGTTGTGACCAAGTGCCTGAACTGTCCCATATAAGCGTTAGATGCGTCTTAGGGGAAGGAGAGCCCTCTGGGTATGCACTACTTCCTTTCGAGCCCGAGGCTCTTTTTCACTGGTTGAGCTTGTAGCTCGGATCGGTGGTTACTCCGGTCACAACTGTTATTATCTGTTCATGCATTTGTGTATGAAATGCATATGACCCAATTTCACAATGTACACATGTATTACAATTAATCCACCTATCACATTTGAGCACATTAATAGCAAGCAATTTTCATATGCACAAATCAGCACATCACAAGCACTTCTATGTCATATCTCCCAATACATCGGACCTTCTGTCCGGAATTCACAGTCAGAATCAGTCGCAAAAACCCACCATTATTCACCACAATAAACATATAATAATTGAAAGAACCATCTAGGTCACTCACCTATAACTTCCGAGCTAATGTCGGGAAGTCTCAACAACGTCAGTGGATCGACGCTCCAAATGTGCCTCTATAACAGTCAACATCGAAAAAGATTACTAATTGTATAGTCAGACACATTTAAAAAATGCACATGTGATGATTAAAAACGTGTATAATGCATGTTCGTGACATTCACTGCACTATTCTAAAAATCACATCACAAAATGTTCCCCTATGTCTAAGAAAACCATAGACACCAAAATTACCCAATTCAGATCAGAAATGAAGAAGTTATGGCCAAAACACTGTCAGACCTAACTTCACTCCAGAAATTGAACATCTTATAAGCTAAATTGCCATTCGTCTCCTTCATAACATTTGTAGCCCTACGTCTCTAGTTTAATTTGCAACAAATCCTAAACCCTCTTAGCCCTTTACCAAATTACCATTTTATCCTTCCTGTAGGGGGTGGGATGTTACATACCAAGAGTATACAATTTGGTTTATTATTTAATGAGTTATGTTCAAAATACCACAGATTGTGTGCATTTGAAATTTTGGCTAGAGCATGATTATGCATTCAATTTTTACAACCCATATCTCTCAATTTCAATATCCAAAAATTACAAACTTTATACCAATTTAAATCTAAGAGAATAAGCTACAACTTTGGTAAAGCCACCCGACCTACATCAATATAGTTTATTCAATAACAATAGGACATGATTTCTGTCCCTGGTAGTGCTACAGCCTAAACCAAGACTCAATTTCATGCCAATTTTGAAAGTCTTAGAGATAGAATTAAAATTCAAATTCTTCAAGAAAGTTGTAGAAATATGGCTTAAGTTTAATCTGAATTAAGAATCAACTCATTTAGAAATCTATAGTTCAAAATATAGTCAAAATATCGAAGCATGCCCAATGAAAATTCTCTAGTTCATAACATTCCAGCACATTTTCTCACTTTCATCCAATCAATCTTTTTCAAATCAATTCAGATAGACCTAAATTTTTATGGAGAGGAAAAGCAATGTCTTAGGGGTGTATTGGTTTAATTTTCAAGTCATTTGGAGGTTGGGAGGCAAAGTTATAGCAAAAAGAGTTAGAACTGTTTAGTATCAGAAAGCTTGCTTATACATTACCACCTTCTACAGTAGAATCACGATTTTTGCACTTTAATCCTCCAGATTTTTTTGCAGAAATGCTTCTCCATCTTTTTCCTCTCTTCTACTTAATCCCTCATCACAAACCTATACCCCTTACATTTACTCCTTTATTTAACTTCCATATCATCACAACTTATTCTCAACACAACTCAAATTCAAGTTTATATTCAAACACTAAAAACCGATGCATGCATGTATTACACCATTTTCAACTTTCTCTCACTACTGAACCGGTGTTTCACTATGAACTCATTCTTCACAACCACTCTACTCATCCGAAACCTCTCTACTTACATAACTCATGCTTAAATTCATTCCAACATTAACACATCATCAAAATCATTTACACAATACCTAGAAAACTAAACCACAGCTTACTTGATTTTTTTGAAAATTCTTCAACAATGAGAGTGAAGAACAGGGTTCGGTGGAAGGTAACAACAAGATCAAAGAGAAGTAAATTCCTAACTGGAGTGAATTGTTTAGATTGTAAAGGTTAACACTAATGTAAAATCAATAACAGTAGTCGGTGATGAATGTTCAGTGATTTTCGATGAACACCTACATAATTCGAAGAACAACAAAAGCTTCAGTGATTTTGCCTTTTAACACATGTGCTTACGTGTGTTGTTATCATTTTGACACAAGGCCCCATGCATGACTCCCATTTGCCTTTCATGCAAGCTGCCACATGTCTCCAACATGTCAGGCCATTTGCCACACAATGAATGATGCTAAATGTCAATAATTCGTAGGCTTAATCATATTAATTTTTATGTACCACTTAACTTGTCACTTGACAATTTTTCTAGTCCAAAAATATCAAAAATTTCCTAAATTTCATCAAATATTCTAAATCAATACATATACTCTCCAAATCAATTTTCAACACATAAAAATCACAATTCTCAATATAATAACATTTATAACTCAATTATATCCGAAAAATGTCAATGAGTGCATATACAATCATTTTAATGTATAAAAATCAATATTCACGTGTGTGTGTATACTATATTATGCATGAGCATGAAATACACTTTCTATCTTCTCAGTAAACTCTCATATATACTATTCTAGGGTTCTAGCCCTTAACATGGAATAACGGGATGTTATACTTCCTAATTACTTTAAGGTAATTGATCATATATTAATCACTGTACTACATCCATATAATTCATGTTATATCCAATGACAACCAACTAAGCTACTTTCAACTATAATAATTTATAAGTAGTATCAAAATATAAAAATACCTTTACTTTGGTGATAAACATTTATCTCATAGACTACTTCATCATATACATCTGAATATGTCTAAAATAAAAATACTTTTAAATAATTATTTTATTGAATTACGATTAATTTACTCATTGTAAAGCATTAAAAAAATAGAAAATTGCAACCATTACTTTAGGAGTATGTGTGGACATAAAATATTTGAAAAATTAGTAATTGAAAATTAAGTTACAAATGTAATTCAATTTGAATACGGCATCTTTCAATTAGTAGACACGACAAGAGACATTTCTACTAATTGAACCACCACAAGTTTTCATTCTGGAAAACAACCTGTGTCGTGAATCACGTGGTCACGTGATCCCAAAGCATTTGTGGCTTTCAGCCACTCAAAATCTATGATTTGACATCGATTTTTTCTTTTTTTGTCCATGCACCAAAGCACGATAATCACGCCTTGTACCAAAGCACAGTCAGATCTGACAAGGAAGCAGCGTACGTTGTACGTTATAATAATATTATTATTATAGCGTACATTCTTGTCTATAAAGAAAACGAGTCACTTATGCGATTCTTTGTCTAATATTATGATGTCATATTATATTTAATAAATTTCAGTCATTTATTTATATGAGTCTTACATAAATTTTTTTGTAGAATTTATAAAATAAATAGTTGAGATGTCATTAAATAAAATAAAACAAAGTAAAATTTAACAGAAGATTTGAACTTTAAATACGCTGACCATACGTCGAATATCATGCACGATAATATTGGACAACTTAAATATTATTATTATAGTTTAAATTTTGAAATTATTTATAAAATTTATATAAAATTGAGTAAATTTATATAATACTCATATAAATTATTTTATTGCTTAGGAATAAATTATTCTGCTGACAAGTGAGAACTGATTCTCCTAAGATCTGAAAAGGAGCATATGTTAGATTATGAAGTCTTCAGTCAAGGGTTTGATGTGACGTTCTGCAAATTGCCCCACCTCTTTTATTGGTAGAATGTGCGTCTAGGCGTTCTTAGCTCCAGCTGCATTTCATGATTGGAATGAAATAAATTTGTTTTTATTTTTAAAATTTTAAAAATTCTATACGTCTCAGCCTTTAGCCTTTAGTTTTTGATTTCTTCCAGATTTTTTTCTTTTTCTATTTTTTATAATACAAATTATTATCGACAAATAGATATTAATTTGATATAATATTATATATTTATTTAATTAAAATTAATTACTAATACAATTTTATTTAACTTTTGTAGTTAAATTAAATTAATTTAATTTGATTTAGTAATTACTAATAAATGTAATTAAATTTTAAATATCTTTAAAATATATAAATTTGATTTACTAATTAACATATATTCCATATAGCCAATGTACCTAACTCGTTTCCTTATTATATGATCTAACATTACAAAAGTTAAGATATTTAATGACAATTTTTTGTAACTAACTATTATTTCGTCACAAATACGAGATTTTTTGTGACAAAACAATGGATTAATATTATTGTTTGGATTAACTGTGATGATTTATTTTTTTGTCACTAATACAATAGCAATTGTGACAATTTACTATCTTTCACAATTAAGTTGTCACTATTAATATGCTAATAGTGACAACTTTTCTTTTATCACTAAGTTTTATCATTAAAAGCCTATGCAATTTGGCGCCAAAACGATTTTGGAGGGAATAAATTGTAATTGTGACAAAACATATATTAGTAGCTAATATTTTCTATTTGTTGTGACAAAACATAGTTTGGTCACTAATATTTTTTTTGTTACGAAACGATTAATAGTCACACAATATTTTACTTGTTGTGAAAAAAAAATTTCAATAAATATTCAATTAATTAGTGTCTACTTTATATTGTCACAATAACTGAACTATAACTACGGTCACTACTATTCGTAATTTAGTGAAAAAAAATTTGTGACTAACTATTTTTGTCATCACAAATACGATATTTTTTAGTGCCAAGACAATTGATTGATACGATTGCTTGGATTATCTGTGATGATTGATATTTTTGTCACTAATACAATCGTAATTGTGACAATTTAGTATTTTTCACAGTTAAATTGTCACTATTAATATATGAATAGTGTAAAATTTGCTTTGATCACTAAGTTTTGTCACTAAACGCCTATGAAATTTGGTGCCGAAATAATTTTGGAGGAAAGTAATTGTAATTATGACAAAGCATATGTTGGTAACTAATATTTTCTACTTGTTTTAACAAAACATAGTTTGGTCACTAATATTTTTTCTTGTTATAACGAAACGGTTTATTGTCACACAATATTTTACTTGTTGTGGCAAAACTTTTGTTAATAAATATTTAATTAGTGTCTACTTAATATTGTCACAATCACCAAACTATAATTATGGTCACTACCATTTATAATTTAGTGAAAAAATTTTGTGCCTAACTATTATTTCATCACAGATACGAGGTTTATTGTGACAAAACAATTGATTGATACTATTGTTTGGTTTAATTTTGATGATTTATTTTTTTGTCACTAATACGATGAGAATTGTGACAATTTAGTACCTTAACAATTAAATTATCACTATTAATATATTAATATTGTCAAATTTTCTTTTATCACTAAGCTTTGTTATTAAAAGCCTATGTACTTATTATGACAAAAAATTGTCAATAAAAATTCAATTAGTTAGTTTCTTCTTTCCTTTTTCATGCAAGAAAATAATTAAAAAAAAGAAAAGGAGAGAGGTTGGTAAATTGCGAAATCACAAGTTTTAATTTTAGAGTAATTAGGTTGTAAGGTTATGATCGTTTGAGTTGGGTAGAAGTGATTTTGTAATTTGTGAGAGTTTTTTTTAGTTCTTTTATTTTTGTGGGACTAAATTGAATAGACGTAAAGTTAAGTATTATTTTAAATAGAAAGGAGAAAGAAGATTAAATTATATGAATGTGTGTATCTATTATAAAATATTGCATTTTCATAAGCTCAATAACAAACGACTAGTTGAATAAACAAAGAGAATGATTATTATGATAGAATGGTATTTCTCTCATATGACACTGTATTTTTTTGGAGAAATTAAAATTTTTATTAATCTGATAAATTTATAGTGGAGACTTACACACGTGCATAGCTTACTTAAACACAAAACATCAGGGGAAACCTTAATACTACGACGTTCTATTGCATAGTCTACGTAATAAGGTAACAGTAAATAGCATAATTCAAAAATTAAAATTTTAAGTAAATTATAAATTATTCATTTATGTTGAAATTTATATAAAAATATGAAAGTTAAGAATTAAATTATGTTTCAAAGTTATATGATTATTGAATATTTAATTTAATAAATAATAATATATAACTGAATATAGACCTGGACACTTAGCTCAAGCCCAATATAAATGAGTTCCAGTAAGAACGGTTTTGGTAGGGTTTTAGTAGCCAAGGTGATACAGATCTCACCTTTTACAAAACTCACATGGTGGCCTCTTCACAAGTAAGAGAAGACATTTATCCAACAAGACAAGAAAACTTCACTACCCTTTACTTAGCTCCCACTCTGCATTCTCTATGCTAGAAGAATAACTCTCTCTGCAATTAAATTATCTGCTTCGCTCACCTTTTGAGTTCTCTCTTAGAACCCTTTCGATTTTTCCTATAAAAACCTCATCTTTCTCTTGCCAAAGTGGTTAACAATGTGCACATCGGCTCTTAAATCTGCTAAACTCACGAATCAAACACAATCTAACTCAAGATCTTCCTCACTATCTACCCACCTAGCTATGGTGGAGCTCAAGCAACGAATTTTAATTTCCTTGTCCAAGCTCGCGGATCGTGACACCCACCAGATCGCTCTTGAGGACCTTCATTCTATCATTCAATCAATCTCTCATGAAGCACTCCCAATGCTCCTTTACTTGCTCTACGACTCACTATCCGACTCTTCGAATGCCAAGCCTTTGGTCAAGAAGGAATCTTTGAACTTGCTCTCTTTTGTTTGCCAATCACATCGCAATTTGACACTACCTCATCTGACAAAAATCATTGCCCACATTGTTAAGAGGCTTAAAGATTCAGATTCAAGTGTTAGAGATGCGTGTAGAGATGCTATTGGGATGCAGCCTGTTTCATGGTTGAGTTTGTTGTTGTTGATTATCACTGGAGCAGGAATAATCTTCTACAATGACAGGGAAAAGAAACGACATATAGAAGGTACTCTTCTATGGTGAGTTGGGTCTTTGGTGTTTCCCAATTTTGTAAATTTTGTGTTGGTTGATTCTACTGATATCGTATAGAAAATGGTTTAGGTAGTATTACCTTGTATTTGACTGTTGGAGTTTGGTTCATTATAGTTAAAAGAAAGGGGGATGAAATGGATTGATCCGATCTTCTCATGCTGCCCCTAGATTTAATTGTCTTTCCATGTTGATTCATGCCTTTGTGTTTTGTTTCCTGCATTGATAAGTTATGGTTCTTTAGAGAAATAAATAAAGCTTCCCAAGCAATAAAAAAGGACCATCTGCGAGGAAAGTAGTAAAAGTAAGGTGCTAGTATTTTTTTATGGAGATATCCCTTATGCGTAATTGCTATGTATAAATAGTTTCTATGTTTTTAGAGCAAACCCTGATGTTTAGAAATGCTAGTGTTCTAGTGTTCTTCATATTACCAGTTGACAATTCTAAATTTTTATCTTCTGACTGAAGTCTTAGAAGGTTTTCCTGAATTATCATAATTGTTTCAAAAATGCAATATAGTCTGTCGTATCTCACAAGCCCACGAACAAGTTTCACATTGTGTTGTTGAACCCGTGGGAGGTTTTGCACGATGGCCATTAAAATTAGTATTGGCTCATCTTTTTAGTTTCATGATTGCAGAAGAAAAAGCAGGAATTGAAATTGTGTCTGTGTTCATCTCTGTTGATCCTGGGAGAGATACCGTTGAGCAAGTACACAAATATGTTAAAAGTGATTCTCACCAATCGTATTGTCATACTATTTTCAAGTATGCATCCTCTTATTTTGGATGAATATGATCTCTTCTGCTTGTTTCAGAGTTTCATCCAAAGTTAGTTAGCTTAACTGGTAACCTAAAGGAGAATTTCGGCAATCAGGCAAACTGGTAAAATTTGTTACACAATCATGCTGATGTACTCTGTGTCAACTCTTGGCAAGTGCTTTATTATTTCTTTCTTTAGCAAAATGTGCAGTTTGGATTTTTAATTGCAGTATCTAGCTTTGATAGTGTATTGGCAGGTGTTTATTTCTATCAGTCTTCTTTTCGTTACTTTTTGTCATTTCGCAATTTTCTGTTGTAGGTGAAAAGATACATTGATGCCTACACAACCTCTTCAGTCATTGGGTTTTTTAGTGAAGATTTGTTACACATATCAGAAGTATATGATAAGGCATTAGTGATAAATTTATTGTAACATATATTATGTATTTAGTGACAACATTATTGTAATATATAACTTTCATACTTGTGACGAAAACTATTACACAATATAGACACTGATGCAAATTTCTTTTACAGCTAATGTAATTTCGTTGATTAATTGATAGTTTCATTTGTGATAATAATAAACATAGTTAGTGACAATACTTTTTGTAAGAACCAATTTTCATTTTTGTGGCAAAATGATGTTGACACTATTTTATTAAAATATTAGTGACCAAGAAGCAATGGACGCTGATAAAAAAATATTAGTGACAAATACTTTGTCAGTATTTATAATTATTTTAGTGGCGATAATATTGTAACAATAAAATAAAGTACTATTGTAGTTTTATTCGTCACTATTTTATATTATTTGTGTCAACAAACTTGTCATAAATATATGAAGTTGTTGTGACCATATAGTGTTGTCACACATTCCATATGTTTTAGTTTCGGAACTCTTGTCACAATATAATGAAGAATTGTTACAACTTTATTTGTCACTATTTTACATTATTTGTGTCCAAAACCTTGTCATAAATAAATACAGTTGTTGTGACCATATAGTGTTGTCACACATTTGATAGGTTTTGGTGTCAGTAATTTTTTCACAATAAAATGAAGTAGTGTTACGACTTAACTCGTCACTACTTTATATTATTTGTGACAATAAACGTGTTATAAATATTTAAAGTTATTGTGACCATATAGCTTTGTCACACATTTAACAAGTTATAGTGTTAATATTAGTGTCACAAAAATTTTGCATAATTGTGACCATTGTTTAAATTAGTCACAATTTTATTAGTGACGAAGGTATTTGTGACGGGAGGTGACGACTTCAAATATTGGATACTATTAATAATAGTGACAAATATTATTGCTTTTAGTGACAACTTTTACCTTCACTAAAAATACAATTTCTTGTAGTGAAACCATTAAGACCATTATCTTTTTCTTCACATTTTAATGCATCTAATGATTATTGTCATTAATGACCATATTTTTAGAATATTATATATATATAATTTATTAAAAAGAAAGAAATAAAACTCAAATTGAAATATAAATATATATTCTATATTCTATATAGATATATGGAAAAATATTGTATCCAACAGGATTTGAACCTATACCAAAGGTTTAGAATTCCTCTATCATATCCATTAGACAATGGAATAATTCTATGAAATTCACTTTTCATTCTTATTTATGTATGCATCCACTAATTTTTTTAACTTCTTAAAGTTTGAAAGATAATTTCTTCCTTTTCTTATTCATGATTTCTAAACTTTCGACTAGTTCATCATACATCAAATTACTATCAATACTATAAGAATAAGAGTTGGATGTTGCATCATCATCTTCTATAGTTGTAAAGCACATATGAGTTATCTTTCATGTTAGGTGCTCATGTTTTGATTTATTTGTATCATCCCAAGTTGAAGTTTTAAGTGCTTTCTTCTTATTGTTTTCCTTCTTCTCCTTTTTACATTTTCTTTTATAATGTAATTTTCTTTAAGTAAAAAAGACATTATGACTTCGTGTAATTAAGTTTTCTAAATTCAAAATAATCATTGTTAGAGGGTTTAAGTTTTGAATTACTTTTACCTTCCTTAAAGTCCTTTGTTCTAAAAAAATTCCTTCACTTCAAAGACTTCTTTAGTTTCCTACTGATAAAAGTGAAGTCTTCATCATCACTTTCACTTGTAGATGTCTCTTCTTCAATTGATTCCTCTTTTAAGACTTTGAATGATAATCCCTTTTCTTTGAAAGTATTGTTTCTTCTTGCGTCTCTTAAAGTCCCATTTCTTAGGAAGAAATCAAATAAGCTCATCTAATAGTAGTAATGCTAGATCCTTGGTTTCTTATATGGCCATCATTTTAGTTTCCCATGTCTTCAAAACTGGCCTAAGTAAGTTTCTTACCATTTCAATGTTAGTTTAAGTCTTTTCAAGATCCTTGAGAGCATTAATAATACCAATAAATCTAGTATATGCTCAAGATGCTTTCATTATGCTTCATGTAAAATAATTTGTATAGGTGGATATACATGCTTACTTTACTATCCTTAACTTGATTTGTACCCTTTTATATAATTTCTAATGTGTGCAAAATTTCATAAGTCGTTTCGTACATAGATATTCTGTCAAATTTATTTCTTCCTAATGCACAAAATAAGATATATATATAGCCTTATTATTCAAGGAAATTAATTTCTTATTTTGAAGTTTATGTTTTTCCCTTAGTCTGGTGACTTTTTTGTTATATATAATTTTCATAGGTATAAAAGGGCAATTTGAATTTATTTTTCAAAAGTCTACACTTTTAGCTATTAAGAAAAATTTATCCTTATTTTCTAATAGAGATTTATCATTTCTATAAAAAAAATGGGGCATCTATTAAAGTTTTGCCCCTCTTGGTTGAATGATAATAATGAGGCTCCAAAATATGCCATTAAGATCTTTTCTATGAGATTTTGTTTAAAACGTTAACTTAATAAACCCTCTATAATACCACTTTCTAATAGGGAAATGAATAGGGTGTTAATTTATTTTTAACAAAATGTTACTAACTTAGTATGTTAATGAGCACATTTCAATAACATACTTAAGCAATAATGTAAAAAATGTAAGTGAAAAGAAACACAAATCAATTTATAGTGGTTCAGCAAACCTTTGTCGATGTTCACTCCTAAGAATCTTCTTGAAAGTTTACCATAACTCTTCTTTTAAGGCGAAATATAACATTTGTATGATCTTTTTCGGCAAAGAGGAATCCTTTTACAATCTTTCTATATGATGAAGAGGAACCTCAGTGCTATTTGAAACACCCTTAAGTCCAATATATAAACATGCCTAACAACATTTTATAACTCAAAATATCTCATTTTATCACTTTGATAATACCAAAGAGACTCAACCACATAAATATGAGAAAATGATAGTCAAATGTTTGATAAAACTTAGAAATGTGTGTATAAGAAACAAAATGATGTTTTATGTAAGAAACAATGAGAAAACATATATCCGTTATGGTCCAATTCTGACTGGTAATAGATCCCAGGACTTTGTAAATTTTGATTGATATGATTTTGTGACCCCTTCTAACCATTACAACCGAAAACTAGTCATTATAATAAGAGTTTATAGAGTCCTAGTCGACAAGTGTAGCACGTAGTTTATCAATATATATTGAATGCATAGATTTAGTAACTATTAAGACATTAATCAAATACTAGGGAATATTAATCGAACAATATGTCCCCCAAAGGGACATTGGTTGATCACACCACTACATTAGTTAACTAATATGTCAACAAACAACCTTATTATAAGTTTAACCTATATTGGTCAACCACAAAGTCATATTGGCCAATCAATATGCATCCAATACATAAAATCTACTACGTATTGCATATGGGTAGAGTAGTTGATTAACCCTTGAAAGGACAATGGTTGACCATATCACTATATTGGTTTACTAATGTGTCAATAAACTCTCCTATTACATATTTAACTTATATTGCTTGACTATTAACCTATATTGATCGACCAATCCCTTAAGAGTGTTTGAAAAATCAAAAGATTTTTCTTTTAAAATTAAAAGTTATAATGCTTCTTAATGAATGAAAGGACTTATACAATAAGGTGAGATGAAATGTTTATGCATGCTAAGCCTTTAATATTACCAAAGAAATAAAATGAGATTACAATTGACATTTAAAAATATAGAATGGCCTTTAAGTGCCTTGATCATCTTTTGTTCTTGACTTGATCTTCACTTTGACAATTACAAACTTCAACTATTTTTTATCAACTTTTTTACCTATCTTATTAAGTTTATAGCTACATCTTGTTCTTATATTACTTTTCATTTAAAAAATAAACTAATTAGTATTAATTATATTTTATTATCATAAAAAATCAATTGGAACCTTCCATTGGTCTAAAACATTCTAAAGTACCAATTGAAGCAACGACTAAGGTTAAAACAATCTTGAATAAACTATATTCAAGTAAGATTCTTTCTATAACTTCTCTATGGTTTGACTTTACTTTGACTTAATTATCAATTATAGTTTTTTTTACACCAATAAGAATTCATAAGTTATAACTATATTTTCTCTCAAGCAATGCATTTCTTATTTCCAAAATTGAATTGATCAAACTCCTTCTAATCAAAACAACCTAAGAACATATTAATTCGTTTCATAAATTCTTATGATAGGTTTTACCCTAAGCCAAAAAGATCATATACTTCTCTCAAACAACCCATATAACTCTCATCATTTATGTTATAATCTAAACATACAAATCATCTCTTGATCTTAATGTATGAATCTAATTATTAAATCCTCAGCTCTCATTCTTTTGATTTAATGCAATATAAACACATCAACAAATTTAAAAAAACTAGAAATTTCATTAAATCAAAGCATAAATTTAAAACACTAAATCCTAAGCTCTATCCTACTTAGATATGTATCTCAACTAGATTATGATAAAACGAGGAAAAACGATATAAAAACAAGAAAGAATAAAAGACAAAGAATACATACCCATAACTCTTGAATCTTTGAGTTCTTATTGAATCTTTTCTTGTTCTTTTCCCCAAGATTGCTTTTCTCTTGATCATTAACTACTTTTGTTGGCTTCTAATGAATTATCTTGCTACTAAAACTGATCTCTGAGAAGCTCCCTTATTTGTCTCTAGCCAACTTTCTTTTAAACATGTGGAACCTTAATTTTTCAATCGAACACGTTCCTAACACGGGAATGTGTTGAACTCTATGTTACTTAACCTAACATTTTTAGGAACGTGTTGAACTCTATGTTACTTAACCTAACATTTTTATAATTTTTACACTCAAGCATTTGTTTGTCCTCAAGCAAATCAATTTTATTATCCTAACTCAAACAGGAGGCAATTCTAAAAAGCCTTAAATAAACCAAACATATTGATTAAAATTCACCACCACTCATTTAATTGTATAGGTCATCAAATTGTAAGACACATGGCTATTTATATCAACTTATGAATTAACTCAATTCAATTCTCAATTCTTTAAACTTCAAGTCAATTCACAAAATTCAACTTTATGCATAAAATAACATGCTTGAGAAAAATGTTTCAAATTTTAAACATTATTATACCCCTTATTATAATGAAATAAAACATCAAATTTAAATAAAAAAATATCATTTAAAGTATATTTGAAAAATCACCTAGCCTTTTGACATGAGAGTAAATACCTTGTCATAAATACTCTCAATTACTTAACTAGGTCATTGTCTCAAATGATTACTAGCACCACTCATTAAATTCACCATTTTTATTAGTAGAAAGCCAGTGAAGTTAAATTATTTAATGCTCAATCATTCAAACATTATTATTGTTTTATATATAGTGTTATAAAAAGGCTTAAAAAATCATATTTACTTAATATATGCATAATTTATGCAAAAAGCATCATGATGTAAATCAAATATCTGTTCTCAAAATTCATGAAGTAAATTAAATTTGAATTAGTCATCAAAACTTAGTCTATTTCCTAAACACTTTAAATCATAAAGACGATCAAACTTATGGAAGAATTAACTTTTCCCTAATCTTTAATAGGCATAAATGGTATCTCATTATTGAAGAACATAAATTCTTTATTTCTAACCCTATCGATTTGCCTTTTTTTAACATTAATTATTGCACCAAATGTAAATAGGAAGGGTTTATCAAGGATTAGTGAATTTTTTTTGACTTGTTAAAATACAGAATACAAAAATATGTTGGAAACATTAGTTTATCAATTCTTTCCATTATGCCCTCCTTACCACATCTAAGACTTTTTAATAAATTATTTGGAAGATATATCATTCTCCTAGTGGGTTTTCGTTCACCTAGTTCCAATCTTTTTAACATAGCATAAGATATTACATTAATACTTGCTCCTAAATTCGCTATTGTCTTATTAATGTAAATAGCACTAATTATGCATAAAATGTTAAAACTTTTTGAGTCACCCATCTTTAGTAGTATAATGTCTAAGAGGACTTTAATGTTGACTTCAATTCATTTGACTTTGTAATTTTCTCCTTAAGGTCCCCCCTTTTGAATCTTCTTCTTTAGGGTCTTCTTTGTACTCCTCCTTATTACTAGTCTCTTCCTTCTTAACTAATTGAAATAATTTAGTAGGATAGAGAATTCTCAATTTATACTCCCTCATTGGTGTCCTTACCCTTCTCTCTTCTTACTTCTTCGTGTTGTTCAACTCCTTACCCTTATAAGGAAACCTCGTTCACATGCTACTTAAGTTTGGGGACTAATTATATTAGGCAAAGTTCCTTATGGTTTCTTTATTATCATTTCAGTCGATTAACCTATATAAACCTCAAGATTGCTCTTCAAAGGTTTATGGTTCTAGAATTATGTAGCAATTGTTTACATGAAGTCTCTCATTACATCCTCCAAGCATGATTCTTGCTCTTTTTGTATAGGTTATTGGTAAGCATGTAAAAAAAAGCCTAGCTTAGTTTGGCCTAAAGTCAATGAGTTCAACCGAGTTAATAAGGATTTTGACTAGGCTCAAGCTTTTAAACCTAATCCAACTTGAATTTCGAGCTTTTATAACAAAACAATGTCATTGATATTTTTCTTATAAAAAACTAAAAATGCAGTGAAGTATTCAATGTTAGCTCTATCTTATATATCAAGTTTTTTGCCTTTGGTCTCTGTATGAGTCATCATCTCTCATCATCTTTCAATCTTAGTCTCATTCCTAACACCTGCCTCTGTTGAAGAAGCACTCCTTTCACATGAAAATCTCTCTCTTTCTTTTTCTCTTTATGATGTTAATCATTTATTTGAGCATAACAAGTCTTCTTTTATTGTAAATCATTTTAGTTATTCTTGTTATTGTGGTAGTGGTAGTTGATACCTAAAATTTGAGATGGAATTATTATAGACAAGCTTTTATTTGTAAATCACTTTGTTTCTTTTGATATTTGTAACTTGGTGTCATAAAAGAATTGGATAATAAAACTATGAAATTTATCAATCAATACTTCTGTTGACTGTTGTTTTCGTTTTATATTTTGATCCTTTCAAGCATTTTTATAAGGCTTTGCTATATGTTTTAGTTTCTATGAAAATTATTGTTTGTTTAGTTTAGTTTACAAGTAAGTATGAATTTGGAGTGAAATATGGATTTAGTGATGGTTATTTCTATTATTACATCTAAAAAATTTCTAATTTAGTTCCCATAATGATTTTTAATAATCTATCAATTTACCATTATTGGTACAAATATGGCATCATTAAGGGGTGGGAGTTTTTTATTGGTCGAGCTTTTTAGGTATAACTTGACTTAATCAAGCTTTGGGCTAGGTAAAGCCTAATTGAGCTGACTCAAGTTATATGATCTAAGTCTAATCAAGCGTTGGGATGTGCCTAGGTTATATGTGACATATGCTTAACCTAGCCCATTACCAATTCTAAATACTAAAGAAATAGAAAAGGGCTCTCTTAAAACTCATTGATTTCTCTTGGGCATGGAAAAAATGCATGGGTCAACCTGAAGTTAACAGGTGGAGCTTCAGTTTGATTCAAAGTCTCATCTTTTCTTATATTTATGTAATAAAATAATGCCATTTTGACTATGAAAAAAGAAGACAATGCATAGTCAGATAAAGCAATCTTAAAGAAGACACTTTCCCATCATATCAAAGTAGGACTAGTGAAGCCAATCATCCTTGTCTATTCATTGACATCTCTCAATAAAGTAGAGAATCATCATGTCATCTATTAATGAACTAGTGGATTATCTTATCTCCTCTTAATTTTTGTCTCATTATTTATTGTTAGAATCTATCTTTCACTTTAATTACACTATTAATAAGGTTTTGTTTTTTCTAGAAAGTGGTAAAAGGTTAAACACCTATTTACTTTTAGGATTTTGCTTCATATTTGATGTATTGGCTAGTTTGTTACTAGAATAATTTCATTGTTATTGTTATTGTTGGCAGTGGTTCTACATTCAACAGATAGGGAAGATTAAGGAATTAATGATATTAGAGTTATTGGTAAGACTCCACGATGGTGTTGGTAGAAGGCAATGGTAATGACAACTCAACTGGGCTTTAGGTTACCTAAAGGACTAAAAGCCCAAATTGGGACCTAATGTTTTATAGTTTGATCAGTTTAGGACGTAAACTTGTAACTTGCTCAATGAAGGTCTAAACTTCCACGAGTCTGCTCAATTGAAGACTTTTTTGGACATAAATTAAGGTGTGTCATACACGCACCGTTAAATGCTGGCTAGTTAGTCTTTAGATGCCACATTAAGAACATATGTAAAGGCCAGGCCATAACCCTATTTCTCTCATTTGTGCCTTCACTCTAATCCCTACACGCATTGTTGGACCCTGACCCTTTTCTTGAAAATTTGAATTTATTGAATTTTATTTAATGAGAAATTTAGGCATGGTTCTTTGCGATGAATGAAAAGTATGAATGAATCTATGAGCATTTGATGGAATGAAAGACATTTGAGTTTTCTTGTGTGTTGCATA
>JANVCL010000008.1:13044242-13054315 GCA_026546855.1 Erythroxylum incrassatum | reverse complement strand
TCTATTGATGCTTTATAGATGAATAATGTTATGATGCCATGTGAAGTGAACGTAGTGATCGAACGTAGCTCACCCTTATTGTAGGATATGTACCGGAATGACCTGCGGGCATCCCAATGTGTACCCTACGGTAAAAGAGTGCTACAATAACATCTTTTGTCAATCTAATTAGGTTTAGGGAAGCAGCTTGTAATGATTATTCAATTATCTATACATGATTTGATTATCTGATTTGTTGCATTTATTCTCCTTGTTCTTAATGTTGGATTTATGATTAGCTACGACATATTCAACCTTATGGATTATAAGAAGGGCTGACAGGTGAAGTAGTATCTACGTGTTAAGAGAATGCTTTAGTGTTAATGAATGACATTATCTTAGACTTTAGTGATAACCAAATAAATTATTTATCCCTAAAGATTTTGATTAGATTAAATTATACACCGAGAGGTGGTAGTTACCTAATTAGATATATTTATGTTCCTTAAAAAAGGTTATAGATATCATAGGTTAATTTTTATTTCAACCTAGATAGTCAATTATATATAAAAATTAAAATTTCATATAAGTGAATCTGAATCCATAATATTTGTTTATTGATCTTTTATTGATTTATTTATCTCTTTTTATTTAGTTTTGTAATTATATTCTCTTAAATTAATCTTTTGTCTTTATTTATTTTATTTTTAACTAAGATTAATAAATATATTGATTAGTTCTCTATAGAATCAATACTTCATAATCACTTTAATTTGATAAATTATCTATAGTTGACCCTATCCACTTGTAGATATAAAGTAGATCAAGTTTTTAGCATCATTACTGAAATACTAGTCATTAGGTATTTGTATTAATCTAAGTTTTGTTTTAATTTTAATTTTTTACTATTAATTCATTTTTCCTTTTTAGGTAGTTGATGTGAGATAGAGATCCATGAGTGACAACTTGGATTCCCAACTTCAGTTTGATACTGAAATTGAATGAACTTACAGACAAAATTGTGCTAAGAGATAGGAGATCGCTACATAACAAGATAATATCATTGTTGGCTTGACGTAGTAGCAACAATAGATGATGTGCATAAGGTACGTTAAGTTAACAGTGTTAATACCGATCTCTCGTGTATAAGATTAAGTCAAAGAACATGTAACTATGAGCTAAAGCAAGTTTTCTTGCACTTAGGACTGACTTTTAGTGGGTCACTTGATGAAGATAAGATCACATTCATCAAGTAATTTAATTCGATGATCCAAACACTTCCACTAGATAGCTTTTAAAAATAATAATAGTTGAATTAGGTGTTTCACTGCATAACACTTGATAACTATAGAACGAATAAGGCAATAAACAAAAAGTTGAAGAATAAGTTATGAGTTAGGAGCTTGTTAGTTGGTGGGAAGTTATTCCATATGTGTTGTGAGGTAATAAAGGAAACAGTAAAACTGATATAGGATAATGTAGTATATTGGAGTGCAACACCCAAAAAAGTTGAAATTTTGAAAAATTGCACGATAACTACACATTTCGTGCATGAAGAAGTTGGTATTAAATTTTCCTACCAAATTGAATTCAACTTTCAAGATGTTAGAGTTGGTAACCCAATATGTTGAGGTGTTTAGCAGGTTCAAACATAAAGATTCTCAATATAATTGTTTGCCTATAAAAGAACAGTAGGAGTTGGCTAAAGCACTTTGAGAATAGTTGGAAATATTTTATAATGTTACTTAGTTGTTCTCAAGAACAAAATGACCAACTTTGCACAATTGCTTTAGCAATATGTGACAGATCAAGAAAGCTATAACTTATTGTATATTTGATTCCAATAAGGTGATACGGATTATGATAGAGTAGATGACGCAGAAGCTCAATTCTTATTAATATATCAAACATATTATGGCATTCATTTCAGTGTTGTACTCGAGATACAAAATAGAGGGGTTTTATTTTTATTATGACAGATTGTATGATGATCAAACTCAAGAGTATATTGTTGTTATCAAACAATTTTGGTATGATTTGCTTAATGATTATCAACTAAGATTAGATAAGGATTGCAATAGTTCAACACTAGCTTCAGGTTCATGTTTATGTTCAATTTCATCTAAGACTAGTGTGAAACCCGTATTTGCAAAATTCATCAAAGAAAACAAGGCTAGGATTTCTTATAGTAGGATGGAGTTAGAAAACCATTTGAAGGTAAATATTACAATTGAAGTTAAAGGTGTGAAGTTTAATGTATTGCTACGGTAAAAGAACCATGGAAGTTATCTTTTGAAGATACAAGCAATTACATGAGATCTCTTAGCTATTACAACATTTTCTATTGCTTCGAAGTCAACTTTTAATATCAGTGGTCAGACAATTAGTCCTCATCATGCTTGATTTCATCCTAGTATTATAGAAGCTCTTAAATGTGCCCGAAATTGATTATATGATGAAGATATTGAGAGTAAACTCTATTCTTTATGATATATTAATTTCATTTATCATAATAGTTTTAATAATTATAAATTATATTATCTTATCTTATATCATTTTTTATATTAACACAAGTATTAGTTCGGGGACTTGTAACTCAACTGAAAAATTTTCGAACAAAAATTCAATAATTAAGGTATATTTAATTGTTGATTCTCATGTGTTTAATATTTGTTTAATGTAACTGTTGCATTATCAGGTATAATTTACGCAATGTTTTTACATTTAGATCTTGGTACAAACTATTAACGATCTTAATTATGACGATTAGTTATCCCCTTTCTTTGACTATAGGTTTGTTTTCTTTAATCTTTGTTTTTAGATTTACTTATTTTTCATGTGTGTTTTTTTATTTTTTATTATTAAAGATGTAATTATTTACTTAGGTATTTTTATGTAAGTTCTAAAATATTGTCTCTGCCTGTTTACTCTACTTCAGTATCTACTTTTCCATATATAATTGATATTTTTAAAATTTTTGTAAAATATGACATTAAATAATTTGGATGATATTAGCATTATAATACTCTTTTTTATAATAAAATGATTTTCATAATATTATAGTGATATTTGGTGCATAAGTAGACTCATATATTTATACCATTAGCATATGAAAATCTTTTGTTTTGATAATAAAATAACTTTAATAATCTTTTCCTGTGATATTTGTGACCTAAAATGAAACAAACACCATTTTATTGTTATACTTAGATAAGAGAATAATGATTGGTAAAAATAATAATAATTTAAAGTGACGTTATTTTTAAAAAAAATTAAGCCTCTTTGGACTTAACAATTTTAAGAAAATTATTTTTTAAATAACAAAATGTTATAAAATTTTTAAACAATCTTTTCAAAATTAAAAATTATTATTATTTAATTAAAAAACGGGCCAATCAGAACTTAATCTGAGGATCTAGATTTTGAGGCTCGATCGCTCGAAGTCCCATTCCTCTCATCTCATGGGGGGCGCATTTTTGCAATTAGGCTTCTGCCCAAAAGAAGCAAAACTGATGGAGATAAATTCGGGCCACTCTTTTTTCAGTTAAACAGAAATTCAGGCCCAAACATAAATGTAAAATATTGCCCTAAGTGAAAGACATCTCCGTATCCGGTACACTTCCTACTTTCTACTCTTGAAACCCAAAAAAGTGAAGAGAGAAGAGAGCCGTCATTCTTTTTTTGACACTTCTTTTTCGTCTTTCTTCTCTGCCGTATCCACTTGAAAGGCCCATCGTAATTTCTTTTTGATCCGGAAATAGTCGAGTCTCGACCATTTGGGAGGTTAAAGAATCCAAGGTTCGTTATTGGTTGTTGCGTGCTGATATTTCTCTGGCCTGATAATGTTATAGATGAGCTCGTGTTTCTTTTTAAGTCAAGTATGTATGAGCTCGTCTTTCTATGTTCCGTATATTGTGTATGTTACTAGTTTTGAGTTTATGATTTCATCTTTCAAACATCCTATTTTTACTCATTTGTCTGTTCTAACTCCAGTCTGAAAGTAAAAATTCCGTAAAAGCAAATGCTCTTTTAGTATGCTGATCATATTACCGATATTCATACCTCTTGTCTAATCGAAGTTGTTGTTTAATCTTTACATGGGCACAAGTTTCCTCTCAACTTGTTTACGCTTTTAATTTGGAAACAGATTTTAATTCAACCATCATAAAAAAAAAATGGATATCTTTTTTCCATAGCTATCTAAATGGGCTTTATTTTCACTAGTTCCCGACCACTGTGCAAATACCAGAACCAGCGAAGGTCTCTAACAAGGATTCTTTTCGTTCCACACCGAAGAAAATTCGGCATCCTTTTAATCTTGTCTCCAATACTCATTCGATCTTCTCTCATATTCTGTTCTCGATTTCAATTTCATTAGTTATCTCCAAAGTTTCTGTCTTGTCTTCTCCTGGATGGTGGGTTTACTCTGTTTCCCTGTTTCTCGGTGATTGGCTTATAAGATTAGAAAATTTATAGTCCTAATAAATTGGCATGATGGTACTTTTCTTATTGTTTTGGTTTTTCGTTTAGTGTCAAATGGACGATCGTTTTTTGAATTTGCGGTCGAAATTTTTTTTTGGATTACTCCTTAAGTTTCCAGAATTTAATGTATTAGAGATTTGGGTTTGGGGGTAGGTGGTCAAAAATACAAGTTTGACAATGCGTTCGACTTTGGGGAAGGTACTGGGTCGATCTTGGTGTAGATTTGGGAAGATGTTTTAGGTATTGTTGTTTGTGCTAATAATTATTTATTTGTCAGCTTCATCTTGTTTGTTTTATCCTTTTCTCCATGTAAACTTTGATGCTGTTCTTGACCAGGCATCAATAAGGTGCAGCGATTTGGGAGCTTTTTAGTTATTACCTAGAAGTATGATTAGGCTATTGTAATCTGAACTGATGTTTAATGCTCCTGAATAAAAGAATATAATGAGATCTTTTCTCTTTTGTCCAATCTTAGCTGAATCAACAATACCCCTGCTTTTCATTTTCAAATAATAGTAATAATAACCCTGCTTTCTGTTATATTATTATTAGGTGCAAAATAAAGATTGCAGCGGCTTTTGTGTAGCTGAGGAAGTTTTTATTTATTCTAAATTATTATTAGTTATAAGATAGATTGGTCTAATTAAATTATTTTAAATAAATGAAAAGTTATTACTTTCTTCATATAACAGCTTTTAGTGTATACCATGTAAGGATTAGTTTCATAAATAAGAATTAGGCAAAAGGGACATTTTCATCCAAAGATTTTCACGGAAATTCAACTTAAATATTAAATTTGGTAGTGTTCAAAGAATATCTTAACGTTACAAAAATTGTTCCTTTTTAATGTTATAAAAATATCTTAAGTTAATTTTTTTATAAAAACCTTTTGATTGAAATTGCACCTCGTGCCAAACTTTATATAAATAGAATATGTGTTTCTTCTTCTTCCACTAAATATATTTGTAACAGTGTAAATAAAAGAAATTTTGATGTTTCACCAGCACAACTACTGTTCTCATTTTTGCATATCATTAGATCAGCTCTTTATGTAACTAAAATATTGGTGAATGAGTAGATTGACCTTGTAGTTCATTGAGTATATAGATTGATTTCAATACTTTATTTTTTGTGAATTTGAAGGAAGTGAGACTATAGGGAGGAATATACATGGAAAAGAAGGGGAGGAAGTATAATGCAGAAGCTGTTGACAATGATGATGATCTATGCTCAGTGCTGGTACACAGAGGAGTCATGGCTTCATTCGTATGTGTTGCTATGTTTGGGCTATTAGTTCGCGCCGCTGTCTCGCTTCATCCTTACTCTGGTGCAGGCAACCCCCCTAAATTTGGTGACTATGAGGCACAACGACATTGGATGGAGATTACTATTAATCTTCCGGTTAAGGAATGGTACCACAACAGCACCATGAATGATCTCAGTTATTGGGGACTAGATTACCCTCCCCTCACTGCTTATCAGAGTTACATACATGGTCTTTTCCTCAAATATTTTCACCCTGAATCAGTGGCTCTTTCTTCATCCAGGGGCCACGAGTCTTATTTTGGGTGCGCACAATAACCTTCCAATTGCTTCCTGAATGAAACTCAAACTACTGGAACTTAATATAAGACTTTTGTGAACACTGAACCATGTGATTTCTTGCAGGAAACTACTGCTTAGGTGGACAGTTTTGTCTTCTGATGCCCTAATATTTTTTCCTGCTGCACTCTATTTTGTTCTTGTGTATTATGGCAATCATCCTGTTTCCATTGGCCATAAAAGCAATATCCTATGGCATATAACAATCATTCTGATCAATCCATGTTTGATCTTAATAGATCATGGTCATTTTCAGGTACAAAAACTTTGCTTTCTTTTCTCATGTTGAGATTTTTCATTCTTAGTTATTTGTGAAGACATGCTTATCCCCACTTTATGCTTATCATGTAGTATAATTGTATCAGTTTGGGCCTTGTCATAGGGGCGGCTGCTGCTGTTCTTTCACAAAATGATCTTGTATCTTGCGTCCTTTTCTGCCTTTCTCTTAATCATAAACAGGTAAGTTTGAGTTTACCTTTTAGTCTCTAAGATTACACTTTTATCTTTTTTCCCTGAGATTAGCTATGTTGCAAAATGTGGCTCTCTGATATCTTACTTGCTGTGACACCTGCCAGTTGTGTTGTTTAATCATATTTCTGCATGCAAAGTTTGACTTGGTGTTTATTTGTGTTTTCTTTCAGATGAGCGCATATTTTGCTCCTGCATTTTTCAGCCATCTTTTGGGTAAATGCCTAAGGCGTAACAATCCTTTAATTGAGGTTTCAAAACTTGGGCTAATGGTGTTGGGAACATTTGCTGTTGTTTGGTGGCCATATCTTCACTCAAAGGATGCCATTTTGGAGGTGGGATAAAAAGTAATATTGACAAGGAAAATAATGAGTGTTTTAATTATATAATTCTTGGATATATACAAAAATTTTCTATCCGATCAGATATGCTATTTTGGCCCTCATTTTGCAAGAATACAAGACTGATATATTGTTATTTTAGGCACTGAAAAGGAAATAATTTTATCTTTGTGTACCCCCTTCTTTCTGAACACTGAAGCTGTAAAGCATATGACTCCCCCCTGTAATGCATCGTATATTACTAGCATGGAAGGTGAATAACTTTGCTGGGAATAGAACTACAATCTTCTCTCTTCTTTGCTTCAGAAGCTTACATATTTAAAAGAAAGAATCATGCTACCCTTATTTAGTGTATCCTGAGGTGGAAAATGTATTGTTTGACATGTTGATTTGATAAGTATTCCATTGCTCATCCTTTTTTCTTCCATTTAGAAATGCCTGTCAGGTGTTTTGATTAGAGCAGGATTCTCTCCTGACTTGAAGTTCAAAGAAACACGCCTCCACTTCTTTGTGAGGGCTGTGCTATTGAGCTCCACCACACCATGGCAATGTAAATTGTTGTTGAAATGTCATTAGAGGCTGGAAAATTATGTTTCTAATGAACAAAAAATGGCAACAGTGAAAGCTTCTATTTCTTTAGAAATTGAATACTATGCTTGACAAGTTTTCTTGTTCACTGCAATTGTCGGCGTCTGGAACAGGTTCTCTTGCGTCTTGCACCTTTTGATAGAGGGATATATGAGGATTATGTGGCCAATTTTTGGTGTACTACTTCAGTTTTCATCAAGTGGAAGAGATTATTTTCAACACCTTCACTAAAGCTTCTAAGCTTGGCGGCTACTTTACTGTCTTGTTTACCTTCAATGGTCCAACAAATAATGCATCCCAGCCGCAAAGGTTTCCTGTATGGGCTTCTGAACAGTGCTTTCTCTTTCTACTTATTTTCATTCCAAGGTATGCTATTTTCTTTTACGTATTCCATTGTAAATTATAGTTCAGCATTCTTCTCTAGCCACTATTAACCTCTGTAAACGATATGCAGTACATGAGAAGTCTATTCTTCTGCCGCTTCTCCCTGCTGCTCTACTTGCCACTGAGTTGGATCGCTCTATCAAGTTTTTCATGCATTATGCATTATTCTCTATGTTTCCTCTTATCTACCGCGACAACTTGATTCTTCCATATGCTGCCCTTTATGGTGTCTTCATCCTCCTTTACCTTGGCCCCAGTGGAAGGAAGAATTCTGAGAAGTATCCATCTGCCACTCTTCCTGCTCTGTCAATTGCGTTGACTTTTCTTTGTCTTTGCTCCTTTGTTCTGCATATTATTCTCCTAACCATTTCTCCTCCTGAGAAGTATCCTTTCCTTTTCGAAGCCATAATTATGCTACTCTGTTTCTTTCACTTTGTGTTGTTTGCTCTTTATACCAATGCAAAGCAATGGATGTTGTCAACACAGTTAAGTTCAAGGGATAAAGGAAGAAAAGAAAATTGATTTCACTGTCAAAAATGTTTCAGACCAACAGGTTATGTTGACTGTTTCTGTTTTTCTGTTAGTGATTCAGTGCTTGATTTCAATTGTGTAGTTCTGTGATTGCAAATGTACTTGTTTGCTGCTAACTATAATTAAGCTGACTCTGGACATTCTAGAAGTGACCATGCTTAGAATGTAGTACGCTATAATCAAATTATCAGTTGGGATTTTGAACTTCGCAGAATTGAATTTGCATTTAATCTCTTATTACTGGTCTGGTGTTCTTTACGTTGTTTCTGTTTAGACGAGAATTCAAACGGAGGTTAAGTGAAGAGCTGCTGACTCTCTTTTTATGTCTGTGTGGTTGAGGTATGATCCTGAAGTTATGGAGGTTTTGCTGTCAAACCATTCACAACTTTTAACTATTTCCTGATAAATATGTTTCTTATTGTGTAATCACTGAATTCATTTTAAATAGCCTGTAATGATAAATAAACATAATAACCAGCTGTATATGAGCAAGGCTTGGTTGAAAACTGCGTGATATTTATATAAAATCCTTTTAATAATTAGTTGTAATGACTTTGAAGACCTACTGTCGACTAGCTGGATAGAAATTTCTCTCTCGGTAACTTTTTAGGCCCACTGTCGACTAGCCGATGAATAATGCTTCGATTGATGAATAGGATAATCGATGTGCAATATTAAAATAGTGAATATTCTAACAAATATATAGTGTTAAGCAGTGCTTATTGACAACCTCCCTCGTTTCAAATTAGCTTATGATTGGTTGGGTTTATATGAAAAGAGTTTTTATTCTTTAGATTTTTTTTAGAAAAGATTTTCTAAGAAGTTAATTGACTGCTTGATTGTCATTTAAAAAAGAATTTTTTTGAAAGATCTTTATACAATAGACTGTATGGCAACATAAAAATAAAAAATATTTTTAATTTTAATTATATTTATTTTGTAATAAAAATTATTTATGCGTATAAATATTATTTAAAGTATATTAAATAATATGTAAAGTACAATATATTAATTATTATATAATTTTAAGTCATATAAAATATAAATAAAAATATATCTAGCCAAATCTTTTATACGAATTATAACATAAGTAAATTCAATATCAAAAATAAATATTAAAATATATAAAAAAAAGTCAAATAATAGGTTTGCAAGATAAACGTGAAGATGAGTTTGTAAGTATTGTGAAAATTATGTGTAAAACATAAGAACAAAAGGAACTAAAAATAGGTTTATTAATTGATCTGAAAAATTTACCTGAAAAATTCATTTAAGAGGCTCTTATGAGAAGTTCTAAATTTGAGCTTCTAAACAAGTTATATTTTGGCTATCAAAAAAATCATATTTATTAAAGAAGTAATTTTTTATTTTACAGTCAAATATTCATTTTTTGTACAAAAGACTTTTGTGATGAAGAAAAGTACTTATTGACCTTACAAAAGTCCTTTCAAATAATCACTTAATTTCTAATCTTTCAAAGTTCTCGTAAAAGATTTTAAAAAATCATCTTCTTTGATAAAGCCTTGATTTGAAATGATTTAAAAAGCTCTCCAAAGATCAAAGGTGTTATCTTTAAAATCATTCTAGATTACTTCTTAATTATTAAAAAGTACATATAATATACACTATATATAAATGATGATGCAATAATTAAGCTACTGATTCGTTGAAATGACGAGATAAGATTATTAAAAAAAA
>JANVCL010000008.1:13026573-13040075 GCA_026546855.1 Erythroxylum incrassatum | reverse complement strand
GGTTGTCAGTAGTGGTCTCTTATCGTAGGATACGTACCGGAATAACCTACGGGCGTTCCGGTGGGTACTCTATGGTATGGGGCGCTACAGTCTTTATCCATCCAGCCCAAATGAAACAGATTTCTCTCCTTCCACACCTTATAGTTGTTACCTCTCAATTCGGGAATATCACATTTAAAATCAGAAATATTCACAGTCTGAGTAATTGCAAATTAAGAAATAAAAATTTATGCTTGTTATATATAATTAAAGAGCAATAATAATTCATTGTTTACCAATGTAAATCATGCATTTAATAGATGAATCTAGTGACATAAGACTTGCCTGTGGGCTAAAGTTCTACTCAATTAGATTCATCCAAAACTTTATGACAAAATTATTAAATTATGTTCCTTTTCTTAATTCTTGTGGGTAGATTAAGAAATATGATCCGATATTTCATCCTAATTAATCATACAAATATAACAAAATTCCCGTGGGTAGATTTTATCGTAACATGTATGATTAATTACACTTAATGATTTAACGTGATCTTAAAACTAAATATATAATTGTAATTAATTTGAGATGCTGTGGCTACTCCCATTTAATTAAAATCATATTAATCACTCACATTATCTTCAGCTTAAATAAAGCCTAAACATTTGCATTAATTAATAAATAATGTAAATAAATCAAATAATAATGCACAAATTATTAAATCTAATTTTGCATGTATAATCATCATAAATTTATACACACAATTTTCAATTAATCACATGTAATTTTTGCAAATAATTAAAGAATTAATATTAGTATGTCAAAATTTAATTCCAACATTAGACATACAAATATAAAAATAATATTTTCATAAAACATTAATACCAAAATGATTTTATAAATAAAATCACAACATAATGGGTTAGGTTTTGATCAACCAATTAATCACCAATATTAACACAATTAATTTAAAAAAATCAAAAGACGTCGTCTTCAACCTCCAACCCGGTCGGGTGTGACCCAGTTGTAACTCGACGGAGCCCCAACGCACCAAGCGCATAGAAGACACCAGAAGATGGATGAGGGTCATCGATGGGATGACGACGACCAGGCGACATGCATGAGATGTCGAAAAACCAACCATACGATGTTGCATGGAAGGCGACGTCCGAAGCCATCACGTACGGTCATCGTCGTCCCTCCTCTCTTCACCGTCCAGTCACCATCGGGTGCTTCATAGAGTATCAAAAACACGACTCTAACATCCATAATATGTAAAAATGTTAAAATATTCAACAACCTCAAGCTCATGTTTTACGAAAGAAATTCAACAAAAACAGAGCATATCATAGACATGCTATTCAACGATTCATAAGCAAGACAAAGGCATCAATGAAGCTCTAATACCAAATGTAATAATATCACATGCATCTCATACATCAACATTTTTACGTAAGACACATGCATATTAACCATGTATATATAGCAACGGAAGCACAACCGAAATAAAATACCTCCAACCATTGCTCCACTAATGATCCTCAACATCTCTGATATTTTTTAATCTTCTATCCTCTTGGTCTTTCACGTAGCGATGGTGTCAATATCATAAATATAAGGATAGGGACCCAAAAATAGTTTTTAAACCGTTTCAACACCTTTACGTATCACAGAGGAGGAAACTCGTGAAGCATGGGCGATAACGTGTGCGTGTTGAGGAGAGTTAAGCATTAAATGGACCACAATCTCAACAGTAAGAAGAGTAGGTAGATTTAAAAAATCTTACAGAATTAAGACTCTTTAGCATTAGAAAATTAACTTTTTACTACAATAGAACTTCCTGTATGGTACTTTGAATTGAATGGAAAGTGGCAGCCAAATAAAGGAATTAATTTTTTTAATATATATATCAAGCAACAAGTTCCTTAATGGGCTAACACCTACAAATCATAGAAGTAATAAATCTTGGCAAACCATCTAAGTAGAAAGCCTACCAATTAAATTTAATTTAAGAATACCTTTTATGTATTTATTTAATATAAATTATCATATAAATAAATCATGCTTATCTAAACATGAAATTTTATGTAAATAAATGTTACGTACGTAATACTATTTTTATAATTATCTATATTACTGATATCAAAAAATTATTAAAATAGTTTATCCAGTAGTGATTAGCAATATTTTATGTAGGGATTAGCAATATTTTGTATATATATTAAAATTTTATGTATAATAAACAATAATCTAAACAAAATTTACATATCAAAATATAGTAAATAATAATAGTTAATGGATAAACTTTTAATATTAATATTTTAAAAATATTAGTCACAGTAAAATTATAATTAATCGATAAATATCTAAATTATGGGTTAGTAATTAAATGTTAGAATAACAATAAATATATATTCAACTGCTAATTCATTCTATCTCATTGCATTAAATAGATATTATTTGAATGCATTTTTACAAATTATATTGAATTATTACATATGTTTATTTTATATAAAGAATATGAATATTTAGTATCAAATTAACTGAATTTAAATTATTTAGTTTAAAAATTACAAAGAAAAGAAATAAATATTCTTTATTAAATACTTTTAAATTTAATAAATTTTCATAAATTATATTCAATTGTTAATTTTGTGGTTAATTTCAAAAAAATCTCAAACTTTGCTCAATTTTACAATTATTGTTCGAACTTTAAAAAGTAGCAATAAAATGCTCAAACTTTCAATTTTTTTCAATTATAACCTGACGTTAGTGTCTTCGTTAAGTTTGTTGGCATGACTTGTCACATCCCATAAACCTTAACTATTAATACACGTAACCAAAATTAACACAACAAATGAAGATTAATGAAACGACATTGTTTAATCACATAATTAAAACAACGTTATTATTTTAAAATGACTTAAATCAAATTATACAACTTCGACGACCTCATGCTTTGATTTAGTTTTTTCCTTCATTTTCAGTTTGTTCTTTCGACACTCTCACCCTTCGATCTTCAGATTACACGCCATCGACACCCTCACGGTAAGGCCATAAGGAGAATAAACTGAAAAAGAAGAGTTTGTTGGTGCAGTATGTTGCAATGTAAGAGTAGTTTGGGGCGCCAAAAAAACAAACAAAAAACAAAGAGTTGAGGGTTGAGGGAGAACAAACAAATAACTAATAATTGAAGCTGTGCAAACTGATTTAGGAATTTCATTTTTAACAACGACGTTGTTTCATTAATCTTTATTTGTTATATTAATTTTGGATGACGTGTATTAATAGTTAGGATTTCTAGAACACGTAACAAATCACGTTAGCAAACTTAACGTAAACACTAATGTAACACCCATATACTCCCTGGAAGGATATGTGGATGTTACCTAAGATAAGACTTAAACATATCAAAACAATATAAACAATTGTCAAAAATTCAAACTACCAATCATTACTTTTCCATACATATTCGACTTTAAATAGAATTTAACGAACATACTGAATTTATCCGAACACATGCTTCAATTACAACACCATCATGAATTAAAGTTATTACATTACAAACCCTTAAACAAAATAGTACATAACTTAAGTTTAAATGCACTCTGTATTACAATATTTATTAACTTTTAACAAAATACATCATGTCTCATATTATTACATACAACTCAAACATACATTCCCAAAACAAAACACATTTTTCATTGGCCATTGCGGTTGTTATTGTCCTAGTCTTCAAACCCTCCTATCTGAACCTGCATGGGGCAAAACTACCTTGCTAAGCATAAAGCTTAGTGGGGAATAAACTAAACAGGATATTAGCAGATAATTATTTCAAACAGTCATCCAAACATTCACATAAGATTATAAGTAGTGTTTACTATTTTCAAGCCGAACCAAAATATTATAATTCTCATAACAAAATATAACATATCAGAACATGTTACACATTTAACTTCAAAGCAAAACTCACTAATTTCAAAGTTGAATATTATAATATCATAACAAAACTTGTTTGTAACAAAACAAAATTTGCTTGTTTCAGAACAGAGATCAGATATTTCAGATCAAAGCTTATTTATATCATAACTGAGCATATAACAGAATAAAAAATAATTTAGTCTGTTAATCCTTTATATAGAAGTGGGTAATGGGACTAATATGGGAGATACCGTGATCGGTATCACAGAACAGGAGAGACTTGTGTCTCAATAACATGAGACACCAAAGTATTAGTAACAGGAGACACTAAAGTGTCACAGGAGCAGCTACAGATCCTTCTAGGCATGCCTATTTACCCACGACTAGGACTTAACAATTTTAAAACAAAATAGGTTCATTTCAGAATTCTCATATGAGGAAAGTATTGCAACACATACCACTTTATTCCAATTTTGCTCAACTTAACATATTCATTGATTGCCAAACAAACTAACATGTCATACAATTACAAGTATGTGCATTAATGCATCAATAGAAGTGTTGAGTCATCACAAATTATGTGTATTCACATAAATGGAAAGCACTTCCAACACAATCTCAAATATCAAACTCCTCAGACACTTGATGGTTTGGAAATTAACATAATATCATCGCAAAAATTCCCAATTCATAAACATCCATATCCAATACATAATACATAAGCCTTTGGAACTCATTCATTCATGAACACACCAAGCAATTCAATATTGTATTCATCATTATTAAACCACACATTCTTTATATTATCATCTCAATTAAATTGAATATTAATTAAAGTTCATCACACACCTTAAACAAGTCCATTTAAGTCCCATTATACAAAATAAATTAACTTAACTTTTGCACAAAATCCCATTTTTCACTTTCCTAATCAATTCCCACAATTGTGGGATAAGTGACCCGAAACCTCCAAACAACTATTTTTACAAGACAAATTTTTGGATCAGTTTTGTATGGCCATTCTGACCTAGAAACTGATGTTTTTAGACAATATGTTCTTCTAAAAAATGTTTCTATATGTATTAAGTTTCAAAAAAATAAAGTTAATGAAATTTGGTTCATTATTACGAGAGTTATAGCCAAAATACTACAGACTATTCTCAACTGTGGACAACAACCAGAACTCAACTTCAAGCCAAAGTTCAAAACCCTTACTAACAAAAATTAAATTCAATTCCTTTATGAAAGTTGTAGATATATGTATATAGTTTAATCTGAATTTAAAATCATCTCATTTGGATACCTACAGGTTAAGATATGGCTAAAATATCGATACCTATCCAGTGTAACTACTCCTTTTAACAAGTATCTAGCATGTATCAAGTTTCTAACCTCAATTCATTATTAATTCATTGCACATTTTATCCACTTCAAACATCAAACAATACATGTTCTAACATGATACCAAGTTTACAATTCCCTTACCTCACTAAACTTCAAATTCAACTGTAAGAATACAGCTAAACTAAGCTTCCAAACAACCAACACATACCTAAGTTTAATGTGCAACTTTCAGCATCAATAAGGTAATAATACACAGAATCACAAGACTTACTTCTCAATGGAATAACTTACAAAGCTTCCTAGTGTTAATGATCCAAAATCTAGTAGAAGTCCAGAAATTGAGGGAAAATGGGAGGTTTCGATGGAGAGCAAAACAAGAATGAAGAAAGCTGGAATTACTCTAACAAAAACATGCTTCATCACCAGCTAGGTGTCACTAGTTTAAGATGCCACTTAACACCAAGGCATGAAGCCCACTTTCCTAGCATTTAAGCTGCCATTAGTAATGCTTTAACTAGGCCACTTGTCCTCATATTATGCTGCCAAACTTCACACATTGAATGATGCCAAATGTCAATATATTAGGTATGTCAAATGTCACCAATTCCTAGGCTTATTCATTCTACTTTCCATGTACCAACTTAACTTATCACTTGATAATTTTCCTAGTCCAAATATACATTTAAATACCTTATTCTCTAATGGTATCAATTAATTCCAATTTACTAACGACAGTCCACTTGATCAAAAATTCAAGTCAAATGTCTTTCATATTCTAATCATAGCACAATTCTAACTCCTATCACTTATGTACTTTCATAAACATGTATTATTTCAACTAGGGTATATTTTGGGACCTTACAACTAATGTTAGGCTAGAATTAAAAAAATTGAAAGTTTGAATATTTTATTGTAACTTTTTAAAGTTTAGGCTAGAATTTTAAATTTTTGAAAATTTGGGCATTTTATTGCCACTTTTTGAAGTTCGAACTATAATTACAAAATTGAACAAAGTTTGTGATATTTTTGTAATTAACCCTTAATTTTACTATATTTCACGTGCTAGATAAACATATTCTTGATTTGTTAAAGGATTTTTTTGTATCTAAAATGTTAGATTCTAGAAAGCTAATTGTAACTATTAAAATTTTTAATTAAGTGACTAATATTTTATAACTTTAACAGCTCAATTCAAAACATTAATTCTTTTAATATTGTGCTAATTTGACTTACGGGGTCTTCATTATTCATTACAAATAAGCATCGTCGTAAAAAATTAATTGTCAACTAATTATCTATATGAACTAAAACATCCAACCCAATGTGTGAAAGAGATTGTAAGTTAATGTTTTAGTCTACGTGGATGATTAGTTAATAATTAATTTTCTATGTAGATACTTATATGTTATGGATTAAAAAAAATTTGTTATTCGAATTAACATTTTCAACTTAAAGACTATAAAAGTTCAGGTACTTAATTGAAAGTTTAAAAACTTGAATGTTAAATTTAAAAAATCTCAAAAATTTGAGTACTTTACAACTTGTTATCTTATTAAAACATGAGATTAAATGATATTAGAATTTTATTATAAAAAGGGATAAATGTGTACTTAAAGTAAAACTAAAACCTTTAAATATAATTTTTTTCTTCTTAATTTAATAAATAAAAATAAAAATAAGTAAAATCATCAAGATATTTTCTTTTTGTTGTTAATAACTTGGAAGTGCGTGAGAATTACAAATTTGAACCCGCAAATTGTGCTTTGTTGGATAGATAGTAAAAATGATCTTTATTTAACAGACGTGCAATCACGTGGGTTGTTACACGTGTCAAACATGCAAAATGAGACACATGTATGGACATAGCTTGGAAGCCAAGGCCAGAACACCCGTCGGTGATAAATTGGTAATATCCCTATTAAACTTTTAATGCGAGTTGATCAGTTCCATGTAGGGAATGCGCAGAACATGCTGTACAATGTACATACCATGCTGCTTCACTGTCTCCCTCTTTGTCACATGCCCCTACGTCCTCTCCTCACCTCTTTCCCCCCATCTTCCCTTCTTTCCCTGTCTTTCTTATCAATTTGTACTCAGTATTGATTACCTACACTTTTAAGGTAACCAATTCCATACACATCTTTTCTTTTTAAATTATATATGCATCTGTGTTGCCAGTAGCAGGAGGATAGATCCTGCCCTTTCCTCACACACTCACTCTTGGTGCATGTGCTTACCCATGTGATGTGCTCAAACTGGCCCCATACCACCTTCAACTTACAACTAAGCTGCCTCGATCCCTCTCCTTCTCCTTCACATTTACTTGATTGCCCACATCCTCATTTCGTTCAGTTTGCTATGCTTTGATAAGCTTTAAGATTCAGTAATATATCATTAAGGCTATTTTAATGTAAGATTTTCCTGTATTTAAAGGAAAGAAGTGAAATGAGTGAGGGGAAGAAGAATCATTGAACCCATCCCCACTACCTTCATTCACATGTGCTATTACAGATAGAAGCAAGGATTCAAGAGAGGTAAAGTTCGCCCCATATGTTGCTACTTGCCTTTTAACATGAACCTTCAATGCAATTTCTGCAAAAGCTTACATAACCACTTCCAAAAATATCAGTATGACTGGGAGCTTGTTATGATCCCGTTCCCACCACAAATAAAAAGGACTTCCATATCGTATCAAGATTTCTAGTTAATCCCATAGTTCCCCATATCTTGGTTACTCCGTACTCTTTTTTAATTCTAATATATGGATATAATTTTAGGTAATATTAATTATTTTAGTGTCACTAACATAATGATTCTAATAAATATTATAAATATATAAAATAATTCCATATAATTTCTCTTAAATTTCTATATACACACCTCCCGCAAAAATCAAGAAAAACTTACGTAAGGACAGAAAAAGAAAGAAAGAAAAAACAGAATGACAGTGGCATTTTCGTAGTAACTAACAAAGGAAGTGGCAATAATCAAATGCACCATTACTTATATACTTTAAGCGCCTCTCCTCATGCTATGTCTATATTACCGTATTACACTTTCATCTCGCTTTCTCCTAGTCTCTGCAATGAGCTTAATTCCAAAAAACTCCAAAAGTTTGGTGAAGACAACGACATCGAGAAGAAGAAGAAGCACAACTTCGCTGGCGGCTTCAAGAAGGAGGCTCCATTCACTTGCCGTTACGCCTCAGAGAAAGAATGGGAAGGGTCTTTCCAAGGTTTCAGACAAGCTTGAGGCTCTCAAGAACCTCATTCCGACCCAGTATGGAGATAATGTGAAAGCCGACCAGTTGTTCCAGGAAACAGCAGATTACATTGTTCAGTTGAGGACCCAAATCTTTGTTATGAAGAGATTGATCAAATTTTATGGATCCACAAATAGCGTTACAGACAACGTTAATGATGTACAATAGTTTCTTGTTTATCGGAGAGACAGAGAGAGAGAGAAAGAGAGGGGACAGACCTTGTTGTTTTAAAACTTTGTTTTGCATGGTTATGTTTGGTTCAGGAGAAAGTGAGGGAGAATGAGGATGTGGAAACAGAATCTAAAACTCTTAGTACTACAAGTCTTATAACCAAATAGAGAAATTTGTGGTTGTTTTGCCAAGTTTTCGTATTTTCTTCTCTTTGCTTTGATTTGTGCTGTTTTGTTACTTCTTTTTATCTCCTTATTTGCTTTCCTCGAAGTTTCTTTCTTCACTTTAAGGTAATTATAAGAATCCCATGTCTAAATTTTCCCAAAAAAACAAAGAATCCCATTTCTAGCATTGGGATTTGGAAATCTTTTCTTTACAGCTTCATGTTTCCAAGTGACTTTGCTTCACCATCTTTGAAACTTGTCTTGTGATTGAAAAACTTGTCTTGGTTTGGGGTTGGAATAAGCATGCAAAAGAAACAGCGATATGAATGTGATAGCCGCTTCTCTAATACTTTTAATAATATCTCTGTTAATATGAATATGGGATGAGCCAGTGGTGGCCTTCTCTCATCTCATGGCAGTGGTAGGGCATGGAGCCATGGGCGTTGATTGTTCCACTTCAAAAAAAATTTACCATAATTTTTGGTTTTTATTTTCTACTTTTTTGTATATAAAAAAACAAAACTTGTGTGATTGAAATTTATAATAAAAATTGAAAAAAATCAATTTCAATAAAAAACTAAAAATAAAATTAAGTTTAATTTTATAATCATATTTTTATTTTTAATTATACTATTATACGTTTAAATTAAATTTTAACTTAATTATTTTAATACATCAAATTAAAATTTTAAATTAATTAATTCTCATTATGATTAAAAATGAAAATATACAAATATTTATATAATTAAAGAAATTTACACCATTTTTATATAGTAAAATTCTATAAAATCTAAAAATTATATTAATTCATTCTAATTAATAAAAATGACATACTATAATGCTTCAAAGTAATATCAATTACAAAAAATATATAAATCAATTAGGACTAATATAATCATTCTACATTTGTTTAGCAATTTCATCCTGCTTTCGAGACATACTTAAAAGTTGTGCTCAAGTATATTATACTCTACTTGAGAATTTGCATCTTTATTTATACTTTCTCTAATTTTCTCTTCATTTTTCAACACAGCCATCAAGTAATTTATCGCTTTATGCATACATTCTAACATAATTATGTATAACACAAAAAGTAATAACAATGTATTTTTTCCTCAATATTATGACTCGACATATTTAAAAGCATCAAAAATCTTGCTTTTAGAATGTCAAATTATCTTCTAATAACATTTCTTAATAGAGAATGCAAGTTGTTAAATAATTCATGTAGATCTTGAGGTCTTCCTCTTCTTATATAATCTCACAAATGACATCTCTCACCTTGATATGGTTAAAAAATTAAGACATATTAACATAGTCTGAATCAATCAAATAAAACTTATCTAACATATAAAGAACATAATATTAATAAAATGTTAAAAATTAATTGTAATTACTATACTTATTTAAAATAATATAATACCTTATGGAGGCATAAGAAATTAGTTTACTGAACTTATTATTGTTAGAACTCAAGAATTATTTGCAATATCTTGTCATCCAATTATTACATATGTGAAACATATGTCAAATGAGCAACAAAACGTAATGTTTTGAGTTGGATCAATTCTTTTACCTCTATATGACATTTGTTTATCGCTTGAAACATATGTATCAATATATGTACCATCTATTGCTCTTATGCAATCCAAAAAATAAAATTACATTATTAAAATAATCAATTAATCAATCACACGGACATAATGAAAATAGTAATGAAGTATATACTTAAAAATATGGAAAGAATCTTGAATTATGGTGAAGTTATGAGGTGTATTAGTACAGGATGGTAGGGTAATGTAAAACGATTAATTGCATGTAAAAATTTGTAAAAGTAATTCAAATATGTTCAAGTCAAATATTAAAACTGCTCTGCATTGACTCTAATTGTCTTACTATGCCCTATAATCATTAAGAATCTTGCTACTTGTTCCTCCACAGTAACGTGACTTGTTTGCTTTAAGCCTCCTAAACCCTTCCACTAATCACATAAGCTTAAGAAGATTGTGTTGCTCATTCTTAAGTTCTCATAAATCCTTGTAGGATTTCTAGTCAAAAGTTCTAATGTCTAAGTGACAGCGCTTAGTAACGCTAGTCAAAATAAAATAACTAGACTACTACTATAGCAGTGGTAAATCTAGGTAGATCCCACAGAGAGTGTATGCAAAGTTTATGAAATGAAATTAATCAGTGTTTAGGTTTAGGGCGTTTGGATTTTGAAATAGGAAAATAAAATGAAACTAGACTAACAAAAACAAATTAAAGGAAACATATGAAAAATAATAAAAGTGGAGACTTCGATAGGGACCCGGTTCGTTGATTCAATCTCAGCCTACATCCTAATTAAGCATATTTCATTGATTTCTTGTTCTTAAACCTCTCCTAGGAACCTTTAATCATGGGTTAATAATTAACCAGAGTTTTTCCTTAGGTTTTGTTTAATCAAGATAAGATTGTTAGTTAAACCTAACCACCGAATAACTTAGACTAAGATCTCTAGATTTAATTAGACAATAGCATTACGAATTAGGAGAACTGATTAATCAAGGCAACAACCATATGCAATGTGTCATTTAACCTAGGTCATGTTATCCCTAATGATTACGAATCATTAGTCGTTACACATAAATTTCAACACAACAATTACGGACTATATCAAAATTCTAGCAATGAGTTTGCAAATAAATGATTCAACGAACGCAGCAAAATCATCTTTTCAAATTACCTAATTCAATAAACACAAGATAACATAATCAATTCCTAATGAGAGAAAGAAAAAACAAAAAACAAAGAAATACACTTATCCTCGATCGTCGGCATCTATGTCACCTCCGAACAGACGTCGGGATGTCTAACCCTTTATAGGTCTCTCAAGAAAATGCTTTAGCCCTATGAAAACTATCCCCAACCGAAACCCCTAGCAGTTCTCTTTTGCCGCCTCCAAGCTCTCTCTACGATTCTCTTTCACACTACTGTTGTGTTGATATGACAAACAAACATTGTGGTCCAACTTACTGTACACGTCTCACCCTAGCTATTCTCCGCTGCTTCTGTGCGTTTTCATTTAAAATGCATCCAAGTCTTTAAAACGTTTGCGTTTTCGCATGATGTCTACGTGAAACGTAGTCGTTCCTTGCCTCCAGCTATTATGTGTTGTCGTTTCCTACTGCTTGTTCGTGGCTACTGCACTATCCATCATGCTTTTCATGCTTCTTGTTTTTATCCACCTTATGAGATGTCGTTTTGTCTCATTTAATTACCAACTATTAATTAACGTAATTGCACGCATAATTCATGCAGCTCACGTTCTTTACTTTTTTTTCTTTTAATTTTCTTCTTTTTGCTCCATGAAGACAAGTAAAAATTGATTTTCAGAAAATGAACAAAATATAGAGCTTCAATTCACTTTAACTTCTTTTCTTCTGAATTGTAACTAAAATCACATGAGTCAAAGTGAGTATCTTAAGTAATTTCATGTCAAAATTGCTAAGTGTTACGGAATAATTCATAATCAATTAAGCACCTATCAATTTTTCCCACACTTAACTTTTGGTCAACCTCAGGCAAAACATTAAAATTAAGCTCAAAGACCCAAAAACCTTGACTTATTTCTCATATGATCCAAGAATATATAATCACAACCAAAGATGAGTGATTTTTAAAATTTATAGCAATAACTTAACATTCCAAGCTTTTACTCATGATCAATCAACATTCATCGTCTTCAAAAACTGAGAAATCTAATGGTAGTGAATGCCAAGCAAAGTGCGGAAGCAAAATCAAAAGCAAACGCGTGCGAAACGGAATCGATAACAAAGTGAAACAAACGACGGATATCGAATTTTAAAGCGAAAGAATCGGAAAGATCGGATAAGAAATAGCGAAAACAAAAACATAATCGAAATTCGATTAACCTAATCGGAAGCAATTCGAATCGGAAGCAAAAACGAACGGTTCAAAAGAACCGAAACTAATGTCCGACATCCGGGGTAACGAAAATTTAGAAAAATCCTCGCGTGTCGCGTTGGAAACCCTAAAACTAATCCAATCCGAAATTCGGTTTTTTTTTCTCATATTATTCATTTCTTTTCTCTTTATTCAAAACTTATACAAATCAAAACAATACCCAATCAATTTCCCTTTTGGAAATTCTTCCTCATGCAAATCTCAAATTCATATTAATCTTCTTATACATTCATACCTATCCCAAAATTTCATCAATTAACCAAAAATCTTATCTCATCTTTAATAAAACTAATTCTAATTCTTATTCTTATTCTTTGCCATAAAAATTTCGGCAGCATAACGGCTGCTTTCTATACAACCCAAAAATTTGCAAATGATTAAACACACTTCTATAATCCCAAAACCAAACTCCAAATCATCGGACCTCCCGTCCGGAAATCCAAACACAAACAATGCAATTTTATACTTAACAGTTCAATAATTCTCATTCATAATCATATGCAAGTCCCATTATCCAAATCCAATTCATAACCATAAGTAATATATATACAAAACCATAAGCCACATTCAAATTCAATTCCATTCATATTCCATAATCATACACCAATTTATGTTTCAAATCAATACACAATCCCATAATCATACACAAACTCAAATCCATACATAAATTCAAAATTTCTTTACATCATGAA
>JANVCL010000008.1:13012762-13023962 GCA_026546855.1 Erythroxylum incrassatum | reverse complement strand
TTTTCGGCATTTCTTGGTTCCTTTTGGAAACTTTCATGCTTTTCCACCTTTTTCCTTGGACAACCATCAAAAACCCTTTCAAAACTTGGAGAAAAATCGAACCCTAAACAATTTCTCTTCTTTCTTCTTCTCCACTCTACCGTCGGCTTCATTCTTCTTTCTTTCTTTCTTCTTTCATTTTTTTTCTTTCTAATTTTGTGCCTTGCCTCTTCATAAACGACAGCCCTAATGCCATGTCATTTAATGAGTGACGAATGATCATAATGCCCTTCCATGTTAGCCTAAAACCTTAACCTTTTAAGTGATCTTCCAAAATTTCCCCTCAACTTCTTTTTAATACATGCTTACTTTAGGACATTTTTCTAACCATCAAATTGAAGGAATTTGAAAAAACTTCCTTCTAGAGAAATGTTCCTCATTGTCTTAATTTCATAATACCACCAAAATCATTTAATTTGGTGCACTACACCAAGAGTTATACTCCAAAATATTTCGAACTATCATTATGCTAACACATTTCCAGCAATTTACTTCCAACCGAAAATTGACAATCTTAGAGGCTGAATTAAAATTTACTTCCTTCAGACAAATAGAAGCCTTATCTTTCTAGTTTAATCCAAATTAAGAATCACTTAATTTGGATAACTAGAACAAAAATTATGGCCAAAATACTTTTAGATTTTTCTAATTCAAGACTGCACACTAAACCCAACTTCCATTCAGAAATTGGAAGTCTTAGGGGCTAAATTGAAATTCAATTGCTTCATATGATTTGTAGCCCCAAGTCTCTATTTTATTTTTCCTCAAGAATCAATTCAATTGGATCTTCACAGACCAAGAATTCACCAAAATACTGAACCATGTTTAGAAAATTTTCAACTCAGTTTGATTAAATCAATCTCTTTCAATTTAATCTCAAAAATTATAAATTTCCCATCATGATGTAGATAATTGTCTTAGAAATCCAACGCTTCAAAAACCAAGTCAATCGGATGTCGGACGGAGAAATTAGAAGCAAAAGATTGAGAGAGGGTCGGATTGGGAAAGAAATAACAAAAACAGGAGTCAAAATGGTATATATATAACCGAAATTTTCAAAATTCATAACTTTTGGTCCAGAAATCCGAATTTAACAAATTTGGTATCAATGGAAAGGTCCAAAGAAGCTCTACAACTTCCATGAAAAACTCGAAAATCAATTCTATCTATAAAGGGGTCAAAAACCCAATCAAAGTTACTGCCCCTACTTGATATCTCAAACAGTAACAGAACTTCCAAAAATCATAACTTCCTATTCCATACTCCAAAAATTCCATACTTTGCATCAATGGAAAGATTAAAACATAATCTAAAACTTTCCTAAAGACCCTAAGAGCAATTTCGAACTTTATGTGGGTCAAAAAGTCACTCAAAGTTTCTGTCCTCAAAAATCAATTCTAAACAATATCAAAATTTCAATCGATTATAACTTCTAGCTCCGATATCGAAAAATTGCACACTTTATCGCGATAAAAAGCTGAGAATATAAGATACAACTTTCAGTAAGACTACTTTGGCTAAATCCATCTAAATCAGTACAGTTTTGCCATTGAAGTTTCTGAACATCATTCCTATACTTAGGATGGCTTATTAACACATCAACTTCACTTACCAACACATTAACTTCACAATTTCACAACTTTCAATTTCCACATCCAAAAATTGCATACTTTATGGCATTGGAAAGATTTAAAGACAAGCTACAACTTTTAGTTAGAGCACTTACTCCAATTCAGACCACATCAGTACGGCGATTGGTCTCAAAGCACAGTACACGCAAACTTACCTTATGAACATTTTCCAAAGACAAAGCAAAATACACTTAACTTCGAAAGATCATAACTTTCAATCCCGATATCAAAAAATATCATACATTATGGCGACAGAAAGCTCTCAACAAAAACTACAAGTTTCATGAAGATCATTTTCTCAAATTCTGCTTAAATAAAAAAGTCAACTCTCTACTCCAAAAGTCAAACTTTCATAATTCAACAAATTCTCACACTTTTTCTCTTTATTTCTTGATTTTCAACTTCCATTTCAATCAACTCATTCACTTACTTTCATAACCCATACAAATCTACTCAAATCTCAAAGTCATCAAAACTAATCAATTCTTTTCTCATTAATTTTCTTAAAACACAATTACATCTATAACATCATACATATACAAAAACACTCATTCAATTTCATTTACTATTTCAAAATTCCACTAAAAGATCGGGGTCCAACAGGTAGACTCGAAAAATGTGTTTAACTAAAATATATCCAGGGGTACACTCAACACCATTCATGATCATGACAATCCATAACTTTACATATCATTTCATTTCTCCACCACTAACGTTCATATGCAAAATCATGGATCAAAGGAGTTTTCAAGGTTGTAATATGGGCAAAGGTAAGGTGAGATGTATTTGGGTTAAGTAACATAAAAGTCATTAAAGCTTGTGAAACAAAGCAACACTTAATATGACATCAAGTGCATAAGTTAACACTCATCAAAAACTAGGTATCGACAGTTATGACGAATGCAACATTTATATTTCACAATTCATTTCAGCTCTCACACACTAACCACATGAAGCATATACCAATCTGAAGGAATCACTCATACAATTTATGCCAATAATAAATTGAACATAATCAAATAACACATTCATTACAACTCTAGGAAGATGCATTAATTGTAAATAACTTTGCAAACTCATATGCATTTCTTCCTTGATAAATTTATTTAAGCAAAAAAGAATCATTCTTTTTCTTTTTCTTCTTTCTTTCTTTTTCATTTTCTTTCCTTTTCTTATTTTATTTTTTTCTTTTCTCTTTTCTTTCTTTATTTTCCTTATAAAAATTAAAATAAACTATATCAACATGGGAATTTCAATGATAAGACATAACAAAACATCCCAACCTTAACCAGCCCACATATGTACACCCCCATACTTACACTTTTGTACATCCACAAAATCACTAATCACAAATGTTCCACTAGCTTTATGGCTTGGATAGGACATTTAGTTAAGTATAAAGCATGTAATATGGTTAATACAAAAAGAAAGGTATAAAGCTCAAAGGGGATTAACAAGGGAAAAATCTTGTCAATAGGATAGGCTATTTGGCTAATGTAGTTTGGAAAAACAAGAATGCCTAATCATTTCCATATTAATGCATGTGATAAAAATGTAGTCTCGAATAGAAATTAAAGGCAAAATCAGGATGTACATGTCATGAAGGTCACACATTATCAAAAGACAATAAGACTAATATGAATATGTTAGTCAAATAAGGCATAAAATATCACCGGCTTTGTCTACTACTAGTTACTACTCTTCTAAAGATAATGCATATCGACTAATCACAAGAGTAAAAATACATGCTAAAATTGCTATGAAATTCTCTAGTCAATTCACACTCTAATCATGACTATATAATCCCATAAGCAATAGAAAATGAGCAAATGTTTGTTTTATCTTTCTCTTATTTTGATTGAAAACTTAAAACGAGCAAGAAACAAACCAACAAAGAACACACACATATATAAAAAGAAATGTGAAAATGTAAAGAAAAGAAAATTACTTTCCTTAGGTTGCCTCCCAAGAAGCACCTTGGTTTAAGGTCGCTAGCTCAACTTCATACTTTCCTTACGTGACAAAATTATGATCTTCTGGTACTACAGTTAGCGCCACTTCCATATGGGGTTGTTCCGTATAGGGCCTTAGTTGATCTTTATCCCCATTCAACATCTTCTCTATCGTCAAATTCTTAATCTCGACTGCATTCCTACACTCCAAAGAGATCTCAAATGTCTCTTCGCCTTTTTCTTCCTCATTTAATTCCTCCAATCTGCTATGTAAAGGTGAAGAGTCATTCTCGACAATATAATAAAACTCAGTACTTACCTATGAGCTAAAAGATATGTCTTTTTTTTACTTCAAGCTCCTCCTCTATTTCTTCCACACAAGAAACTCCTTGAGTAATGCTCTCAAAATTCTCAAGCTCCTTATCACTCTATAAGGTTTCCGCACTAATGTCCATTAGATATACTTCGGTTTGATATGGCTGCTCCTCTTCCATTTGTGATTCTAAGTAGTCGATCCTCACTGTCATCTCACCCATTTGGCTTGCCAAGTTCTGGTTTCTAGACATTATATACCTCATTTCCTACTGGAACTGTTGGGTATTTTGTTGAAGTTGTTGCATACACTCTTGAAGATGTTGTATACCCTGTTGAAATTGAAGATTGTTAGCAATCAGAACACTTGTCAATTCTTCCAGAGATGTACCTAAGTTTTGACAAGAAGCTTCTGGTCCACACGGAAATTGTTATGTGTCCTGCAAACTATCATAGAAGTAATTCTGATGGTTATCCTATCTATAACTAAAGTTAGGTTGATCAGTCCATTCTTGGTTATAGGATTGAGAATAAGAGTTAAAGTAAAAATTGCTTCCATCCACGATTTTTTAATTATTTTTTTCACAAACACGAAACAGAAAAATAAAAGGATCACGAAATAATTGAAAAGAAACCAATTAAAAACAAATATGTACAAAACACCAATTAAATCACAAACAAAAGCTGAAACACCACACTCCTGACAATAACCCCAAAATTGACAGCACGTCGTAACGCTAGTTAAAATAAAATAACTAGACTACTACTATAGCAGTAGTGAGTCTAGGTCGATCCCATAGAGAGTGTGTGCAAAGTTTATGAAATGAAATTAATCAGTGTTTAGGTTTAGGAGGGTTTGGATTTTGAAATAGGAAAATAAAATGAAACTAGAATAACAAAAACAAATTAAGAAAACGTGTGAAAAATTATAAACGTGGGAAATTCGGTAAGGACCCGGTTCATTGGTTCAATCTAAACCTTCACCTTAATTGAGCATGAACCTTTCTTGGCAACTGTTAATCGTGAGTTAATAATTAACCTGATTTTTTCCTTAGGTTTTGTTTAATCAAGATATGATCGTTAATCAAAACTAACCACCGAATAACCTAGGATACAATATCTAGATTTAATTAGGTAGTAGCATTACAAATTAGGAAAACCGATTAATCAAGGCAATAACCACATACAATGCGTTATTTAACCTAAGTCATGTTATCCCTAATAATTACAAATCATTAATCGCTACACATGAATTTCAACATAACAATTATGGATTATATCGAAATTCTAGCAATGAGTTTGCAAATAAACGATTCAATGAACACATCAAAATCAACTTTTCAAAATACCCAATTCAATAAACACAAGATAACATAATCAATTCCTAATGAGATAAAAAACAACAACAAACAAAGAAATACACTTATCTCGGGTCCTCGGCGTCGATGTCACCTCCGAATCGGGATCGAAAAGTCTAGCCCTTCATGGGTCTCTCAAGAAAATGCTTCAGCCCTATGAAAATTATCCCCAATTGAAACCCCTAACAACTCTCTTCTGCCACCTCCAAGCTCTCTCTACTATTCTCTTTCATGCTATTATTGTGTTGATGTGACAAATAAACATTGTGGTCCAACTTACTATACACGTCCCTAGCTACTCTCTGCTACTTCTGTGCGTTTTCATTTAAAATGCATCCAAAGTCTTTAAAACGTCTGTCCGTAGGACATTTGTGTGAAACATAGTCGTTCTTTACCTCCAGCTGTTATGTGTCGTCGTCTCCTGCTACTTGTTCGTCTAGTGCACTGTCCAACGTGTTTGTTGCTTCTTGTTGTAATCGACCTTATGCGCTGTCGTTTTATCTCATTTAATTCCCAGTTGTTAATTAACGTAATTGCATGCATAATCCATACAACTCACGTTCTTTGCATTTTTTGCTTTTAATTTTCTTCTTGTCTTTTAATTTTCTTCTTCTTGCTCCATGAAGACAAGTAAAAATTAATCTTCAGAAAATGGCCAAAATATAGAGCTTCGACTTACTTTAACTTCTTTTCTTCTGAATTGTACCTAAAATCACATATGAATCAAAGTGAATATCTTAAGCAATTTCAATTCAATAATCGTTAAGTGTTATGGAATAATTTCATAATCAATTAAGCACCTATCACCAAGCATGAGCTCATAAAAGCAGAAATTCCACATTATTTATTGTGTAAATAAAAATATTCGTTATCTTTCCCAACTTGAGAAAGAACAACAACAACAATAATAACAATAACAATAACAACAACCCAGTGAAATTCATTCTAACGCAGAATCTATAAAGGTCCTGTAATACGCAACCTTACCCCTAACTAGTAGAGAGACTATTTATGATTGAGAAAGAATAACTACTTTCGTCAATTCATCGTTAGAATTTGACTCAAAATATAATAAGGAGGCCATATATCTACAATAAAAGTATTAAATAATTAACAAAATATTTAAATATAAATGCTAAAACAATTATAAGACATGATAACATTTAACATAAATTTAAGAAGTTTATATCAAACAATCAGTCAAAAGGTTCTTAGCATATATTCATACAAAACATACACTTAAAATGTTCAAACCATGGAATAATTCTTAATATAAAATTCTCTAAACCAATAATACTTTAACATGCAATAACATAAAAATATAATTAAAGAGAAACAATTCAACCCAACTTCTTGGCATCTAACATCTTCACAAAAATCTCCCTATAAAATGGAGAACCATGTAAAGTCATTACTATTTTTTCTATATTGCACACCTTCAACACCTAAATCATTTAAGGAATTCAATAGTACATCATTATATTAGTCTCTTGATTAACTGATGAAGCTCCAAATCTATTCACTGCAATGGATGATGTTACGACTGGGCTTTTTTCAAGTAAAGCATTCTTTCTTTTTAATTGTTCACCAATTACAATCAAGATCTTTTCTAAAATGTTAGGGTGTGTCTTCTTTGTTGTCTTCTTCTTAAAAGATTTCTTTTTTTATGAAAGAGAACTTGCAACTTGATCTCTTTTTCTATTATATAAGCAAACTTCATCAACATCGATTTTATATTCCTATTTTATATTATTGATGGAGATTTAGTTGATGGATGTGTATGCAAACTAGTATTTCTTGCATCATTTTTTCTTAAATTTGTGAGGCAATTTATGCATTTATAATGGTGAAAAGAAAATATGAGAATACAAAATAATATGATATATTAATTAAAAAAAGTATGTATTTTAACTTCAATAGATTTTTCCAACATTCATCCATAGTGAAGAAGTTGTAATCAATTCTTATTTCTTTGAATAAGTTCTTGAAAATTTTCAACCTAGCATTTAATGCATTATACTTGTTCTTCAATTGAACATGAATATACTCTTTATTGAATTTTGTTTAAAGATATGTCATAATATTCTTCCAGTCAGATTTGAAAATAATTGTTCGATTTTCCCCCTTCATTTTTCAACTATTAATGAGATTAAATGTGTCTTTATGATATCATTCCGTACCTATCCTTTCATTTATTTCTATACAATCATTTGAATCGTTAATATTGTTCAAAGCTTTCTTCACTAATTGTAATTATATATACAAGACAAAAGAAATGACAGTAAATAAATTAATCATATAGTGCATTTAAATAAATGAATTAATCATATAGTACATTTAATCATATGCAAAAAAACACTTCTATTTTACTTTTTCCACAAAATCAATAACTTTGCATGAAAAAAACATCTAAGTTACTATTTCAATGATATAGAACTTCTATATGATATCATGCACTTTATATTAAAAAACAACACTTAAAAATACAAAAAGAAATTGCCAATTTTATTCTAATTGATTCATATTTAATTATTTTTAGTACTTAATGATTGACTAAAAAGCAAAAACTGGATGTGCATGCAAAATTGTTACAAATAAGTACATCATATAGACATTTTCTCTTAGGCATTTTACTAGACACATTATAAGCCATTAAATATGTTTCTAATAGTCATACTTTTGCACTCTTGTTCTTTCTCTTTTTATAGGCAAGAATATCGTTGAATCAATCTATTTTTAATTGTTTAATACCAAGCTTCAAACATTGATTCCTTAAATAACTAATAAGGTGTTATGTAAGTGACAACTAAATGAAAATAATATAAGTTCCTAAGTATGCACATATAATGACACCAAACAATACTTTGGATGTTAAAAAATTAGAAATACAATTATTTAGCTATAGATTCAAAGTAGTAGACTAGCAGGACCACTCTATTGGCATTTATCTCATGTGCCACAGCCACAAGTCAAACCATGATGACCTCCCGCCATCATAGTTTAAACTTCTAAAGATCACATCTTTTACATGTTCTATTAATTATAGAGAAGCGTGACTTACTTCAAGTTCAATCTCAACTATTTTAGGTTTAATTAAGCTATGCTTATTTTTGGCGATTCTCTTTTTAAGCCTTCTTTGGCACCCCATCTCAATGACATTATTCATTGTGATTTTCATTGAGTGATTCTTCCTATACTTTGCAAGGAATGAGGCTTTATAATTCTTTTAACACACTACCCACACCTACATAGCAATTGTCAGAGCTATCCTAACACTAAAAGAGAAAACCATATGCTTATGTAGTAAAATCAAGCAAAAAAGCCAAAAACCTAGATCTTAGAATTTTCAAAAATCATAAATAACATATAAAAATGAATGGATACCATAATTATCCACAATCAAACAAAACCAAATATATAGTACCTAGTTATTATAGAGATGATTAGGCAGAGAAAACCATAAGAGATTATAGCAGTGAGGACTACAAGACGTTAAAACAAACTAATAGGAACGAAGAAAATGACAAAGTGCAAAACAACAGTAAAAAATAAAAGAAAATAAAAACGTCAAAGTAGGAGGAACGAAGAACGAAAGGAAGGATTGCAATAAAAAATGAAAGAAAAAGAATTTATTTTTAGGTGTTTTAAACCATTTGTCATAATACATAGAAACTTGTGTTTGGTTTTTTATACCAATTGTGATAATATATGACAGACTTTCCTCTTTCTTCTATCATCAATGCATGGGCTAAAACTAGATGGAACTCTAAAGGATTATAGAAGGTAATGTTTCAAGATGGTTCTATTTTGTTCACATTTTCTGATGAAAATTAGTTAATGGACATTCTTGAAAATGGCCTATGGCACATAGGAGACCAACTGTTGCTTGTACAGAAATGGCAACCTGGAATGGTGATGGATAGAAGCAAGATTGATATGTTTCCACTGTGAGTTAATTTTCATAACCTCCCACCCAAACTATGGGCCATAAAGGGACTGAGTTTTATTGCTAGTTCACTTAGTAAGTCATTATGTATAAATTCGATGACTGTATCCATGGAGAGAATAGGATATGCTAACTACAATAAAATCTGGCAACATATAGGGAAAGTCTTTAAAACTAGTATGCAGTAGAAAATCTTGGGGTTGGAACCTAACGCTACCAATAAATTCGACTTCAATTTACCTTGGGACAACTTGTTGCTTACTGATTGGGCTATTTCTCTATAAGAACAATAACAACAGACTCTCTCTCTTCCAAACTTTTGTCTGCCTTCTCTTTACTTCATTTACTTCTTTACCCCTTATCACCTTCTATTTTTGGTTTTAACTTTTTGGGTGGGGTTTCACCCTCAGACGACAGGCCTTCCCTAGGCCTCAACGGTGAAAAAGGAGCGAAAGGGGAGGCCCCTTTGGCTACCGACTTCCATGCCTTAACTAGGGAGTTCCTTCTCTCTAAGTCTTCCACATCACACAAGCTTAATAGTACGAAAACTCGCCCACAACACAACAACAATGATGAGCCTAATCTTTTGGATTCCTGAAAAAATAAGCTTTTCACTCACCAGAAAAAATTCTGAACAAAAGAGCCCAAGAGTGGTCATCGACCTTAATTGGCTTCTTCTGGAACAAAAGGCCAGCCTTTCCCGTCATCATTGCCTGGCTAAAACCAAATGGAACTCTAAAGGATTAGAAAAGGTAGTGTTGCAAGAAGATGGTTATGTTTTTTTTTAATTTTCTAATGAAAATTAGTTGAATTGAAATTCTTGAGAATGGCCTATGGCACATAGGAGACCAATGTCGATTGTAAAGAAATGGTAGCCTGGAATGGTGATGGACTAAAGCAAGATTGATACATTTTCACCGTGGTTTAATTTCCATAACCTCCCACTCAAACTCCGGACCTTAGAGGGACTGAGTTTTATTGCTAGTTCACTTAGTAAGCCACTGTGTATAGATTTGATGACTGCATCCATGGAGAGCATAGGATATGCAAAATTTTGTATTGAAGTTCAAAAAACCTCTTCCTTTTCAGATAATCTATCTGTCATGTGTTTTAGAGAATTTGGTGAAATGGAAAAAATTAAACTTCTTACCCTTAGAAGCGAAGTAACTCCAACAAAATCTGACAATCTACAAGGCAAGTCTTTACAATTGGTGTGTAACAGGAAATCTTGGGGTTGAAACCTAATGCTACTGGTAAGATCGACTTTAATTTACTTGAGGACAACTTGTTGCTTGCTGATTGTGTTATTGCTCCACAAGAGCAATCGAGCAATTTGGATGCAAATGACATTGTAAGATTGGTTATTCAAGAGAATGACACACATTTGCCAAATGAGGGAAGGCTTTCAATCGCAATAAGGCTATCCATAGCTCTCCTCCTTCAACTTCGAGTGGTATATTGGAAGACAGTAGCACTAGAGGCTCTGAAGGTATGGATGATGTTTCAATTGAGTTAATTCTGAATGAACTTGACAATACAAACAATATGGAGTCTATACAATAGTCTGATTACAAAGGGGATTAGGAGGATTTGAAACTTCAAAATGTTAATCTTAGGAGTAAATTTGCGAGGAAAAAGGGTAAAAACACAAACAAAAGAGGTTCCTCCCTTTATGACGATCCTCGTTTGGAACATTAGAGGGCTTAATGACCCTTTAAAAAAGTCAATGGTGAAGAAACTAGTTGTTGACCCCAAACTTTTCGTAAGAGATTAGAACCACTGAATGAAAAATTTTGGTAGTTAGTCACGAGTTAAGAGCACGTGAATGAAAGTTCTTAAACTAAGAAATGATAGACAAGAGTAAAGTAGAGAATATGAAAAGCGAATAGATTCATGATTTGTTAGGGTGTTTTCGGTTGATAAGACATTTTTGAAATAGAAAGAATTAAGGTGAAAGTTATA
>JANVCL010000008.1:12992323-13008497 GCA_026546855.1 Erythroxylum incrassatum | reverse complement strand
TAAAACCCATTTCATGCATTAACCTCCAAAATTGTCAATTCAAATTCAAGAATTTCCCTTTTTCTTTGCACATGAATCACTTACCATCATTTCAATCTTCCAAGAAAAGTTCAGGGTCCAACAGCTTGCCCTCCACACCCTTTTGAAATGCAAAAGGCATAAGGTAACAAAGGGATCCCATATCCCCCTACCTATTCACTATAGTTATGGAAGGCCTGTCCAGATTATTAACAAATCTTATTGCTTCCAATGATAACTTCAAATTCCATCATAGATGTGCAGAAAACAGACTCACCCACCTCTTATTTACAATTGATCTTCTCCTTTTTTGTGGAGCAAAACTTATATCTATCAACCTACTACTATAGATTTTAGAACTCTACTCTAATTGTTTTGGTTTAAGGATAAATTTTGAGAAGAGTAACCGGTACCTGTCTAAAGATTTTAGAGACAAGGAGCTAATTAGTAGAATGATTGGTATATGCTTACATCCTCCCTCTTTCAAATACTTAGAAGTTCTTATTACCTCCTCTAAACCCAAATTTTCTGACTGCAACCCTCTTCTTGAAAAGCTCAAAGGTAAGATTAATGCATGGCAAAACCGTGACCTTTCTTATGCAGCTAGACTGACTTTGATCATCTCTGTTCTAAATAGCATGCATTTGCATTGGCTTGATCATATTATTTTGCCTAAGAAAGTAACGAAGGAGATGAACAGAATCTTTAAAACATTTCTTTGGTCGGGTAACTCCGAGAATGCTAAGAAAGTGAAGGTTAAGGGGAGTGAGGTCACTAAACCTAAGAAACAAGGAGGCTTGGGAATTATATTCATCTCTATTATATAGAAGGTGTCCTTATGATAAAGACTCTAGAGACCTTTAATAAATAGGGGAGCTTTATGGATTAAATGGAAGCATAAATTTCACATAAAAATGTTAGTTTCTGGCAGATCTTACCTTCCACTCAATTCTCTTGGATCTTCATTTATTTATTGCAACTCAGAAGCTTCATTTACCCCTTCATCAAACATGAGATTGGTAACGGGAAAAACACATTGCTTTGGAATGAAAATTGGACAAATGCTGCTCCTCTTCTTCATAGATCTAAACTCAATCAATTTCAAAACAGACTACCTGCCTCCTCTAAAGTCTCTGATATCATTCTTAATGGAGCATTGCATGGCAACTTTAGAGTATTTCATGCTTAAGAGCCACTTCTTCCTAGTCTCCGTGACCTAAGTAGTGCAGATACCTTCATCTGCACCCCAAACCCGCATGGTCTTCACTAATGCTTCCAGTCATTGACTTTTCAATAATGTCTCTACTGATGTTGTTTGGCATAATCTCCTTTGGAAAAACTCTCTCAACCTGAAAGCTTCCATTATCACATGGCTTGTGGTCAAAAATAGACTGCAGATGAAGAACAGATGGTATGACCAACATGACTCTATTTGTGAACTGTGTAGAGTGCTTGAGGAAGATCAAAATCGTCTATTCTTTAATTGCAACTACTATAAAGTGGTATGGGGCCGCATCCAACAATTGCTAGGAATTGCTATGCAAACATTAGACTGGGAGCAAACTTTTGATAAACTTGTTTCTTTAACTAAACTGGGACAACTGAATGCTATTCTCATCAAAACTGCTTTCGTAACCACCATTTGTTTATTGTGGAAAGAAAGGAACAACATGCTGTACAAGGGCGCTACTGAAGATAAATATCAAGCTGTGGATCGTAATATAAACTGGATAGGAGTTGTGATTATTGCCAAAAGAATGAAACACCTCCTTACCCCGATATCAAAAGCAAATGGCACCTTTGAACTGATCTCCATTTCCTTATTAGTCTCTTCCTATTTTCTTCTTTCCTTAATTGTTTGTAATTGATATTTGTAGCTAGACGAGAGCCTATTAACTGAATTCATTACAATGTTGTAATAGTTTTCACCATTGTTAATACAAATTTCTTTAAATTTTAAAAAATACAAAGTTTATGTTTTTGTAAAATTATTGTTTTTTATTTTTAAAATAAGAAAAAACAACAGATTAAAACAAACATGTTTTATTAATAAGATTCTTTAAAAATTTATTAAGCAAGAAATATAAAAAAATGAAGAGAAACAATAGTTCTTAAATTTGTTTTAATTTAATTTAATTTTTATATTTTTCAAAAGAATTTAAAGGTTAAATTTTAAGTAAATTGATGATGATTTTCATTAATACTATTTTTATCCTATTCTTAAATATTCGAGTGTCGATTTTCTAATTATGCTTTTCGTGTCTATAGATGGCAACTAGGCTCGGCCTTAGTCCGAAGTCAACGGGCCAAGTAAAAGTTGATCAGGCCTTAGGCTCACAATTTCTAAGCCCTAACTTGAGCTCGAGACTCGACCCTTATAAGTAAAAAGACGTCATTTTGTTGAAAACGATGTCCTTTTGCTAAAAACGACGTCGTTATATATTTCAATTTAAAAAATTTGTGTGGGCTAGTCGGGACGAGCTCGAGTTTGCTACCTCGGGCTCAATAAAATCTCAGGCCTGGTTGAGTCCTAACAACTTGGGATTTGGTTGGAGTTCGATCCAACTTATTTCCATCCTTAATCAGCTCGGTCTTACAATTAACTTTCGACCCGAAAGAAACAAAATTGGCGGAGGTAAATTCGGCCAACTTTTTTCCGTTTAAACAGAAATCCTGGCCCAAATAAAAATGTCAAAAATTGCCCTAAAAAAAATACATCTTCGTTTCTGGTTCACTTGAAAAAAAAAAGATAAACAGAGAAGAAAGCCTTCATTCTTCTTTTGACGCTTCTTTTACGTCTTTCTTCTCTGCGGTATCCAGTTTAAGGTCCATTGTAGTTTCTTTTCGATCCGGAAATAGTCGATTCTCGACCATTTGAAAGGTTAAAGGATCTAAGGTTCGTTATTGGTTGCTGCGTACTTTTTGCGTGATGTTTCTCTGGCCTGATAATGTTATAGACGAGCTCGTGTTTCTTTTTCAGTCAAGTATGTATGAGCTCGTCTTTCTTTTTCAGTCAAGTATGTATGAGCTCGTCTTTCTTTGTTCCGTATATTGTTTACTGGTTTTGAGTTTATGATTTCATCTTTCAAATATCTGTTTTTTTCCACTTGTTTTTGCGTTCTAGCTCGACTCTGGAAATAAAAAATCCTGCAAAAGAAAATACTACTTTAGTTTGCTGATCATCTTACCGAAATATATACTTCTTTTCTAAGAGAAGTTGTTTAATCTTTACATTATTAAGCGTTAGTTTTCGTTTCCCTGTTTTTCTTCCTTCAATCTCTGAAACCCCCTGTGTTTCTTCCTTCAATTTATAAGCTCCCTTATATCTGTATCTCTACTGCCACGAAACGGAGTTGCAGACCATTTTGAATGCAAACAGACTGCAACAAAATGGAGCTGAGGATCATTTTGACTGCAAACAGATTTACGGCCACAACAACTGTGAAACAGAGTTACCCCACAATTTGTGGGGTAATGGGGTAACGGCTCGGACTCCTACTGCTATATTGCGTCTGCTATAGCGGTAGCAGTCCGCCATTTAAAACACTGCAGGAGTAGTAGCGCACTTTTCACGTAATCTTTTCTTTAATGGTTAATGTAAAATTTTTATTCTTAACAAAGAGAATATATGCAACTGTGAAAAGTCTCCTTATCAAATCAGTTTTTTTATTTTGTTTGGTTTTTTGTTTAGTTGATGCTTAATATCCATGGAGCCTAAATATAGTTCAAACTGTAATCTAACTGGATTTGATGTCTTACGTGGATCTAATAGAGTGAAGCTATGGAGAATGATAGGGATGATGGCCGTACTCCAAGTCAGTTGAGACCTCTTGCTTGCTCTCGCAGTATCCTCCACCGTGCACATGGTTCTGCCAGTTGGTGTCAAGGTTACTCTCTCTGTCAATCTGTTGTTAAAGTAATATTTATTTATCTTTTGTTCTTGTTTCTGGTTTCAAATTTATTAATTTTTGCTCTCATTTTTTATTGTTGATCTTATTTGCTATAACCATATTAGTACTGACAATACCTTCAATTTATGTGGTGATTTGGTTAATTGGATTTAGGGGACACAAAAGTGCTAGCTGCTGTTTATGGGCCTAAAGCTGGAACAAAGAAGAATGAAAATCCTGAGAAGGCTTGCATTGAAGTCATTTGGAAGCCTGAAACAGGACAGATTGGTAAACTTTTGTGCTCCTTTGGTCTTTGTTTCGATTGTTGCTTTCAAGTTGCAGAAATTTTGTCCATACGGTTTGATAAATATGTTGTAAGGAAAGAATATTTGAATAAGTATTATGCTAAACATGATACACAATTTAAACCTTTGGTTTGCAGTTGATTTGATTTGGGATGATTTGGCTTTATCTTCCGCCCTTAGTTTGTAAGGGAAATTTACCTGCTTATCTAGATTTTCCTCTTAATTTTACGTCAAATTCCTATCTGTTTAGGTAAAGCGGAAAAGGAGTACGAAATGATTTTGAAGAGGACTTTGCAAAGCATTTGCATTTTGACTATCAACCCAAATACGACAACATCAGTAATAATTCAGGTCAGTTTGCTTGTTCGATACTATTTGTAAAGAGCACAGAGACAATGCACTCAACAGTATCACCCAAAATAATTACTTGTAATCATTCGCCATGTCCTCGAATGTGCAATATTTGATAAGTGAGCATGTTGTTCTATAACTTGGAGTGTCAACACTAAAAAAGTTTATATGAGATTAAGAGGGTATATTTTAGAGATGAACAGTGATTTCATGGTTGTATACAACTTCACTTTCCAACAGCAGAACCATTTCATCAATGGCATTCAGTTTTGCAGCATTGGTCAAGTAAGAGCTGCAGTGAGGCAGCTAGTTGCAATGGTCATATAAGCTTATACATATGCCAAGAGAATAACAATGTCAATAACATTTCTCATAGTTTCATTTATTCTAATTTCTACTTTTGGCTTTCCTTTCAAACTAAATCAAGATTGATCTCACATGATCATGATGATACTGCCAGCATACATATCTAGCATGGTACCATTTATGTAACATTTGCATCAAGTTTAGATTTCGTAAGTAGTCCGGAATTGTATCACATAATTAGTAGCACTTGGGTTTACTATAGGATTCTTGTCTCATTAATGTCTTGGTGAAGGATTTGTACATCATAATTATGTTCTGTTTCTATTTGCTGTGCAGGTTGTCAATGACGATGGTGCTGTATCCTTTATATTGTTTATGATCTCCATGAGGCATGCCTTTGATAGTATCAGCTAATGCTCATAATTACTAGCCTTCTTTGCATTTTTTTGTTTATTTTTCTTTTTGTGGGAAATAATATCCCTCTCTACTGCTTCATATTTGCTTTGTGGTCTTTGTTTGTGGAACCTACACTCCCCTCAATTTCTTTGTCAGGACAGATTTGATGGAAATGTAGCTTAAAATGGTGTTATAAGAGAAGTCAGGATAGAATAATATGCAGTGTGATAAGCATTTACTGACCTTTATTTTAACCTTTACACATTTGATCATGTTTTCTTGTCTTTGACTTTAAAATTTTTTTGTGTTATCTTGAGAAAGCATTAATTGAAAGGAGAGATGTTATAAACAGACTTCTTCTTTTGATTATTTTTATCAGAATGTATCGTCATTTCCCATCTGATGATTGTCTGAAGTCACAACTCAAAAATGAAGTAACCTCTTCGAAACTATGAAAACATCATTATGGTTTTCAGGACTAAAAAATAATTTGGCATCTCTCTTCTTGTTTTATGCAATTCTGTCACCCTTAGTTTTTGCCATATAGCTTGTTAATGACAATGTATATTCTTTTAACTATTGTGAATGGTTTGACGAACTATATTTTCCTTCACTTTATTTGAAAAGAATATGTTCATGCTTTCTTTTTCCAATTTCTCTTCAAGCAGTGAACTCTATACCAGCCAAAGCCTATTCCTTTGTAAATGTTTCCTCGGCCATTTTATTTGATAAGATCTTTTCTTGACTGGACTTCTTTAGCTTCTTGTATGTGCCATAAATGCAGCATGTGCTGCCCTTGTAGATGCTGGAATCCCTTTGAAGCATCTTGCTGGTAATGTAGACTTACTCTTATCTACCTAGTTATTTGATACTCTGTTAATATGAATGTACCCCATGCAGTTGCAATTTGTTGTTGTTTGGCCAAAGATGGACATGTTATACTGGATCCCGACAAATTGGAAGAGCAGGTTATAGCATAATTCTTTTTTGAACTCATAATCTATCATGTGAAGTTAATTTTAGATGTTTATATTACTGTCGACGATAATATCTTAATCCTGCATCTATATCTGGATATCCTTTTGTAGATATATCAATTATGTCTATAATTCGTCAGTTATACCACCTGTTCTTTACCATACTTCTATCATGTCTTGTTTTGACAGAAGATGAAGGGATTTGCATATTTAGTCTTCCCAAATTCAGTCCTATCTGCTCTAACAGAAGGATCAGTTGCGAAAGGTGAATTAATGGAACATGGGATTATTACCTCTGTTACCCAAGGAGTAATATCAGGTACAAACATCTTAGCTATGTGTTGCTTTGGATATATTGTAGAACCCTGGAATTGAGGGCTTACCGTAGTTCCTCACCAGTAGTGCCGTCTATTCTGAAATCAAACTTCTAAAAGAAGCCGCATTGAGGATTTTCCCTCTTGTTTGTAAATGAAACATAGTCAGGTTGGATTTATGCAGATCATCAAAATGAATAGGATGTCCCTGTGCTTTTTTATGATCACTGTTTTGTAAACTTTTATGGAGTTAGTGAAACAGGCATTCTGATCCTTTTCAATACATTATTTATGCAACTGATAATTGCTTCCTCCTACCCATTACTATATATTCCTTTTCTACTTGAAGACGAGAGTAGTGTGACAATTCTTTATTGAATTTTTTATCTTTTTTGGTTGCATTTTCTTACCAAGTTTTAATATCCTCTTGTATGGATTCTTCGGTTGATGAATATTCCTGTAACATTTCTTCGAAGAGCAAAAGTTCCTCTTAAGGGTGTATTTGATTAACCCTTACTTTGAAGTACTTTCAACTATGGAGCTTTACCATAAATGATTTTAACATGATATTAGAATTGTTGATGATATATTTATAAGAGCTTTTAACCAAAACTCTTCTATTGCTTCCTCTTTTCTGATGAAGCATGTAAATTTTAGCATTTCCATAAAGTACTAGGAAGTCATTAATCTACATCAATTATAAGTACTCTTAAATCAAATAGACAGGTTTGGAAGAGTTGTTAGTTTACATGTATGTAATTATATGTCCAATAGGCTAACTCCATGAAAATTTCTTGAATATTCTTTTCTTGAATGACATCTAAAAGGTTTTGGATTTGCAAGGTTGAAAATGTAAGTTGTTGAATCATCTAGAAACATCAAACTGATTGCCAAATGCTTACATGTAGATTTTGGTTCCCATTGCGACTACAGATTATAATTCTTCTGACCTTTAGGAGGATATTAGTTACTATTGCCATCTTATTGGATCAAGTCAATCATTAACTTGGGATTTTTCTTTTCCAGTGGGAAGTTTTGGAATCATTGCAGGATGGTTAAAGTAGTAAACTATAATACATTCATTGTCTGCTATTCTCAGGGTTCAAGGATTCAAAAGTTCTATTCCGTGCTGATATTTTTCTTTTAAAAATTTTGTTTCACAGTTGAGGACTATTTCAAATGTTTAGACCGAGGGCGTGCAGCAAGTTCAAAGTTGTCTGATTTTCTTCGGAGGAGCTTGAAATTGCAACTCCCAAGTGACTTGTCTAAAGTTGGGTGAATTTGAAGAGTAGTTTGAAGCGACATGCATGGGGTTTGAATTGCGTTTTCTCAACTCTTAAGAAGAGTACTCACAAGGCAGCTATTTTTGACAGGTATGTAGGAATTCAGAGATGCTTGTAATGTTTTTTTTTTAAAAAAAAATTGAGATGCTTGTAATATTGCATCCTCGAAAACTGAATTCTAGGCTAGAACTGGTTTTGGTTAAGTTGTAACATTGATATTTGGCACAAGAGGGTTACAATTTCTAGGTATTGACCTAAACCATGTACCACTTTTCCACCTTATATCTCAAGGACATTTTTCAAATTTCAACCGAAGTTAAAATTGGTATAGCATTGAGTTTTTATTTCTAATAGTAAAGCGAGACCAAGCTAGTTGAACCTCGATTCTTGCTTTCTTGAAACTTGAAAAATGGAAATTTAAATATAATTTGTTCTGTTCTGTTTCTTCCTTTTATTCAGGATTTCGGTTATTGAAATACAGGAATAAAAGCCATGAAGAGTCTCTTAAAGTGATATTAGTCAACCTCTATTTGAGAAATTGAGGAGATTCAACTCTTAAAGTGATATTTTTTTGGTATGTAACGCATTTTTAAGCATTCAATTAGACTATAGTTATAAAATTAAGTTTGAGATTTTGTAATTAAGCCTTATTCATTATTTAAAAGTTCTTTTCAATTATTAAAATTTGGCATAAGCAATCTTTAACATCTGCTAAATTATTTATATATAAATTCTTATTTTACTAATATAATATATGTATTTTTGTTGAAATTAATTTTGATAACAACTTTTATTAAAATAATTAGAGATAAATATTAAGATCTCTTTCTGGAAATTTTCATGTGACAAAATATTATTAGATAATCTAAAATTAATAAAACACATAACCTATATATTGTACAAAACTTTGAGTTAATTGTAGGGAAAAATTCGGTGTTGCAAAATTCTATATAAGTGTAAACACAATATTACAAAATTTCAAATATATTTGAATAATAGAATATTAGCAACAATACACCGACAATAACAACAAATCAAATACAAATAAAGACACCACAATTTTTACTGTGAAAAACCTTTTCAAATTAAGGGTAAAAATCATGAAAATTTCGGTTCGAAAATTAATTTCACTAAATCAAATTGTGTACAAATATCCTCTCTCAAAGGCACAAAATCAGAATCAAGAAGAGGCATAAGTAGCTAAACAAGATAATATTATTAAGAACATAAAAAGAGAAAAATCATCAAAAAATATTTTAATATTTCAAAATTCCGATCTCAAATCTAAAACTTCAAACAAAAAACTAATTGTTCAGAACGTAAATAAATCTCTCGGGAAGACACTCCTAAATTTTCAGCTCTATCTAATTGTAAATGAGTGCAAATCGAGGATTTATTATCTTGTGTATAGATATTTTCTTTTCAAAGATACAAAATTAGCATCAACAAAAAGAATAAGCAGCCACGCAAGATAATATATATAGGAACATAAAAGGAGAGATTCAATTTCAATTCAAACTACAAAATGAACGTTTAGAATGTAAATGACTATCTCAGGATTACACTCCTAAATTTTCAGCTCGATCCATTGATAGATGAGTGCAAATTGAGGAGAAAAGTGAAGCAGCTCGTCTAAAAAACATCCCTGCACGTTCTCTATTCTCTATTCCGTTTTTTTGTTTTTTCTCCCTATTAGCCTTAAAAATAAACACCAAATAGCCCAATTAATTTAACATAACGGGCTAAAATATGGGCTTTTCTACGTAGAAAAGAACCCAAGTCTAACATAATGATAAGAGAAAGTAAAACAAAAGACAATAAAAGAATTTGTTGAAAAAAAACACAAACACACAAATATATGTATTCTTCATCTACACTCCTACCGATTTGAATTTATTAGTTTGATAACAAAAAATTAGAATTGAACCAGTTGTATGATTAAAATTTTGAAATTTAATTTAAAAAAATTGTTAAATAAATATTAATCTATTTATTTTAATTTATAAAAATTTATTTATTAATAAAAATTGATATATTAATTAATAAATAAATAAATTTTTAATAACAATAGTTATCAAAATAAATCGAATTAAAAAGTAAAAAATTAAACTAAAAAATTAAATAAATTTTTAGAATTGAACCAACCAAATCTGTTAAATTTTTAAATCATTAATTTTGGCTGCACTTATTGCTAAATTTGCTTCAAAAAATCATTTTGATCCACATAATTCCAGTGGTCTCCATCCTTGCCATTTCAAAGGTGAGCTCCTAGACTTTTGGCGAATTTTCTTCATCCCTAAACTTGAGGGTCTTATCTTTAATTTTTGTAAATAAATATTAATTCAACAAAATGGATTTTTTTTCTTTTAGCTACTAAACTAAATCGGCTTTATTATCTCTGATTTCCCATCACAAAATCTGACATTTCAATCACCTCTCGGTTCTCTCTCTCGCTGTGCAAAACCAACGAAGATCTCATCTTCTGGTTTTCATTTTCAACTCTAACAAGGGCTTATTTCGTTCCACAACGAAGAAAACCGGGTACCCTTTTAATCTTTTACCCTATGCTCAGTTGATCTTCTCTTATATTCTGTTTCCGACTTCTAAGTTTCTGTCTTTTCTTCGTCTGGATGGTGGGTTTACTTTGTTTCCCTTTTTTCTTAATGATTGGTTTATAAGATTAGAAACTTGATATTCCTAATGAATTGTCCTGATGAGACTTTTCTTGGTGTTTTGGTTTTCGCTAAGTAGTGCTTGTCAAATGGACGATCCCTTTATCAGTGTGTAGTTGAAAAATTTTGGGGCTTACTCCTTAAGTTTCTAGAATTTAATGTATTAGAGATTTGGGTGTTGGGGTAGGTTGTCAAAATTGCAAGTTTGACGATGCGTTTGACTTTGGGGAAGTTAATTGGTCGATCTTGGTGTAAATTTTGTGGGAAGATGTTTTAGATATTGTTTGTTGTGTTAACGATTATTTGTTTGTGATTTCATTGTGTTTGTTTTAACCTTTTCACCCTGTAAACTTTGATGCTGTTCTTGACCAGACACAATGAGGCTATTGTAATCTGAACTGATGTTCGATGCTCTTGAGCAAAAGAATAAAATGAGATTTTTTTTTCATTTTTTTGTCCAATCATAGCTGAATCAACAATACCCTTTCTCCGCTTTCTGTTATATTATTATTAGCTGCAAAATAAAGATAGCAGCAGCCTTGGTGATAACCGAGAATCATATATGTTTTGTGGTAATGAGCAGATAGACTTTGGATGAGAAGTAGTGAGTAGTATTGTATAGACTAGGATTTTATTTGATTGCATTTGAAGTTTTTAAGATCCGATTCTGGCTTTTATAGCATACGAGTTGTAAAAACTCATTCCTATTTCCACCAGTTAACTATTCAGTTTTAGATAAATATTGTTGGCTACCTTTTTCTGAATCTACATTCTTCCTCAATTTTTTTTCTTACAGGGATTGATTACACTCTATTGCCTCTAATCTGCCCATCGCTTCAAATGATTGCTGCGTACATCTGCTGTCACTTTTAGCTATCTGAAGATGTCAAATGAGGAAGTTCTGAAAGCTGTTTTCCCCTTACTAGATGGTGTAGACCTTGCTTCTTGCATGGTTGTATGCAAGCAATGGAGAGATATAGCCCAAGATGATTACTTATGGAAGTGTGCATGTGCAAAGAGGTGGCCTTCCATTTGCAAGAGGCCAAATCCTTCGACTTTAACTTACCACAAGCTGTATAAAACTTTCTATAAGCGCATGAATCATCAAAGTCTGCTTCCTCCCAGACTTTCCCTTGATGTTTTGGAATTCTTCATTGACATTTGGAGTGATGATAAATTGATATTCTCAGAGGTGGTTCCTGGCCCGGTCTTGGAGGCAGGAATTAAAATCCCACCTCCTGGAACTTGTGACAGGCTTAAATATCACCTTGAAGGTGATGAATATAAGATGACTTTACCTCTTGAGCCTAGGTGCAGAATTCCTTTGAGTCAGAATGTGAGTGTTTCAGTGCTTGCGGGACGCAAGGATAGAAATAAGATTGCATGCATAATTAGTAAATCTTTGTTTGATTATATCGATCGTACATCCTTCAGAGCTTTGGCATTTGATTTTCTTAACTTCTCTCCACAACATCCTTTTATTCCATCAATTCGAGCATGGATTTCTTTACTCTTCATTGACGATGGGACTGAGGGTGTCATTGATGTTTTTGGAATTGAGTTGGATTTCTGTGATGCTGCAAACTCCAGGGAGCAGGTTTTGTGGCTATTAGATGTTCTTGATTGGAAGTGAAGAGCCGAGTTCTGCTGGCCCACAAGAGGAGAGAAGCTCCCAGTTAATTGCATGTACACTATTTTTCTCACCGGTCATTAGCATCCCTAGAGAGAGGAATGATTTGAAGTCCCTCCAACTAGCAAGTCCAGATTGTGTCAAACCAACTTATTTCTGAAGAATATTGTACATATAAATTTACCAAGAGAACTGCATTTTCCTTTTGAACTACATGCTCCTGGTTATTTCATACAGTATGCTTGTTGTGTCTGATTTATTATTGGTTAAAGTATCAAAACAGTAGGAAGACACCTTGAATATTTTCATCGTTTGGATGCTTGTTTTTGACCTCTTTGCTAGTACCCATAAGAATAGTTGTCTATTTATAGATGTACTTGAATCTTCTTTTGTCTTTGATCCTCCTGGTGGAAGTCATTCCTTGAAAGGCTGTACGCATAAGCTCTACAAGTGCAATGCCATCCCCCTCTGGGCCTCTTGGATAGAAAAGATAAGAAGTCGTGGTCATGAGACTTAGCCGAGTCCTTGAGCCAGTTACTCTTGTCCATAATTGCTAGTTAACTCCAAGAGGTTAGGCCAACGATCAGAATTGCTTGGAGTTCGATGCGTTACTACTGTTTCTGAAAACTAGCCAGTAAATTACGACCGGAGGATCTGTGAGTATTGAAGTTAAAAAAAGACCATGCTATTGAAGTCGGCGACATAAGAACAGTCAAATAGAGAGAGGGAAAAGATTCCTAAGAACAAAGGTAAGGAACTTAGGAAAATATTCAGTTGGTGATGAATTCTTAATACAGTGGAAAATATAAACACCTTAAGAACCCCTTATTCATATTAATATCACCAAATCTAACCCCAACATTTATAAGAACCCCTTAATCTTGACGTTAACAACATCACCAGCTCCTCCAGCATTGCAAAAAAGCACAGTTAAACAGTTGGGATTGCCACCTATTCTAACGCACCTGACTCTTCGATATTCAAAGGTGTCAGCTGTCAGCTGAAAGATTTTTTGTAGTTTTTAAAAATAAATTTGTAAATGAGACATAAACATTTTTTATATGTACACGATTTATTAAAAGGATTGCAGTGTTTTAAAAACTCAATCGAATTGACCGATTTGACCAAAAATAATATGAACTGATTGATTGTTCAATTCGGTTTCATTTAATAACTTGTAAGTATAAAAACTGGCCGGTTTATAAGTGAACCGGTTGGAACCGTAAACATTCGAAATCAAAAAATTAAAACTTAAAAGCTCTCCTCTCTTTACTCTTTCCTCTTCACTGTCTTCGCTTCGCAAAACTCATCATCATCACTTCCATTTCCGGGTAAATAAAGGGTAGCCACTAACCTACAGTTTTCCTTAAACGTTCGTGCTTGGTGGAGAAGAAGCAAACAAAGGTACGCTCACTTGCTATCTTGTTCTCTGCCGTGAACTCGCCAGTTAGGTCATATTGGGGCAACATTTTTTTAGAACAAAGGGACAAGGGGCGTAACAAGCTCTCTCGGTGAGTTGATCCTTGATGTTTTTAGCATATTATTATTCTCTATTTCTGGAGATGGGTGTCGAAGCTAAGGTAGTAGATTATTGTTTTTTGTCATTCTTTGTTTCTAGAAATGGTGTTGTTTTATGCCTTACAGCCAATCGCTTTGGTTGTAGTTTAGTGACAAATTATTTAAAGACATTCTTCATCTTGTATGTGTTTAGATATATATGATAAATGTTCATGACACAATTGTACATTGCAAATGAAATTATAATTATGGGATTCATATTGCGTCTATGTATTATTTCTAAATATTCCTAGTCATTGTTTTATTAAGATTGGACATTAATAGAACGTAAAAAGACTAGCATACATTTTGTTTTTCCTTACAAAGATAGTTGATCTCATGAGCTAAAGTATAGAGATACTTAAACAAACGTGTAGATGTTTGCTAGAGAACAAGTTCACTAAACAGACCCGATATGAGAAATCCATTTGAACCATTACTTATATATCTATGAAATTTTCATTGTGATGATTGTATAAGTGATAATTTGACTTGAGGTCAGCAAAGTTATCTTGTGTAGGGATTGCTATGTTTTGAAACTACTTATTATCTATGTAATCATAGATCGTTTAATCAATAGTCATTGAATATAGCATGAACTATATAGAGATAGTTGAGTGATCAAAATATGATTCATCACCCTAAAGTAATTAGGGAGAATGTTTCGTTATTCTCGATTAGTATTGATTCAAGAAATCATTGGCCAAGGTAAAATGATGCTTTGTAAATAGTTTAAAAATGTCATTAATTAAATTGATAGCTAATAGCATAGAACTAATATGATTAGACTCAAAATAGAATAGATATTAATTTTATACTTTATGTCTAATCGGAATATTGTATGATGAAAGGATTGAATTATACAAAAAAAATTATAAACAGAAAGGTTAGTGAAAACAACTTTGACATTCCTAAATATTTGGGTGGTTATGATACGTTGCTAGACGTCAATCTTGATTTATGATTATAAATTGTAAAATTTGAGAAAATTTATGATAAAATATGAGATATTTAATAAATAAGGATCAATATGAGATATTGAATCTTATATAGGCATAATTGGTATTTAATTAGAATTATTTGTAATTCTAATTAAAGTTTAATTGAAATTAGAATTGAATTTCAATTAAATTACTAAAATGTCCAAAGCTTATTATAAATAGGCTTAAGCTCTACAGAGCTAGCACTTCTTACTTAACCCTCTTTGTAAGAGTTACAGAGTTCTCTCGAGCTGTTCTATGGATATCGTTAGAGGTCGAACACTTATGCAACTACGATGGTTGAGATAGATCAGTTTCAGGAACAGATCGAATGATACGACAAGACAAAGATCAATTTTTGGAATAAGGTTCGAATTAAATTTCTACTTTATTATAATTTGTGTTTATCATTTTATAGAATTAAATAGATCTTGGTTTTCGAGAAATCAAAAGTCTCAAAAAATTTTAGTGATTATTTCGCTGCGGTTGGGATCGGATCTCAACCCGATTTCCCAATAGATGGGTGTTGAAGCTAAGGTAACATATTATTGTTCTCTGTTTATAGAGATGGGTGTCGAAGCTAAGGTGAGAACAAGGATCATACTTAGTTTTTAGCAGATTATCGTTCTCTATTTCTGGAGATGGGTGTCGAACTCGAATCTAAGGTAAGAACAAGTATCATCCTTGGCGTTTTTAGCAAATTATTGTTCTCTGCTTCTGGATATGGGTGTCTAAGCTAAGGTGAGAACAAAAATCATCCTTGGTTTTTAGTAGATTATCGTTCTTTGTTTCTGGATTTGGGTGTCGAAGCTATTGTGAGAACAAGGATCAAGAAAGGCTTTTGTGGGTGTGAAGTTGGGTTTAGCTTAGTTACGGAAGGTGGGTTGAGTTGCTATTGTGACGATTTCGGTAGGTAGTTATAAATATTGTTGTGTGTTGTTTTCCATGTAGTTCAATATGGTTATATATTGTGTTTAGAAATGAGTTTGTCTACCATTTCTATCATTATGAATTGGTTCGTATGAGATACGGAACTGGAAAAATGAAGGAGCAAAAAATTTGAGAATTGATGAATGAGTTTTGAAGTAAAATGCTGATTCTAATTGTCAATCCATGTTTGTATAGAGTTTGAGTTTGTTCACTGTTATTCATGGTTTCAATTTGTTCAGAAATAACAGATAAGCATAATTTGATACCTTTATAGGATGATTTGATTAATTAGTTTTTTATAGTATTTTAAAAACCGAACTGAACTGGCCGGTCGGACCGAAAAACCAGTGACTCGGAGTGTAAAACGGTCCGATTTAACCTTTATTTTGTGTGAGTGGTTGGCCCATTTATTTTATGGTCGGACCGGTAAAAACCTGTGAATCGGTATAAGAAAAAACTGCCCGATTCACGTAAAATAACTCTCTCTTACATCTCTCTCTCGTCTGTCAAATAAAACTCAAAAATAGAATAAAAAGAAGATATTGCCGCTTGAGAAGGAAGACAC